>CAXHSM010001376.1:19439691-20039691 GCA_964019185.1 Maratus speculifer | reverse complement strand
GATTCGCGTAGTATTATGCTATAAGATAAATATTTGAAAGTAATAATATATTTTTTAAATTACTTTTGCATCTTTATTAAGCAAAAATGTAATTTTATGATTCGGCGCATTTTAATTTTAAAATATACTTTAACCAAATAACTAAGAATTTCCTCAGATTGTTTATTTATGATATAAGACTGGTATAAATAAAAATATTTTCGAAGTAGAATTATACAAAATATTAATTTTATTTGTTTACAATTCTTTTATTGCCATTTCACAAAAATATAATGTAATTCTTTTAAAATTCATAAATATCGTCTACTTAAATGATTTCACAAAATAAGAATAAACTGTGTATTTGAATTCCTAACACAGAAAAATACTTTTATAATTGAATCTTAATAAGAGAATTTTCACAAATTTTAATTCATTAAAAATATGCTATAATTTTTCTAAAAAAAAGTATTTTATAAATTTTATAAAAGAAATCATGAAACTATACATAATTAAAAGGAATGAGCATAGTTTGAAAATCTAAAAGCAGTTTTTGAGATATTGTGTCAGAATAATGAAAATATATTTTATTTATTTAATGATGATTCTAGCTATAATTACTTACCCCATGATTTAAGTTTTTCTTCCGAAAACGTACGTGTTTTACTTTTTATGTGAAAAAATGCGTTTGTAATGGAAAAATATGTAAAATAAATTAATTAAAATAATAATTTCTTGAAAAGTATGTCTGTAAAAAAATAGTATTCTGCAAATCTACAGATCATAATTTATATTTGTGTTTAATTTCAAGTCCAAATACTGTATAGTTTTTTTGTAAAGTGTACGACAAAATGTCATTTGAGTGGCCTAGTAAAGGATTCGCTTCGCTCATCCTAATAACATTTACGATTGCTTGCAGACATAAAAAATTTTAAAATAATGAGTTTCAAATTATTGTATAAAATAGATGCAATATATGTTTAAACCCTTTCAGGGGTAAATGATTCTATATCTATAATGTTGAATTCACACGTGAATTTTTGATTAAAAAAAAGTTTCAAAATAAGGAAAAGCATTTTCACAAAAGAATGTCAGATGTATAATTTTACTGATAAGAAAAATTTCGGCTTTTATTTCATTGTCATTCATTTTGTAGAAATTGAATTGGTTTTAATTTCGTTGTTTTTCTACAACAGCAACTTAATTTGCAAAACTAAACAGATTGGACTCAATTTTTAGGTATTATTCCTGGTGAGACCTTGGAACAGATATTAATTTAATTAGTGTATTCCTCTTCTAAGTGTAGGACTTGTGCAGACCTCTAAAAGTGGTTCTGATCGAGTGGTTCTGGGAACATCACATAGGAATTTCTGCTGCTCTTAGGCACCACGAAAGGGAGAGGGGAGCGTCATTTATTCTTAGACTTAGGTATAGATAAATTTTACAAAATCTTGCTAGGAGTATGGACTAGGAAAGGAACTCTTTGCGAACCACCTTTAATCCTCCAAATATTCATAACATTAAATTTTTCTGATAATGGAAATGATATTTATATGACTTAATTATTTAGTATTAGTATTATATGAATCTTATTTGCAATCTAATTGTCATTATAATGAGACTTGCTACATTATATATTGCTTTCATTTTTTTCATTGACTTCAATAAAAACTAGTCGTTGGGGGGCCACCGTAATACTTACCCATCATGGATATGTATATGAAAATAAAACATGTGAAAACTATTTATACAATGCATTGCAATTCATAAACAAAATTTAAATATTGTTAATATACATAGTAATGCTTTATTAAAGAACTGCTGATGTACCAATTTCGACAAATTATAAAAAACGCCGAACTACTCAAGTAGTACCAAACTGCGTAAAAGAAACATCCTTATAACTCCAAAAATAATAATTCTATTAACTAACAATTAAGTGCGTCGGATTAAGCGTCTCATTTCCAATTAAAATATACTTCTGAATTGAAATTTGAATGAAATACAGGGTCATGAAAAATCGAAGAATGTGGAAAACAGGATTACAAATATCTCAGCAACTAATAATCCGATCGATTTTGTTTTATATGTAAAATGTGTATTATTTTATTGCCTTTTACGTCCAATCCTTAGAACAAAAAAATTCGAAAATTTTTATATACCTTTCATCAGAACGAATTTTTCGAGCGTCCGAAAAAAATAGTTCCGGATAATCGAGGTTGCTGATATTAAATAGGCTTCGTCCCATTCTTACATACTAACTTTATACAAAATTTCAAGTCTTTATCTCAATTTGTTCAGGAGATAGAGCGTTTACAGACAGACAGACTGACAGACAGACAGACGGACGGCAAAATTTTTTTTCTAAAAATATGTTTTTCGGAATCTACACTATCTAAAACGTGTAAATCAGTCAAAAAAAATTTTTCGATTTTCAAAACGATTGCAAGACTTACCCTATACTACGTATAATGGGTAAGTAATAAATAAATGAAAACAAAACAATGCAATCCTCATTAACTTGCTCAGTTATTAATTAATTCGTGAAATACGCCAAAAAGCAAACTTCATGTTTAATTACATAAAAAATGTAATGGTGAACATTATGAATGTTTTTTCAATGGGCCTATTAATATTTTAATTGATGGTGATTGTATCTGAATTTCAAAAAGTAAATTTATATTAAAAAGTAATCTTTGAAAAGTCTCATCTGCTTTACATTTAAGGGTGTATCAAAACTGTTTATTTTCAGATTTATTTTTCAATTCATTTTTTCTCTCAGATGTACCAGACTTTCAAAATCTCTTATTTAAAAACTACGTAATGTGCCGTGTTTGTTGATTTTTTTGGTAAACATAGAATATGTTGCAAAAAATGCTATCAAAGTTGCCAGTTTGAACAGAAATATCCGAACCTGGAGATCTGGGAATGGAAAAATGATCGAACTGAGAAAATGATTGTTTATAAATCAAATTATAATTAATTCAGCGAAAAATTATACCACACGGCATCTTATACATCATTTCAAAAATCACCCCAGCAAGTTTCATGTTTTTATTTTAAAAATGAGTCTGAAAATGTAGCAAAAAATTTCGAGTTGTTGAAAGTGAGAAATCTTTTTTTCGAATACAGCCTTAAGGGGCAAAACCCTTTCAGACCATCGATAGTGCTTTCTCTTTTAGTCACATTGCACAAGAAAATATTGAAAAGAAAATTTTAAAAACATTTTTTTCCCTCTCCTCTTAGATTTTTGGAATTGCGGATATTTTTCCAAATTAATATAGAGAAATATATAAAACATCCGAATAGATGCTACATGAAAAGTTTTATTTTTCCCTTGCAAGTTATCCCATTGTAACAGCCTTGTATTTATTTTAACAAATATCTATCTATATATATAAATGCTTATACGTATAAAATTACAGAAAAAAAGCGACAGAAAAAACAAGAGCGGGAAAAAAAAACGTGACACGGAAAAAAGTGATCGGGAAAAAAGGTGGCAAGGGAAAAAAATGACCGGAAAAAGAGTGACATCGAATTGATAAATATTAAACCTGTCGGTAAATAAGTGTTAACTATTAAATTGGTAACAAAGAGTGTATTTGTTATATTCTGATCAGTGGTATTAGTATATTCAGGTATTAATTGAGTAAATAATGGAAATGTCAAAAAACAAAATCTTATTAGTGCATTAAAATAGTAGATATTTCTTTTTAATTATTAATCCTTAGGGGATATTAAATATGAAACTTAGTTTCATGAAGAAAAATTGATTAAAAAAAGATCATATATTTTGTTAACTGATAGTAAATTAATAAAAGTAATTGTATAAATAAAATTAAAAATTAGTTTCACTAACAAGAATTCATTAAAAAAAATAATATTTTTGTTAACTGATGGTAAATTAATAAAAATAATTGTACAAATAAATAAAATTAAATATCAAAAATTAGTTTTATTGGTAAGAATTGATTTAAAAGATCAATTATATTAATATCATATACAGTAGCCTCCCTCAAATCCGCACAGCTTGGGACCAGAGGTTGTGCGGATTTTAGAATTTTGCGGATTTCTGTTCATTGCTTTATTTACATTTTTAAAACAATAATTTGAGTGCAATTAAAAGTGCAATCGGAACAATAATGAATGCTTACAATATAATAAAATATTAAAATAACTAATAAACTAAAATAATAAAAATTTCGATAATTTTAAAATGATTAAAGTACTAATAGTAAAAGTAAAATCAATAATCAATAGAGTATGATTAAATATTCATTATAAAGATTAGATGTATTTTTCCAAAATTACTCAACAAAATTTGTCTCATAAAAGTAAATTACTAATTCACATGAAAATCATAAAATAAGATTTTTTTTTCAAGTTTAGCCAGTCTTAATAACCAAAAAATCTTGATTAATGCATCAATATATTTGGTAAGAAAATTCTGATTACGGTGATATCAGCAAAATCTCGAGTTTTTTCCAAAAAAAAAAAAAAAAAAAAAAAAAAATCTTTCTTTATGAAAAAAACGTGAATAGAGTATTATTAAGAAAATTACAAAATATATATATATATATATATATATATATATATGGAATAGATGCAAAACAAAAAAATCAAATTATGTCTCAATATTTGAATTGAAAGACTCATTGTTTACATCCATAAAATATGTGCGAATTTTAGAGAGTTGCGGCTTTCTGGTTTGCGGATTTGAGGGAGTCTACTGTATGATATATTATATAATCAATGATATTTTATTAACGCATAGTAAATCGATATAAATAAATGTATAGCTAATTAAAATTGAATATTATACTCATTAACAAATATTTACTTTAAAAAATAATATTTTGTTAACTCATACTAAATAAAAAATGTATATATAAATAATAAATAATATAATAATTAATATATTAATATAATATATAATAACTATATGTAATAGTTTATATATTATAAATATATTGTTTACATAATATATTTATTATAATTATGTTTATATAATTTTATATTATATTACTTATTATATATATATTATAATGTACAATATAATACAATAAATATAAATAGAATACAAAAATTATATTACATTTTTATTATTTATATTTATTTATTTTTATTTTATAAAATTTATATTTTAATATTTTTTAAATGAATATGTATGTTGTTTACAATAACGTACCTGTTTAAAAATATTTTTTTTCATAAAATATTTGAAGCCATTCCCGATAGTTTATTTATTTTTTATATATTATGTAAAACAATAATTGTGTTGAGTAACATTGTGTAATAATAAGTGATATTTCATTAGACAAATTAACCAACAATTCTAAAGTTTACTTTAGAAAGGTTATATAAAGAATTCAAGGAAAATTAGATAGAAGGGAAAGATTCATTCTATTATCATTGTTAAAAAATTAATCATGAAGAATAAAAACGTCTGCCGTTTTATTCTTTCTCTCAAACTCTAGAAAGCGTTAGTGACAAATTCTTATTTATTATAGAGAACGATATGAGAATAAATTGTTTTGCCTTTAAATTTAAAGTGTTGAAAAGGAGGAATTTATGCATGAGCATTACAGCAATTGCTTCCTCTCTCTAAATTGATGAATTTTTAAATTTGTTAATTTTAAAAATATTACTTAGAAAAATAACATTTCTTTTATTTTTAAATAACATAAGCATTTTTTTATGCATTATATATTCAACAAATATGTTTGGATTGTTTATTTGTGACATCACGAGTTTACTTTTAAACACAACTAGGAATTTGCAACTGTGTGTTGATTTATATTATCTATTTTTTTAGATGAAATAGGTGTTAGTGAAAAGTTATTTAAAATGCAAATATATTTTATTGACATATACCATACATAGTTATTTTGCCAAATTTTCAAAAATTTGGATATTTTTATTCTTTTAAAAATGCAAGGAATGTCGTGGAATTATGCTATGTCATTTTAGTAGATATTGAAAGGAAAAAAGTGTAAGATTTACGAAAAAAATGTAAGTCAATAATTTTAGAATTTTCAGTTTGCTTTGAAAGGATATATGATAAATCGCTGCATATTTGCGACCTCAAAAACCTGTAATAAGAGAATAGAATAAGCACTAAATAAAGCGGAATTGGCACCCTTAATCAAATTTATTCGCTTGTCACGGCATCTTTTTTTTTTTTTTTTTTTTTTTTTTTTTTTAAGAAAACTTTCTCTTGTATATAATAACGTGTGCAAGAGAAATTTTCTAAAATATTGTGCAAACAGAATATAAAAACAAAACCATGAATTTAAAGTTACCGTTCATTAAGGATTAAATGCCATGTGTAGTGTCAAATTAAGAGAATAATGAAACAAATTTCAATATATGTATATATTTCTAATTATTTTATTGTTAAATAGAAAAAAAAAGAAAAGAAAAGCAAGGTAGGAATTTCACAATCTTAAAAAAGATTTCATATTCAACAAGCAGTTCATGATTTACTCTTATTATATATTCTCTAGTTCATTTATTTTGCGATTTTCATACATTTTCATACATGTCTTTTCCTTTTCTTTTGCTTCATTTTATTCATATTAAATTTCATTTCATTTATGAGTTATTAAACATATAATTGGTTTCTTAACTGCAGAAATGCTGAACCTTGTACAGATGAAAAACCTTTAAACACTAAAGAAAAGGTAGAGTTTTTCAAAAGAGCTGGATTGACAAATTTCCGTGGATAGAGTACGATAAGACCAATGAATACGTTCTTTGCTCAATTTGCAAAGAATGCTCGGAAAAAAATGTTGTTTTCCAGTAAAAAGGAAGAAAATTTTATTTCGTTAGGATATAAGAACTGGAAACATGCACTGAGAAACTTTCAATCACATGAGAGTTCTAACTGTCATCGTGAAGCAGTTGTAAAAAAAAAAAAAAAAATCTCCCGATTCGGGCGTGAATGTATCAGCTTCATTAGATGCAAGAAAAAAGTCGGATATGACCGGTGCAAGAGACGCCCTTAGAGTAATATTTACCAGCATTCAATTAGCTGGGAGACAAGGTTTTGCTTTGCGAGGACACGATCCACTAAATTCAAATTTCTGGCAGATATTAAAACGCGATCACAAGAATCTGCTGCTATTGCTAGCTGGATCAAACGGGATTCAAAATTCAAATGGTTATCTCCGGATATCCAAAATAAAATTTTGGAGATAATGTCTCATGCCATATTGAGAACTGTTTTCGATGTTATAAAAAAGAACAAGTATTTTTCAATAATTATGGACGAAACTGCGGATATATCCGGAAAAGAACAGATTAGTATTTGTTTTCGGCATGTGTCTGCCATTAATTTTTCAGTCAATGATGATTTTGTAGGATTTTATGAAACTGATAACACCAGTGCAGAAGCATTGTTTTTAATTTTAGATGATGCACTTAAAAGATTTCAGCTGTCATTTGAAAACTGCAGGGGACAGTGCTACGATGGCGCAAGCAACATTGTGGGAAAATTTTCTGGTGTGCAACAACGCGTAAAACAGTGCCAACCATCTGCTGAATTTGTCCACTGTTCTGCTCACTGTTTAAATTTAATGGTGCAAGATGCAGTGAATAATATTTCAAATACGCGTGATTGTTTTAACATTGTCAAAGAAATTATCAATTTCATAAAAGTATCTCCAAAGCATCTTGCAGCGTTTCGAAATTTGCAGTCAGCAGACATGGGCAATTTAGTCCTCTATGTCCTACAAGATGGTTGATGCGCGCCAGCAGTGTCCAAAGTGTTTAAAAAAAAATATGAGTCCTTAATGGATTTTTTTTGAAAATCTAAGTTCCGTTTCTACATCAAGACATGATGTAGCTACTAAATGTAATGGATTTCTTAGAAATTTTATGTCTCTTGATTTTTTCTTTGCACTAAGAAATATTGTAAAAATATTAGGACCAGTTGAAGAGGTGCAAAAAGTATTACAATCACCCAACATTTCACTGAGAAATATTCAAAATCAAATTGATATTTTGAAAGATCTTTTGACAGCTTATCGTCAGGATGAACAATTCTCTCTGTTTTGGAACGAAATTGTTTCTAAAAGCAAAGAGTTTGATTTAGAGGAGCCAAAATTGCCAAAAATCTAAATGAAACCTAAGCGTATTGACGAAGGAAGTGATCCCTATACCTACAAAAAACCAGCAGACTACTACCGAATAAAGTATTTTGAATTACTAGACAGTGTTCAAAATTCCTTACATGAACGATATAACATGTGTAATACTTTTTCTAAATTAAAAAACATTGAAGAATTGTTATTAAACTCTTTAAATTCTCTATCAACTTAAACATCTGAAAAAAAAAATGCTCTTGGTGAGAGTTTGACGGCTGATTTTGATATCGAAAGATTAAAATTGCACATTATGATGCTATCAGATGTGTGCAAGACAAGAGAACAAAGTTTTGAAAGTCTTTCTGATCTGAAACACTTTTTCCAGAATGATAAGAATATTGCTACAACATTTCTGGAAATAACCAAATTGATCCAGATCTTCTATGTAATTCCTGTGACCACTTGCATAGCTGAACGAAGTTTTAGTATGCTTCGTCGACTGAAAAAATTTTTGAGATCGACTATGAATCAACAAAGACTAAACCATGTTGCAATTTTAAATACGTACCAAGAAAAAGTTGATGCATTGAATATAGAAGAACTCATAAATGCATTTATAGCTAGGTCACCTCAGAGACGAAATACTTTTGCAAATTTTTAATTGGATTAGATTAATAAATATATATAAGGAAGAGTGGGGACGAAGGGACACTTTTTATGATACAGTATAAGGTTACACCAATAGGGAAACTGTTACAGCTACACATAAACAAATTATTAATATATAGCAAGCACAAAAAGTATGTGAAGCAAATTTATTTTTGATTTTTGAAATAACCTTTTTTATATACATTTCTAAGCTTACGTTGCTCAGCAACTTTTTTCAATAAAAGATAGGGCTACTGCAGCTTCATCTGGTGCGTAATTGATTTTAGAATAATGATGCGTAACGAGAAAAGTTATTGTCTCATCCTATCCCATTCTCCCCTATATACTCTCCATTTCAATTATTGTTTTGTGAATTCTATAAATTTAAATTATGAAAATTGTACATCCACATCTTCTTCCTTCATAAATGTCTGGCAAATACTTAAACTTCAAATAGACATATTTTATTAATATCATCGTTCTTATTGTCTTAAATAGTTGATTATTCATACAATTTTTAATTTGTTTATACATATTAATTAAAATTCACTAAAATCACAGACAATAAAAATAACTGAATGTAAAACATAAAAGATAAAATTTTTCGGATTCTTTCTAAATCTCTCATCAGTTATTTCAATGTTTAAGTCAATTAGATTTTAAAAACCAACACATAGAAAAAAATCACAACAATTTACCAAAAAAAAAAAAAAATTAGTTAAATGAGCAGTGAATACTCAATTCGTATCGATGCAGCTTCATTAATTGCGAATGCATTTGTTTTCGAGAACCAGGCTTCGAAAAAGATACGACTCACGTAATTGTTATAGTTGGATCTAATTAAGAAGTAATTTTGAAAATCAAGAAAATAGTCCGTCTTTATGGAGTGGTCAACTATCTTGGAATTAAATTCTTATTCCTGAAAGCCTATTTATGTTCCTTTAATCTAATCTCAAATGTTCTACCAGTTTCACCTATGTAGATTGTAACACATTGCTTGCATGAGATTCCATAAACTATATCTTTAAATTGCAAGGCTAAATATCGATGCTTATAATTACATAACAGATTCTTAAGTGTTTTTTGCGGTGCAAAAGAGGTATGAAATACCAAGAGGCTTCAAAATATATGAGATCTTTTCTGAGATACGTTTGTAGTATGAGATACTTGCGAATTTATTTGGTCTCATACGTTAGAAAGGGGGGGCCTATTTGTTGGTTTTTAAAATCTGATTGACTTATACGTTGAAATAACTTATGAGGGATTTAGAAAGAATCCGAAACGCTTTATAACATTGTTTAAATACTTTCATGTTTTAAATTCAGTTATTTTGTATTGTCTGTGATTTTAGCGAATTTTAATTAAAACAAATATTATCAGACGTAATCCATTTTGCTGATATCAATGGTTTATGAATAGCTGTATATCTGAAAAGTGTATTATACTAATTTTATAGTTTAATTTCATACATAATTTCAATATATATATTATGTTTGTCATATTTATATATACCGTAAAATCCCTTCAATCCGCCCTTCCCGATCAAACGCCCCCTCCCCACTTTATAAAGAATTTGAAATTTTCAAAAAATCCCGAGAAAGCGCCCTCCCTCCCCATTCTCAAGGGTAATTGAAAATGGGATGGATCATTATGAAATGAATGAATCATGAATCTTTGATGAAATGTGCGTTTTTCCAGGATTTTTTAATTGATTTCATGCTTGTTTTGGCTTCTTTTTTAAAAATTTCTCCTTTTTTCTGCGTTTTTTCGACAGAATTTACGTTTTTTTAAAAAAAAACCAAATTTTTTTCAAGTATCAAAATTTATGATTCATTCAAAGATTCATTCATTTCATCATGATTTATTCCTGTAAATTTTGTTGAACGATCGCGGATAAATCCCGTATAAGCGCCCCCTTCTAACTATTATACGATTTTTCGTCACGTTTGAGGGGGGCGGATTAACGGTATTTTACGGTATATTTTTTTATTTTGCAAATTTCGGATATTTCTTTTAATTTATTTTTTCATATGTTTGTTGATATATATTGTTGGCACATTTCATTTTTTACCGATTTTTACTGTTAGAGATATGCAAGTAATGTAAATTGTAAAAATATTCAAAAGATAAAATAAGTATCAAGATTAGGTTTATTAAATAATTCTGTCATTAATTTTCAAAGAGTTATACTTTTTAAATTTTTATATAGTTCCTCGATTCTATACAAGTTATATAATTTAAAAAATTTCTCTATGTTTTTACAAATAAAATAGGGTTTATTTTATTTATTTATTTGTTGAACAGCATACATCTGAACTTGCGTGCTCGACATGAAAGCCTGCTTATAAGTCATCGTAAATATACAGGGATGAGATGGCACAAAGAAATTTTACATCGAAAGAGAAATACAACCAAGACCTCCACACAAAGAGCAAGTGCAATAGAGCCAGCGGGATTCGAACCCACAGCCACTTATGCTCGCAAGCGATTAGCGAAGTGGTGTCTTAACCACTTGGTCACGGAGGCCCTGTAAAACAGATGGCCATGTGGTCAATGCACCAAGCCGGTAATCGCTTGTGAGCATAGGAGACGGTGGATTCTAATCCCGCAGGCTCCATTGCACGCACTCTTTGTGTGGAGCTCCCAGCTGTATTTTCTTCGTGTGTTGTAAAATCGCCTTGTACTACTCGTCATTGTATATTGACGATGACTTACAAGCACACGTGTCAAATGTATGTATTCCAAATAAAATTCTAGTATGACCAAAGCACCCCGAGTACATTGAATTTTATGAAATTTCGGAGCTATAATGATATAAAAAATGTGTCCATTTTTAGTATCACAAATCTCCAAAATATCATGAAATTCAACATATCATAACTCGGTAAGTTTTGGATGTTCAAGAATGGATTCTTTGCTGTGATAATATAACTTATAAGATAAAGGTTTATATAAAAAATTGAATTTTTATAAATCAATGGCAGTTATTTTTTCTGCAACATAATATTTGATCCTATCTTATTTTGAACATTTTTACTTACCCATCATACGTAGTATAGGGTAAGTCTTGCAATCGTTTTGAAAATCGAAAAATTTTTTTGACGGATTTACACGTTTCGGATACTGGAGATTCCGAAAAACATATTTTTAGAAAAAAACATTTGCCGTCCGTCCGTCTGTGTGTCTGTCTGTCTGTAACCGCTCTATCTCCCGAAAAAATTGAGATAGAGATTTGAAATTTTGTATGGACTTAGTATGTAAGAATGGGACGAAGCCTATTTAATATCAGCAACCTCGATTATCCGGAACTATTTTTTTCCGACTCTCGAAAATTTCGTTCTGATGAAAGGTACATAAAAATTTTCGAATTCTTTTATTTTAAGGAGTGGACGTAAAAGGCAATAAAATAACGCAAATTTTGCATAAAAAACGAAATCAATCGGATAATTAGTTGTTGAGATATTTCTAATCCTATTTTCCACATTCTTTGATTTTTCATGACCCTGTATTTCATTCAAATTTCAATTCAAATGTATCTTTTAATTAGAAATTAGATACTTAATTCGATGCAAGAAACCATTAGTGAATATGATTATTATTTTTGGAGTTATAAGGATGTTTATATTAAGCAATTCAGTGCTACTTTAATAGTTTAGCGTTTTATACAATTTATCGAAATTAGGTCATCAGAAATTCATTAATAGAGCATGGTTATGTGTTAAAAATACTTAAATATACGTTTATATTTTGTTTTGGAATTGTAATGCATATTATAAATTGTTTACATGTGTTATGTTTTCATATATTGTGCTATGCATATCCATGATGGGTAAGTATTACGGTGGCCTCCAACGACTAGTTTCAATTTGCATTACCTACAAATCTCCAACAAATAAAAGTTTAAAGCACGTTTTAATCTTTTTGAACCGCCCTGTTTGTGTGTGTGTATGTATATATGCATATGTATGAATTTAGTTATTTTATAGCAAGCTTTGTAAGCTATTGTAGAAAGCTTCATATTCTAGTAATATTATGTTCAAAAACTTTTAATATGGATAAGCTTTTATTGCTAATTGAATGTAAAATCGGACAAATGCTAAACATATCAAATGCTTTTTATTTATTTATTTATTTAAATGAATAAAATATGTATACATTGATGATAAGTGTCCAGAGTACGGAATTTCCTATTTAGAACTCTTCCTTTTCCATGAAAAAAATTTTTAGAAAATTTTATTTTTTAAAAAAGTAAATTGATATTTAATGCTATATAAATAAAATTTCAGGAAAGTGAAGAAACTGCGACTTGTTTTCAATTAATCTCTCTTTTCTAGGTACAAAACATACTATTATTATAAAAACAGATGAGAAACATCTGTTATCATAGTGGTAGCATGCCCAGGGCCTGATTAATGTTGGGAATTAATTATTCCATTGGTTTTATTAATTCGACCAATAAAAATGAAAAAAAATTTCTTCCTAGATGAATTTTGAATAGTTTTCCCACCGGTAATCAGGGCTTGAGCATATCATTTTGCGTACTTTTTCCTTTGTGGTTTATTTAAAAAATTTCTGTGCAAGGTATCGAATTATTCATGAATAATTATTATAATACTTACTTGTAAGCTGTTATTTATTTGCAAAAAGTACAAAGTTTAAAAATTATCGAAGAATAGGAGGGTTTTTTTTTTCCCCCCTTCACATAAAAAAATTATGATAACGACAATATGTCCTGACATGTATAATTATATTGGCTGGAGTCAAAAATTATAGCAGCCTTATTATTCTTTTGACCCCTTCGCGGACGGGAGCTTTTTACGAAATTTTTAATGTTTTATCACCAGTTTTTAAAAACAGAAATTTATGCCTAATTAAATCGAGAAAAGGCTGCGATTAAATAAAGTAAATTTTACAGTAAAATTTTACTGGTAGAAATAAACAAGGAAACTTAAGCCTTTTAGCGGCACGTATACCGTAATTTCCGGCGTATAATCCGCGAATCAAACAATCATTTTCCGACCCAGAATGTTTTAAAAATAAAAGGTAACTTCTTAGATCGCTTAGATCGAAAATATTTGGCTTCAATTACTATGTAAAATTTCTGGGTCCAAAAATAATTGTTTGATCCACGGGTTTTAAGCCGGAAATTATGGTAAGTGTCGCTTGTCCCCAAGGGGTTAAAATATAAAAGTGAATTATGATTTCACGAGTGAATGAATTTTATTTAATTCATGACAAATACTAGATGCGCCTTTTTCTTTTCAGTTGTAAATAAAACCTATCTTCTTGAAATAAACAGTCATGCACTGCTGACTATTCATCATTGCCACAGTTTAATTTCGGAAAATGAAGATGAATTTGTTATCAATATACGCTTTAAAAATTTGTAATTCATCACACACATTACCCAGATAATGGGTTTTTCACTAGTTTTAAATATATGTACTCTATTTAAAGACACTGTCTAAAAACAATAGTTAATTATAATAGAACTTTACATATATTCCAAACACACAAACGCACGCACATTTATTTTTTACGCATAAGGTTTTTGAGCTGAGCCTAGTGACGTAGCCACAGGATTTCGTCTTAAAAAGGAAAGGGGGTGTCCAGAATTTTTCTTCATGTCATATATATGTAATCAAACCTACTAAGACGGAATTTGAAGACGAAAAGACCCGCTTGCTGGGTGTTTGCCTTAATAGATGTAATTGCAAGGTACTTTTTTCAATGGAACTATGGCATTTTTCCGATTAAGATAGGTTCTGATTTCACAGATTTTGCTGTATTTACATATATCTATATATATTTGTTATATGTACATTAAAATTGTCAAATTGGAACTTGTCTGTAAAAAATTCTTGTCTTAAATGGAAAATTTTCGGGCTTTGATGAAAGGATTAATATACAATCAAACCTGCTAATGTATGCAAAAAAAAGTCACACATTTTTTCAATCCTTTACTCTTGATTTTCATACGTTTTCTGCATAAATATTTAACCTGTTTAAACAAAAATAGTCTATAAAAGAATCCTGCTTCAGTCGGAAAAGTTCCATAACTATACCGATATTAATACCTTAAAAGTTTACCTGCTAAGGCAAAAACTTGTCTAAAACGGAAAATGTTCTGATTCCTTGCAATTTCATCTTAGAAATCGTTACAATTTTTGTATCCATCATGAAATAACATGATGGTTGGTTCATTGTTGGTGGTTCATTGTTTCAAGGTGGGGGGAGGGGGTTCGGACTCCCCCTCATTTCCTCCCCCCTCCCAGCCGCTGACTGAGCCCCTCCAATAATTTTGAAAACTCTACGCCTATGCTTGGGACCAGAGGTTGTGCAGATTTCTGGTCTTTCCTTAGTTTACATTTTTCAAACAACAATTTGAATGCAATAAGGCAATCAAAATTATTTTGAATGATAATATTCTAGAAAAATATTAAAATAATTAAGTAGAATAATAAACTAAAAGGGCAAAAAGTAAGATAACTTAAAACTGATTGAAACATTAATAATAAAGATCAAAATGTATGTATGGATACAAATTTTGATGTATGTTTGAATTTGCATAAAAAAGATGAAATAAATTTTCCTTGAGTTATTCTATGACACTTTCCTTATGAAAAGTACTCTCTATTAATGTACATTAAAATCATCGGAATAATAAACAACAAAACTTTATTAATAAACAAGTATATTTGGTAAAAAAGAATGTGACTACCAGGGATACAAGCAATATATTGATCTAAATATATAAATATATGTTCTTTTCATAAAAAACTTTGAATTCAGTCAAACTTTTATGAATCACACACAATACAGTCTCCAAAATCTGCATTCATAAAATGCACTTGCATTTCAAATTGTAAACAGTGAAGTTTACAATTATGAAGTAGTATTTATAATCTTTATTCCAATTAACAACAAATGAAAATAAATTAATTTTTAACATAAATTTATTGAAAAATAATAATGACACAGGATATTACATATAAAAATACTTTTATTTGCAGAAACTTACATACAAGGAAATGTAAAACAACAGAAATCAATGAGAGATATAAATAAATGCAGAAAATTGCAGATTGTTGTTTCACACCTAGTTAGAAATGTGAATAAAAATTCAGATTTACTGAAAAAGAAAGACAGTCTTATCTGGCGCAAGTAAAAAAAATTTGCTGAAAACATAAACAGCTGTATTTGCATGCATTTACAGATGAAGATACGGAAAACATCCACTGTGTAAATTGAGGCATGGAATGTACGTGGCATTGAATGGTGGCAAGCATTTTTTGAATAATATTAAATGAATACATTAAGTAAATATTCTTTTCTGGGCAAAATGCTGCTGGAACACGTGCAGTCAGCCATTTACTACAATGTCTCAGTATGCACAAGTGATACAAATGTTCTTGTTTAAAGTATTTTTCTTGCACTGGACACAATGTCATTTTTTTCCACATTTTCTCAGAAATAAAAGGTCATTGAGGTATGGTTCTTTGGTTGTATTAGTTGTGTATTCCAAGCGAGCTATCTACCTGTGGAGAGTCTAAAGAAGGTCTTGATGGGACACCCTGTGTTTTCTTATCTCATGAAAATAAGATAAGCTTCATTTAAATTCGCAGATAATTTTTTTTAGATATGAGTAGTATTCTTTTTGCACACAAATATATTTTCATCCTACCGTAACTTCTGGAAGAAACGCCGCATCGCGAAAAATCACTCAGAAAAATTTAGAATATAGTCGTAAACGCCGTAAGTGAAATTTCCGCGGTAATCGCGGTTGACGTGTTAAACAGAAACACATTAATATGCTGTATTAATAAATCATAAAAATGAAGTTATTAATCAGAAATTAATAAATTAAATACAAAATTAATAATGTTATTTAAATACCATATTTTTGGGGATAAGCGCCGCGACGCATACGAGTTAAAAAATAAAAATATGCTTAGTGCGGCTCGGCGGATACGGTGATATTTTTCCCTAACAGTACCGTAAAATACCGTTAATCCGCCCGCCCGCCCCCCTAAACGTGATGAAAAATCGTAAAATAATTAGAGGGGGGGCGCTTACACGTGATTTTTCCGCGATCGTTTCACAAAATTTGCAGGAATGAATAGTGAATCTTTGAATGAATCATAAATTTTGATAATTGAAGCAATACTTGAAAAAAATTGGGTTTTTTTAAAAAAACGTAAATTTTGTCGAAAAAACACAGAAAAAAGGAGAAATTTGTAAAAAAAAAAAAAAAAAAAAAAAAAAAAAAAAAAAAAAAAAAAAGGCCAAAAAAGCATGAAATCAATTAAAAAAATCGAAAAAAAGCACATTTCATCAAAGATTCATGATTCATTCATTTCATCATTTCGGCTCATCCGCATGATTCAAAATTTGATGTCTGAATCTTTGGAACAGAGGAAAAAATCTGATTCAGAACAAATTTTCTGAAAGTTATAAAAGAAGGGGAGGGGAAGATAAGAGGGAAATTCATTCGAAAATGCAATTATCGTTCATTCGTAATCTAATGTGAAATTTGCGTAACTTTTTGCGGTCTTTTAATGAAAATTGCCATTTTTTCGCGATATTTTGACGAAATCGAAATTAATTTGTTTTTGCGACCATTTGTCGGAATTCACGATACATTTTATGTCCGAAATTTTGGAATTATGCTCTATTTTTTTTTTTTTTAATTTTCGGAAAAATTCAGAAAAATATCAGGCTTGTTTGAAAAAAAAATTTGCGTAAACGTCGCATCGGTAGAAACGCCGCATCGCTTGAAATTTCAGTTTAAAACACGTAAACGCAGCGGCTTTTCTTCCGAAAATTACGGTACTTCTCTTTTTTAAGTATTACTTCAATAAACCTCCTTCTTATTGTATTAGATATGAGGAACAATTTCTCCTTTCCGATCAAAATAATATATAATTTTAAGAGAAAACTATAGTAAAATTTAACTAGTTAGATGCGCCAATCCCAAAACTTTCTTCTATCACATACGCACATTTAAATATTTAAAAAATAACTACTCATGTTAATGCTTTAATAATTTTAATTCAATACTGTATCATCTTTCATTTTCATCTTAAATTTCTACTTCAGTCAATTAATCGGAGTAAAAATGAGTTTCTGTCTCTGCACGAGTCGATGGAAAACAAAATGATAGGCAGATTTTTTTTCAAATTCAAGGAGGACCTACTTGCCATACCAAAAAAAAAAAAAAAATCGTATACAAAAATTTTAGTTCAGCTCTAGGCATAACTTCCTACATTTTTAGGTGGTGCAATATTGAAAATGGCACAAAAATCGCTATTGCAGCATCCCCTTCTGGTGTTTTTTAATTCAGGGAGGACCAACTAACCATAGCCAAACACTAACACAAAAAAAGGTTCAAATCGATGCATAACTTCATACACTTTTAGTCGGTGCAATGTTGAAAATGGCACAAAAATCGTGATTGCAGCGCCCTATTCCGGTGGAATATTTCAAAACTGACGGAGGACCTGCTTGCCATAGCCAAAAACATTCACAAAAAATTTGGTTCAATTCTATGCATATCTTCATACACTTTTTGATGGTAGAATGGCGACACACGGACAGACAGATATTTTGTAAAAGCATGTTTTTTGGAATCTCGGACCCCTAAAACGTGTAAATTCATCGAAAACCGGAAGTTGAAAAAAAATTCGATTACAATACTTTTTTCTATTGAAGATAGAAACTAGTTGAATGTGAATTCCAAAACTTTCTTCTATCTCATACATACATTTTAATATTTTTAAAAAATAGTTACTCATTTTAATGTTTTAATAATTTTAATTCAATACCATACAAACTTTAATTTTCATCTTAAATTTCTGCTTCAATCAATTAATCGGAGTAAAAACGAATTTCCGTCCCTGCACGAGTCGATGAACAGTAGAATGATAGGCAGATTTTTTTTTAATTCAGGGAGGACTTATTTGCCTTACCAAAAAAAAAAAATATATATATATATATATACAAAAAAAAAAATTAGTTCAATTCTAGGACTAACTTCATCCACTTTTAGGTGGTGCAATATTGAAAATGGCATAAAATTGGCTATAGCAGCGCCCTCTTCCGGTAGATTTTTTTCAAATTCAGGGAGGACCAACTAACCATAGCCATACACTTACACAAAAAATTTGGTTCAATTCGTTGTATAAATTCATATACTTTTTGTCAGTTCAGTATTGAAAATGGCACAAAAATCGCGATTGCAGGCCCCCTTCCGGCGGAATATTTTAAAATTGAAGGAGGACCTGCTTGCTATAGCCAAAAATAGTCACAAAAAATTTGGTTCAATTCTATGCATGTCTTCATACACTTTTTGATGATAGAATGCCGACATACACACAGACATTTTGTAAAAACATGTTTTTTGGAATCTCTGACCCCTAAAACGTGTAAATCCGTCGAAAAAAATTTCGATTACAATACTTTCTTCTATTGAAGACAGAAGAAAGTAAAAATATAATAAAGTAACTGTCATGGAGGCATAACAGAAATGTTTATTGTAACCTAATGAACATGTACAAGGGTTATTTTCTTATTTTCAAAAACACAATATGAAATTGGAGATTTTTTGAGGATTTTGAACAAAAAGCGCACATTTTTTTAAAAATTTCTAATAGCTAAAATACAGAAAAAGATCTGCAAAGATAAATGAAACAACATATACAGGGTTTTTACTCAATTTTCACAATAAAATTATCAGTGATCTTTAGAAAAAAAGTGTCTATTTAGTATGAGACAAAGAATGTTTTCTTAGATCACGTTTACGAGAAAATGCTCTGGAACATATTTCACAAAGAAAAGGCTTTTCTCCTGTATGTGTCAACAGATGTTCTCTTAAATTACTATTATCTGAAAATCTTTTAGAACATTTTTCACAAACAAAGGGTTTTTCACCTGTATGAGTCAAGAGATGTCTTCTCAGATTACTGTCGAAAGAAAACTGTTTGGAACATATTCCACAAACAAATCTTTTTTCACCTGTATGAGTCGAGAGATGATTTCTTAGATCATTTTTACGAGACAACGTCTTGGAACATACTTCACAAATAAAGGGTTTTTCTCCTGTGTGAATTAAAAGATGATTTCTTAGATATCGCTTTTCATCAAAACCTTTGGAACATATTTCACAAGCAAAAGGTTTTTTTCCAGTTTGAGTTGAGAGATGTCTTCTTAGATTACTATCCTTATAAAACATTTTAGAACATACTTCACGAATAAGTTTTTTTCCTGTATCAGTAAGTATATCTTTTCCTTTATCATCATTTAAAGGAACAAAGTGCTGTTTACTAGAGGAAGATATTTCTTCTGTAATTGATGACATTTTCATAAGAGTAAAAGTTTTGTATTTAATAATAACAGAAATTTCTGTAAAGTATTAGTATGAAGAGATTGTTGCCATTTTAATCCAAGGAAATGACTTATTGAACTTCAGTAAAAAAATTTATCCATTTTTTTTATCTAAAAAGAGAAAAAAAATTAATAAACACCATATTTAAAAATAATGGCACTAAATTTGAATTCTGAATTAAATTATGAATTTGATGATTTTTATTTCCGTAAACAGTACAAAAATCCTACATTAAATTATAACATTATAATAAAATTGGTCGTAGCAAAAAATAGTGAACAGTTTTGTTTGTCTTTCTTGTGTATAAGAAACACTGTCCCAGAGCAAGGGGTAAATGCAAGATCACATTATTGCTTAATTCATTATGTAACAAAAAGTAATTTTATGCACTAAGCATCTCTTAGTGTTTTTTTGATATGAAATTTTTTATTTTTATTGATATCTTATTAAATTTTCTCTTCATTTAAATCAATAAAATATGTGAATAATAAATATATAACCCTATTTGTATACACGGCAAATATATAAAAAGAAAAACAAAGAAAATAATAAAAAATTGAATTGACACTGATATTGATATCATTTAGGGGGAAAGGTGGAGGGGTTTCGAGAAATGATAACATAAGGGAGGAAGGGGGTCAAAAATTGCCAAAAGTGTAATATCGTTTTATAAAAGGTGTCTTTTTAAACTGACGCTATTTAGAGCTTGTTGTAGCTAATTTTAATGATCGCAACTGCTTTAAAATTTATAAGGGGACTAATCATATCAAGGGAAAAAAAGTTCCAAGAAAAAAAAATAGTTTCAATCACCAGTGAGAGCATGTGACATGTTACGCTCGGCCGTCTAAAATGTTATACAATGAATGCAAAGTGTGGCGCAACAGAATGGTGGTCACATTGAATGGGATCTAATTCCTCATCAGGAAAGTGAATATGATGAATAAAACACGGCATTTCATCCAAATTATTAATTTTGTCAGTTTTTGATGTTTTCTTTTCATGTACAGTGCCAAATTTCCCGCTACTGACGGTGATTGGAACTATTATTTATTTATTGCTGGAATTTTCCCCCATGGTTTTATTAGTCCATTTAAAAAAATTGTGTCATTCCAGTGATTAGAACGAACTACCAGTGGCTCTAAATAGCGTCAGTTACCCCCCCCCCCCCCAAAAAAAAACACCCTGTATGTACAGAAAATTTTTAAGCTTACAATCGGTATTGATGCATTTCATATAAAAATGACAAAGCATCATCTCTTTGAAAAGTTTTAAAAATGTAAAAGTGATTTTAAATACAATAAACTCTCCACTGCATCATCAAGAACTTTCCTTAAAGGAAATATTTGATTTATTAACTTTGACAATATCAAGATTCTTTCAAAACAAGACCATCCTTTTAAAGCAATTATTCAGGAATTTTAGAGACTTGATTTTGAGGTCAGGAAATCTGTAATGATAAGGACTCGTTTTCAATTCTGGATGCTTGGATCTGTATTTTTAAATAGGAATGCAATCTATTGCATAATATTTCCAAAATTGTTGTTTTAATTTATTATTAGATGGGACCACTGAATTTATCTTAAATGTTTTCATGAAATTTCTGTTATTTCTTGAACTTTTTTAGTTTGAATATAATTTTGGTCATGTAAAATGTTTATAATTTTTTAAGTTTTATATTTCAGAAAATTAACTCCAGAAAATAGCTTTAAAGATTAAATAAAACGTCATTTTCATTTTTGTTATTTTAATTTATGGAACTTTGTTTAAAATCATGAAATAAAGCATGTTTTGGAAATCAACTTATTTTGTTTTCACATTACAGATATGTGCATGCAATGAATCTTAAACCAGGTTACAGTAGAAATGAGACAAAAAGTTAGTTGAACTTTTGAGACCAGTGTTAAAATGTAAAATTATTGCTAATACTATTTTTGAGACTATGCAGAACTCAAAGCCCCCACAGTTATCTCATATATGAAGTACCCTGCTTTGCAAGAGAGCCTTACTGTCCTGGGCGTAGGTAGCGGTCGTCGATGAAGCCATGCAGATTTTAATATTTCCACCAGTATGCTATGCAGATTTTCATTCATCTTATTTTGAAAAACGTAACAAACGGTGAAAGAGAATGTCCAAATAAACAATTTATAAAATGCACCGTTCTTTTGAATCCCAATTTTCTACAATGGCCATTAACAGTTGAAAAAATATCTGAATTGTGTAGCGCAATCCTCTATAGGATCTATATTTTTGTATTTATACTAAATAGTATGCTAAAATTAGTTCAATTAAATGCACAACAGTTAAAAGTTCTTATCAAGCAGTTTTAATAAATGGAAATGTATTAGAAATTTTTCATGCAACCCTGTTTAGCATATATAAAATTTCTCCAAACCCAGTAATTGGCAAAATAAATAAATAAATAAGTTTTCAAATGTGTAACACAAGTAAAAATTATACTTACAGTAATTATGTTTATAAGCAGAGTACTGTGGTCACATTCTTTTAAGTATCTCTGTTAATGAATGATCCATTATAAAGACACCCAATTCTATAATAAGTACCTTGCAGTAAATCTCAGTGGTATACATAAATACCAATCTGTTTGAAGCAGTGTAACATCATTAAAATATGTTGCAAATGATTTTTCTCCACAAATCGCCATGAAATGAAATTCTTTTGAATGTTTCTGTATGCAAATCATAAATGACCCACAGTTCAATTTTAATGCCACTCTTGCCATAGCATATATCAATTTCATAACAATCTGAGTCTATTTATGCAAGTTACGGTCCAGACAGATAGACAAACCAAACTCAAAAATGCTTTTCAACTACAATAATGGAAAATGTTAAAAAAAAGGTTTTAATTAAAAAAAAAAAAAAAAAAAATCTGAGGAAAGACTAAATTGATATAAAAATTTTATGTCATTAGAGTGGCATAAATTCTATTTTCGAGTGAAAAAATTCAACATTGATTGCTCCAGAAAACTGTACTCATTTCTAATATTTTAATTCATTTAATTCTTTGTCACATTATTTAAATTTAATGAAAGCTAATTGTAAAAATGATGTTCCTACTTACATGTTAAAACAACAATTAAAATCCTCATTTATTTCTTCATTTTCAAAATCAAGGTAGTCTTATAATTTCTTAACATACTGTAAATGTTTATAACAGAAATTCAGATAGTTTATTAGACATTTACATAAAAGAAAGAAAATAAACAGATAAATTAAAATGCAATCAGAAAATATAATTTAAGATTAGCAAATGTTTCAGTTGTCAATATATTTGAATATTAATTAATATCTATGCATAAAATATATTTTAAATGCAATAAGTGAATTTATTGAAGAACACGGTAAATATCAATGACAAACTATTTGATTATACTGTCGAACAATTTCACAATTTTTCAAATCGAAAAATTATACAAAGGAAAGAATGTTAACATTCTAAAATTTTAAGATCGGGAAATTAATAAATTTAAATTAAAAAAAAATCACTAAAGAATACAGTTACTTTAATGATGGCATTAATTTATAGTGTAATAACAAACAACATGAAAAATTTTATTTATTCAAATGATTTCAAGCAAAAATAGGGTTGCAAAAGACCTACCCAGATTTTTTTGGGGGTAAAATCCAGTGAAACTTGCTTTGATGTGGGATTTTCTAATCCGTGATATTATTATTTTATCTAATATTCAATTTCATATTAGATTTTTGCCTTTGTGTTTAAAGAGTAACATTATCCTATTAAAACACAGTGTTGGTGAACTGCCAAATGTGACAAAGTCGAAATTGTCAAAATCAAATAATGTGTTTAAGGCTCCTGTCATTGGTCGATGAAGCATTTGCAAGCTAATGCTGTTATTGGAAGATTATTTTCTAATTTCTGGTTTGCATTTTGATATTTTTAAACATTCTTTTTCATTAGATAGCTGAGGTGCATGTCGACATCGCTCCTTTTTTTTTTTTTTTTTACTTTTTCGATTTTGGTAGCAAATATTTTTTAAAAAAGCACTTTCATTTTTGAAACCGGTTTTGAATGTGAAACTAAAATTATAAAAAATGTCTGCATTCAAAATCAGAAAAAAAGGAGTGATGTCGGCACGCATCTCAGCTATGCAATGCAATGCAATACAATACAAAATAAATAAATAAATAAATAAAAATAAAAAAGAAATGAATAAATAAATATGTCAAAATGCAAACCAGATATTAGACAATAACCTCCATATAGAAATAGCATTAGTTTGGGAGCACTTCCTCGGCCAGGGACAGGAGCCTAAGTTTTTTAAGAGCCTGTTCTGAATATGGAAAAAAAAAAAGACTAAAATCAATGTACATAGCTAATCATAACATTTTCACACAGATCTGAAATGACAAGATTTAACTATGTAAAATTTCATAATATAAATCTCAAATTGGATACAAATTTGACTTATTCACTTTTGATGAGGATTGATACACATACAAAAAAATGGGGGGGGGGGGCGGGTGCTTATTTAAAAAAAAAAACCTAAATAAACTTTGTTGTTGTTTAAACCAGTTAAAGCAGATTTTTTAAAAATATCATTTCTTATTACAAATGGATGTTTCTTGATAAAAATTAGCATTGTTGGCTATTATAATAAGTTGTATAACTTCTTTTCAAAGTATTCTACTTAAAATTAACATCAGTTAAGTAGATAATTGAAATTATTCGTAATTTAAATATTTTTAGTAAGAGCTATGTATTATTTTCAAAGAATAAACTGCTCCAGTTAACCCCAGACATGTTTAAAATATTATCAAGCATACTCTGATTAATTACTAATAAAAGATGGAATGTTTGTTTTAAAAGTTTGTTCTTAGAGGCTAATATAGATAAAAGGTAATTTATTAAAGAAACTTTTATATACAGTCAAAGATCGATAATCCATGCTCCCATAATCCACAATTTTCTATAATTCGCGTTACTTTACGAATGTAAACAATGAAATAAACAGTTAAGAAAATTTATAAATTTGTGATCCAAAAATGATTTTTAAAACAAATAACAAAAAAATTGAAATAAAAATCATAAAAAAACATTAATATTTTGTTAATATAACTCTTTTATTTTATTAAGAGTAAAAAACGGATTACAGCATTACAAAGCGTATGTATTTACTTTTTATTTAATTGCATTTATAGATAAATTTTTCAATAAAATATGTGGATGACTGGATATTCAAGTAATATAAAAAAACTATTAAGAATAGTTTGCACATTTAAATGCAGAAACTATAAATAAACTTAATTAAACTATAAACAAACAGATATTTTTAAGATATTGCATTTATAAATAAAATGTAAGTACAGACAAAGATCTTTTATCCACAAAAGTTGAATAGTTAAGCAGATTACAGAGTGTTATGTGGATTATGAGTCTTTTTTTTTTTTTTTAGAACCTTTTAATACCATATTCAATATAGTATAATATAAACGTGAAATCTAATAATTTAATATATTATCCAATAACAGCTTATTTATTACAACATTATACAGTAGACTCCCTCAAATCCGCACATATTTTATGGATGTAAACAATAAAACTTTCAGTTCAGATATTGGGACAAAAATTGATTTTTTTAGTTTTGTAACAATTCCATATATTTTTTAATTTGTAATTTTCTTAATAATACTCTATTCATGTTTTTTTCATGAAGGAAAAATAATTTTTTTGGAAAAAATTCAAGATATTTCAGCAGGGGCGTAAATCCCGGGGGGGTTTGGGGGGGTGCAGCACCCCCCCAGAAGAAATCAGTCGGAAAATTACCAGATCGCTCGGAAAAAGTATCTTTAGTCGGAAAAAAATAGTATTAACCTATAAAAACTTATAAACTGGAAAAACGGAAATATCATTCGGAAAATTTACCGTTTAATCGGAAAGGCGGAAAAAATAGTATTATGTATTACCCTATAAAAACTTATAAATTATAAAAATGGAAAAATCAGTCGGTAAAACTCTTGTTCGATTGGAAAAAATGGCATTAACTTATAAAAACTTATAAAATGGAAAAACTAAAATATCATTCGGAAAATCTTTCGTTTCCATCGGAAAAAAGCATGTTTAGTCGGAAAAAACAGTATTACGTATTAACCTATAAAAATTTATAAATTGGAAAAACGGAAAAGTCAGTCGGAAAAAATGGTGTTAACCTATAAAAACTTCTAAATTGGAAAAACGAAAATATCATTCGGAAAATTTCTCGTTCCATCGGAAAAGGCATGTTTAGTCGGAAAAAACAGTATTACGTATTAACCTCTAAAAGCTTATAAATTGGAAAAACGGAAAAATCAGTCGGAAAATTTCTTGTCCGATCGGAAAAAATGGTATTAACCTATAAAAACTTATAAATTGAAAAAACAAAAATATCATTCGGAAATTTTTCCGTTCCATCACAAAAGGCATGTTTAGTCGGAAAAAATAATATTGCGTATTAACCCATAAAAATTTATAAATTGGAAAAACGGAAAAGTCAGTCGGAAAAATTCTTGTTCGATCGGAAAAAAAGTATGTTTAGTCGAAAAAAAAGGTATTAATCTATAAATATATATGAATTGGAGAAATATTTTTTGTAGTTTTTAATTAAATAGGAAAAACAAGTTAGATCAAAGAAAACCTATAAAATTTTATTCTTAGTCGGATTTATTTCCCCTTGTAGTTTCTAATAAGAAAAAACAATTTATAACGAAGAAAACATAAACTTATTCTTAACCGGAACTAATTAATTTAACTAATTGGTAATTTATTAATTAGTTTAATTTACTAATTAATATAACTTATCAACCTATAGGATTTTATTTATTTTTTGATAAAACTATTCAGAAAAATTTTGATTTGTCAAATATTGTGTACTCGGAAACCTCGATATGACGAAAAAAAAATATATTTATGTACATATTGTAGCAATGGTAATGTTATTTGTAAGTGTGGTATTTTGAGTAAAACCTTAATATTCCGATTTTTTTTTTTTTTTTTTCTGTGCCTTTTGACTTCGAAATATCGAAACCTACATGTGTTTATTTACTATAGGAAAGTTTTTAGTTTAGCCTCGAAATTTTAAGCTATACTGATTGAAGTGAAGAAACTCCTATTTTTTTAATCTAAACTTTAAATTTAGTTAGAAATATGTATCACGGAATTTAAATGGTATCCGATGAAAATTCAAAACTGAAATACAAATATTTAATATTTTTCCATATCGAAATCTGGATGTTTTCCACTCTATACAAATTTTACCTTTAATTGAAATTAATTATGGTTTTATCTTTTCCTACTAACTAATATTATGTTTTCTTTTTATTTTATTAAAAAATATATAATTAAAAATGTGAAACTGTTTTTATTTACCTTTTTACGAAATTTTGGATTAATTTAAAAAAGTGCTTAAGAAATATATATGATATAGGATGAAAATTGAAAATACTCAAATACTTTGAATTTTTATCTCGAAATAATATGAATATTTTACAGTATACGAATATATTTCTCTCAGAAATAATACGTTCGTTTTTTTTCCCTGAATCAATTGTATTCATTTTTAAAAAAAATATTTTTATTAATACTATTGCATTTTGTTTAGGCCGAAAAATAAGGGATAACATCAAGTTGTTCGCTGTTTTAAAGTTTGTCGTTAGAAAGAATTAAAATCTATATTAAGAAATCCCGTATTTTTGACAAATTTTTGTCTCTAAAATATTCCTTAAACAAACAAATTAAAAACAGCTAGAGATTTTAACTGACTTCTGAAAAATAGAAAGATAGAATTTTTTTTTCTCTTCAAAGTAAAGCTTGGGCACCTAGACAACTGGGCGCTGAACTTCCTGTCCTATGTGTCAATTACAAAACAAGCAGCACCTGCATTAACTCTTTGTTTAAACCGTTAATATTCAAGCTCATAATACGAAATCATTCAATTACAAAATGTTGATGCGAGAATATTTTGGTATTTGGTTAATAATTCAATATTTTTGCATCAGTTATGTCCTCACCTAAATGTAAGAGACAAAAAGTGCAATCTGCGTTACTTAATTCCATTTTCGATAATGATTACAGCAATACACATAATAAACAAAAACATGCTGATAAAATTTCAGCCCATATATATATACCGTTTTGCGTTGCTGGAGCTCCAAAAAAACCTTCTCAATTAAGTAAGCTACTTTATTACAGAATATTATATATATATAAAATGTGTAAATAACTATTGTTTTCATATTTAATAATAGATTTATTTATTGAGGGGACAAATAAATTATTTAATAACTTGTAAAAATGTACTGTTATTCGATATATATTAACTTTTTTTTTAACAGTTAGTATCGCAATTCCCGAACTATTTGCTAGTTTTGTTTCAAACTGGATATGACAAGCTAGTTATTATTTAAATTTCACGAAGTTATTATTATTTTTAACTAAATTTTTTCTTTCAATACATTTGCTTTCTTTTTTGCCAACCATTTTACATTTCGCAAGTCAATGTATTTAATATTGTGCATGAAGTTAAAACTGTACTATGGATCTTTTTATATTTTATCAATATTATTTCATTAATACTAAGAAAGTTAATTTATTTTTTGAAGTTCAAATGTCAATATATGTAAAATATTCTATATTTTTAAAACTTTGTTATAGAACCAGATATAATAATTTTGTCTCACTGCATAACAATAATTTGATTATTATTTTGTACATAGATTTTTTTTTTGTGTGTGTATGTGTGTGTGTGTGAGTGTGTGTATAGATAAGAAACAAAATTTAATCATTTGAAACTTGAAAATAATTTCGGCCTTGGGAGAAGATAAAATGGCGCAACTTTTGATTGTTTAAAGCTAATTGATGATTAAATGGATCTTTAAACCTCTTTTGCAATTTAAAATTTTTTACTGATAAACTTTTTTTTTTTTTTAGCCTGGTGTGCTTGTGTGTGTGTAGGGGGAGCAATATTTATAAATTTCCACTCCCGAGGGGGTTAAAGTGAGGGTGGAAAAATTCCATACTTTTTGGACCATGTGGCGTATCATTAGAGAGCCCTCAGATCACTCTTTCATATTATAAACCTTTCTCCTCTCCCCCTGACCCCCTCCAATTTCCCTACCGTGGATAGTTTTCGATCTTTTTTTAAACTGTAGCGTTTTATCATTTAAGATCGGATTTTTTTACAGGGCCCTCCGATAAATATTATTTATGATATATGAAAAATTCACAGTTAGAGGAAGAGTCTACTTTGGGAGGGGAAATATTTCCTAAATTTGGCCTACATCTCTCTTGTGATATATTGTTGGATACCCACTTAGTCCTCACAAGTCACCGCTTTTCTAAATTTAGCCGACACCTTTCGTGTGATATATCGTTGGAAAGCCCTGTGGCTGTTTATTCATATTATGCACTACCCATGTCCCTCTCGGGTGGTACGATTATTCCATCAGGAGATCGTCTACTAATGGGTAAAATATATTGTTATATAAGACTAATTATAGCATAATATAAGATTATTTGACTATCTCGAAACACTAAGTCATAATTATCTTGAGAATTATAATATGTATTAATGTTTATATATCTATGAATATGTATGTATATATACATATATATGTGTGTATATATATATATATATATATTAGTCCTCATGTTGGCCATAGTACTCGGAAATTTTCCTTCTTGAAAGTCGGAAATTTGTGAGCCTACACCCCCCTACGCGACTAGAGTGGTTTACGCCCCTGTATTTCAGATATTACTGGTAATCACAATCTTCTTACCAAATATATTTATGCATTAATCAAGCTATTTTGGTTATTAAGCCTGGCTAACATTGAAAAAAAAATCCTTATTTTATGATTTTGATGTGAATTAGTAATGCCCTTTTATGAAGCAAGTTTGTTGAATAATTTTTCGAAAATATATTTTTTAATCTTTATTATGAATATTTAATCATACACTATTGATCATTAACTTGACCTTTGTTATTAGTACTTTAAACATTTTAAAAATTATCTAATTTTTTTTATTTTAGTTTATTACTTATTTTAATATTTTATTATATTCTAAGCATTCAATATAGTTCCGATTGCACTGTTAATTGCATTGAAATTACTGTTTTAAAAATGTAAACAAAGCAATGACCAGAAATCCGCAAAATTCTAAAATCCGCATAACCTCTGGTCCCAAGCTGTGCGGATTTGAGGGAGTCTACTGTATATTGATACATTGAAATTTCATATACAGCAGACTTCCTTAAATCAGCACACTTTCGGAATAGAGTCTGCATGGATTTTAGAATTTTGCAGATTTCTGGTCATTACCTTATTTACATTTTGTAAACAGCAATTTGAATGTAATTAATAATGCAATCAAAATTATAATGAATGCTTACAATAGAGTAAAACATTAAAATAATTAAGTAATACACTAAAATATTAAAAATTATAACAATTTTTAGAATATTAAAAGCAAAGGTCAAGTAAATAACTAAATAATGATTAGTTAAGTATTCATTATAAAAATCAAATGCATTTTTTCTGAATTTTTCAATTAAACTTTCCTCGTAAAGATACATTACTCATTCACTTCAAAATCATTAAATAAAGAAATTTTATTTCAGGATTAGTCAAACTTAATAACAAAAAAAACCTGATTAATGTGTAAATATATTAGGTGAAAAGATTGTGAATACCAGTGATATGAGCAATATCTTGAATTTTTGCAGAAATGAATTTAATTTTCCTTCATGGAAAAGCATGAATTCAGCAATATACAGTCAAAGATCGATAATCCGCAATTTTCTATAATTCGCATTACTTTGCATTTGTAAACAATTAAATGAACTCTGTAAAAAATTCATAGATTTGTGATCCAAAAATGATTTTTTAAAACAAATAATAAAAAAATTGAAAAAAAAACATAATAAAACATCTACATTTTTTAAAATTTCACTTTTTATTTTATTAACAGTAAAAAATAAACTGTATTACGGAACATCATTATTTTTATTTAAATGCACATATATATTAATTTTGTAATAAAATAATTTTTAAAGAAAACATTTTTTGAGATATGAAATGTAATAATCAATTTATTATTCTATTTATCTTTTCATATTAGACTGATTATAGGACTAAAATGCTGTCAAGGAATAATAAAATGATGTATATCCATAATACTCTATAATCCACAATATTCCATAATCCGCACCACCTTTGGCCCCAACTTGTGCGGATTATAGAACTTTGACTGTAATAAAAATATTGTCAATGAATCTAAACCATACACTGTAGGTTTCAAATCAAATTCAGTTAATATTCTTTTTTCTAATGGTCGTAATTTAATTTAGGCAAATAATCCAGAAATATGCGAGCCCATTCGAGCTCCCTCTAATTGCTTGTAATATTTTCCATTAAAAACAAAAACATTATTATTTGTAATAAGGTTTACTTCTGCGAATATCAGATATTAGTCCAGTTTTAATGAAGTTTTCTATGAACAATTTAATTTGACTGTAAATGACAATTTCATATTAAAAAATATATGGAATTGATATAAAAAAAAAAAAAGTCAAATTTTGTCTTTTTATCTGAACGTGAAAATTCCTTTGTTTACATCTATAAATTATCTGTGGTTTTTGAGAGCTGCAGATTTTAGAAATTCTGGATTTGAGGAGTCTAATGTATTATGAAAATTAAGTTTTTTTTCTGCAATGGATTCATGAAATTCCTAACCAGTTGTTCAATACTGTAATATTTTTTAGCAACAGATTGGCAAAATTCCCAATATTTACTTTTGTTAAGGAACGGAGATTATAGAAAATTGAATATAATAGGTGCATGGATCATCAATCCTTGACTATACTTCCATGTCATATTGAAGAGAATTTTCTTATTGTGTTTCCAAACAATGCTGAAATATAATTTGTTGAAAACATTGAAAAAGAAAAAAAAATTTGAAATAAATTAGTTAGGTTAAAAGTTAATATGTTTAAAAAGACTTCAACAGTAAAAAATATGTCATGAGATGGGATGAGACAAACACTCTTACAAGTTGAGAGAAAATACTTTGGACAAGAAAGAAAATGGCACTAATAAATCAAGTTCGGGTGCAGAAGCAGGAACAAAATGGTCGTTTTGGCAAAAAGACAGGTGAAGCAGATATTTTTGTCATACATTTATCTGAAGGAATTTGCAAAAGCACTGGTGCAATAGGGTAAATAGGCACATAGAGGACAAGTTTTATTCAATGGCTTTAGCATTTTTTGAACAGGAAATTTTATTTAATTAATAAAATGTGATGTAGAAACAAGACAAATTATAACATTCTAATTTTCTGTGTTTTTACTTCCTAATTTGTACTTCTTCAACTGCTTCTAATGTTGCAACTCTATAAGATGAAATATAACATAGCAATGAAAATAAAATGTTGCAAGTAGTGTTATTGTTGGTAGATTGTTTTTCTTCTTAGCATGAGAATACACAATTAGGTACCATTTCCCTAAATGTAAAAAAAAAAAAAAAAAAAAAAAAAAAAAAAAAAAATTGTTTGAAAGAATAAGTGCAAATCACAGCACCTATTGTCAATCCAACTAATATTATGAAGATATTGGAATGTCACATTATTGCCTTTTCAGATTGTTTTAATATTTTCTGTAAATTTTGATGAAATTTACATAGGACATCAGTATGTGATCAATTATTTCAAAAATGTTTACTTTGAAATAAACAGAATACAACTAGTCTGTGAGCAAATCCCTGCTTATAGAATTTTTAGTAGAGGAATAATTAAAGAAACTATCTTAACTTACACTTTTTTTAGTAATGAGGGTGGCATAAATAAAATGATTTTTTAAAAGTTACCTGATAACATAAATAAGAAGCCTGTTTATAAATAGCGCTAAAGACAAGACGGCAAATGTAGGAATGATTCGTCGATTTTTAGATCCTGATTTATATACCGGGATTCATTCCTTAGATAAACTCCTGCGTAGTTAATTAATTACCATTGACTTACTTACTGCTATTTATTTATAAGAATGTTACCATGTCAACATAACAGTATCTTTTCCTTTTTTATTCTTGATTATATTTTTAGCTATCAGACCAGACAATAACAGAAACAAACTGTCCCATTAAATTTTCGTATTAGTTATCTAAAATCAAACTATGTCGAATTTTAAACCTGAGAACATATTTAACTGCTAGATTCACAGATTTCAACTAATGTTTTCTTTTCTTGTTTTATTAATAAATGTTTTGTTTAGTTAGTTGATAATTAGTTGAACAATTCTGTTGCAGTGATTCATTGAATGATTCATTTTTCATGAATGAATTCTTCCAAATCATTAATTTCTTCGGATTCATTCACTGTGTTGGCGTCACTTTATTTTTCTGATAACGAGGAGTGAAAACATGTAGGGAATAAGTGTGTTCTGATTGTAACAATTATAAAATTTTTAAACCAATGCACTGAACCAAGCTCTTTACTGAATTAAGTTAATGGTAAGATATGTTTATTTTATTTGCAATAAGAATTTTGCAGAAATCTTATTTTTGTAGAAATCTTATTTTTGCATAACCTCTTATATGATTCTTTGACTTTATTTCCGATTTTTTTGTAGAAATGTTAGTTGTTTTCGTGATTTTTGGATGAAATTTGCGTTTTTTCATGATTCTGTGGAACAATGTACGATCATTCTGGATGGCCTAGTTATATAGGATTGGACGTAGTTGCATAGCAACTGTACGTCCAGTCTAGAGGCAGTTCCTTTAAGATAAGCATTAGAGATCCCTGAAAAAAAAAAAGAAATATTGTGTAATAGTGGTTAATTCATTAAAATATAAAAAAAAATGTCGAACAAATAATATAGAGCAAAATGAAAATAAAGTTTAACAACATGTAAGAGAAAAAGGAAAATAGTCCATTTGATACAAAAAAAAAGTCATTCAAATTAGTTACTGGGACAAGCCCCATCTAAAAATAAATTTCATGATTCTTTGAGAAAATCTGCCATTTTCCTTCTATCCTTGGATGATTTTTGCAAAATTTTTAAAAAAGATTGATGATTTTTTTTTTCGACGATCATTTGTCGAAATTCACACTAGATTTTATGTTTGGATTTATCGTTTTTTTTTTTTTTTTTTTTTTTTTTTTCCAGAAACTATTGGCGTAATTTTTCAGAAAATCAGTAACAGAATCACCCCAAAACTAAAGATACTTTTATTAAAACTTATATTTTACTTTAAAAAAATAAAAAATCATCTCAAATATCTACTTTAGTTTTATTATTTTTAAGTATCTTTCTTCAATATTGTAAACCTGTTTTTAATGTAAATAATTTGCAGGGAAAGGGAGTGTTCGATGTAGATAGTTTCATTTTTTACACAAAAAAATATCTGCACCAATTTTATCATTTTCTGTTATTAAAAATGTGTTCTTGACATAAATTATGCTCTTTTCTTTTCTTTGGATGCTCTATTTCAAGAACTGATGTGTAATTTCGCAAAACTTTAGATTTAGTTATACTTTTATATAAACTGGAGTTGTTTAGTTATTGGTGCATATCACCCAACAGATGACATTGCTATCAAGGGCGGATCTGGTGAGTCTTCAAGGGGGGGGGGGGTGATTTTAGAAATTTGGAGACTCGACTTTAATGCGTGGGTCAGAGATAATTTTTCACTGCAGGTCATGTTGCTTCTATTTTTTGCTGTGAGTCGGGTCTGAGTCCGGTTGACTTCTATTTTTTGCTGTGAGTCGGGTCTGAGTCCGGTTGACTTCTATTTTTTGCTGTGAGTCGGGTCTGAGTCCGGTTGACTTTGTTTTTTTGCTGCTGGTCAGGTTAACTAATATTTATGCTGTGGATCGCATTAGAAGGATTAGCAGGTGTTTTCATTCAGAAACTATGGTGTTATCAATTTTTTGATATAAGCAATATAAGAAGAAAAGACTGTTAAAGTTACCGTTTTGAATAGAATTTTAGATAGCAGCAGCATGAGAAGGTAGAAAAATCTACAACCATTTAAGAAGAATCTCTTATATCTCAAGAAGGTTGTACAAGTATTTAATTTACCAAAAATGAAAATCACTATTCGATTTTAAATCCCTTCAATAGTCAGTCTTGTCAATTTTATACTTTTAAAGTTAAAAATTAGTCAGAAAATGTGTCAAACTTTTGTTGAGAGGGGATTTTAAGAATGACCAAAATGTATATATATCCAAAGATTGCGTTAACATAAGTTATCGCTATTAATAATTTTACAAATCATGTTAGCCCTACACATCTTGAGAGCAATTAAGTCTAGTTCCGGCTCAGCTCATCTATATGTAGAAAGACAGTGCAAACCTGATGTCGGACCAGCACGAGTCTGCTAAAAAAATATTAAACCCAGTTTGCAGACAATGTAACTGCCCGATGCTGATCTCTACACTGCAAAAGTTACATTTCTGTATTGATGTTGCCAAAGTAGTATCAGCTGGTGATGCACATTTATACTTATTCTTGTTAAACCCATAATCATTGAAGATAGCTCATATTTTAACGTTCCTGCTTAAATCTTTCTAAAGAGCCAGCAGGCCCGCTAAATTTTTTTTATCGGCCCGGCCCATATGGTCCATTCAATTTTTTTGGCAACTTGGTTCGTTGGAAAAATTATTCTAATTTTGCTGGCCCATCAGAAATTTTGGAGCCATTTCGCCGGTTTGGCCAGGCCTGGGCCCATGCATACTTCTAGGCTGGGTCAGACACGGACTGAAATTTAGCTTTTATTCCGAGCCGAACCCCGAGTAATGAAAGTTTGGTCACTGCGCACTAGAGATAAATTCGGGCTCTTATTCCACAGCCTGGTCCTGCCTGAGCCAGAAACATTTTGCAGTATCAAGAGCAAAGGCCCGATGATAAATTTATACAGTAGAAAAAATTGCATAATACTTATAAAAAATGTTCCAAAAGTAATTATCATTTTAAAGCTATTATTTATATAAAAATGGCTGTACAAAAACTTTAATTTAATATTATCAAACGAATAGTTTGGTACAAAATAAAAATATAATTTACACTTAAAAGATTATATATTTAGTCTCTGTTTTAATAAGAAAATATTATGGACATGCTAATCATGTGTGTTTCATGAATAAATGCATGGAACTTGTAGAAAATACTGTCTGTTATCTGTCAAATCGAACAACATTTTTAAATTTTCTGTAAAAAATGCACATTTTAACTATAACCATTTCATTGTTCATAACAAGCCTTCATTATAGGCATGACCCAAAAAATAACATTAAATTAAAAATTTTAAAGTTAAACACTTTTATAGGAACAGAGGAAACACTGCTTGATGGAAAGAATATGGTAAATACATTTACTTATAGCTATGGCATCATGAGAGATCCCAAGATAAATGATAATTACTACCAGTTATTTCCATATGAAGAGCGATTACGATACTATACATTGTCTACACTGGAAATTTCAACTGCAAACTAAAATCAGAAGAAAATATTCTTTTCGCATTACATGACAAAATAATAATAATAAACAATCCAATTGCAAAATAATCTTTGCCACAAACAAAAATAGAACTAAAGACAAATTTATTATTCCCGCCTTTTTTCGTAGGCGCCGAAATGTTCGTTGTCGGCAGTGTTTGAGCATAAATCTGCAATTGTAGATATGACTATTTTTTTTTTTTTTAAATAGCATTCAAATATTAAAATAGAAAAAAGATTGTGCTTCACTTTCATTTTGATCAAAATGGCAAGACATTAATTTGAAAAGGAATAAGTAATTTTTAAGGGGGAAAAAGTTCTTTTACTTTTTACTATTTCATCGATAAATAAAGTTTTCAGGTTTCAGAAAAAATGAGTCTGAGCCCGTGGACCAGCATAAAAATAGATCCCGAGCTTGTATTGGATACGAGCTCAGTCTGGACCTGTCTCATTTTAATAAAGACATCTAAAAAGGTCTCCAGGTCAGATTCGATCTGGAAGAAAAATTAGTCTAAAAACCAACCCAAATATACAAAAAAATAATGATCATGATAGTATCAAATAAATGACGCCCCAGTTCTGAAAGCGGCAAGACTAGACACAACCCAAGCCTCCAGAACTTAAAATAGCGCGGCCCGTGGTGGGCTGCACCGGATTCGAGTTAGGATCTAACTCATTTTCTGAGAGGATGCACATCTTTTTTGGGAAAATTTTAATAACACAAGAAGGGAGGACAATCGCCCCCAAACTCAAACCCGCCATTGAGCCTGACCGAAAACTGTAAAAAAATAATGATCACGATACGGTCCGGCTCTAAATGCGAGAAGACCTGACCCAGCCTGAGCCATTTGAATTTTAAAAGGTGCAGGCTGCTCCCCACCGGACTCGAGTTAGGCTTCAACTCATTTCCTGAGAGGATGCATGTCTTTTTAGGAAACTTTTATTGGCCCAAGTGGGGGGGGGGGGACGATCGCCCCTTCGCCCCCATTCTTAGATCAGCCTTTGGGATGCATGATGTCACTTTGTAAATCCTTTATTAGCCCAAGGGAGGGGACTGCTCCTTAGCCTCCTCACCCTGCCCCTTAGATTCACCATTGCATATAGACTATCTCAACCCCAGACAGAGCGTTTGGCTTTTATATGAATGGAACCTGCGTTTGAAAATTTTGGTACATATAAACATCTGGGAAAAAGGAAGCTCACGCCAGACCTGTGCAGAAAAAACAATGTGGCTCGGTCTAGTTTTACAGAAAAAAATAAGATCTGTCCCGCCCCAGTTCTGAAAGTTTGAATACCTGATTTAATCCCTGTATAGTAAATCAAAGATGGTGCGACCCGACCCGGGTCTCACCGATTTCCAGTTTAGGTCCAACCACTTTTCCGTATGGGCATCTAATGTCGTTTTGCAGACTGTTTGGGCTCAAGGGGGGGGACGATCGCCCCCCCCCTTAGATCCACCATTGACTGCTATCCTGCATTATTCATGATTTCCACAAGCGCTCTATCTCAAGAACTATTGTACAGATTTTCATAAAAATTCACATTCAGTTAATCTTTGATATAATCTAGTGCTGATTACTTTTTGGTGCAAATAGCTACACAGGTGACGCTGCTATGCTGCATTATTCATGACTACCACAATAGCTTTATCTCAAGAACTAACGGACGATTTTTCTTTGGATTCAGTCATTTCCTGACATATATTAATGTTAATTAAATTTTGGTGTAAATTACCCTACAGATTACTGTAGTATGCTGCATTATTCATGGTTTCACAATAGCTGGTAACTGAATATTTTTTCGGGGTGCTAAATCTAAAAATGATCTTCATTTCCCTCCATCATATACAGTATTATTGCAAAACATGGAAAGTTTACATAAGAGATAACAAATGCGATGAAAAAATTCAATTTTATTACAAGTAACTATGTTACGAATTATACTTTCTCTCTGGATTAAACGTTGAATCATAGTAATTGCCTGAAGAGCATACCTAGTAGAAGCTTATTTCTCTTTGTAACTGATTTTGTTTGTTCCTCAAATTTCTCGCATTTTCTATTCATGGTGTTGTGTTTTATAGTTCATTTCTTGTGAATTTCACTGTAGAATTATGAAATTACGATATGGAAACATTATTGAATATGATTTTTAACACAAGAATGGGATACCAGATTTCAGAATAAAACAAGAAATTTTACATTTAATTAAGCTAAAAATATCATTTTTGTGTGAAAACCTGATGCTCTTTTTTTTTCCACTTTTAGTGAGTAAAAACTTAACAGTTAGTAAATCCTATGCAGTTTCTTGATTGCAGAACTGAGTAAGTCAAACTAAAACTTAGTTTTGTTTGAGTTTATATTATAAAACTAAATCAAATCTTTTTTCAGTTGATATTGAAATGGAAAGCTATACCAAAACTAGACATATTTTTTAAAAGAAATGAAAATTATAAGTGTAAGGAAAGAAATGTAATATTGTAAAAATACTCATTTTTCCAAACTGTAGAGATATTAACTCAGATTTTTACATTAGGTCAATTGGTAATTAAACATGTAAATAAAAAAATCATTGCAACAGAGACATGATATAACAAACAATAGCATTAAATAAAGCCTGAATGCACTATGAAAATTCTGAGGTTGGGTAAAAAAACAACTTTTAAAAGCAGGCTTTTCTTCTTTTTCTTTTGTAATATAGTCATATAAAGTGGAAATAATTTTCTTTTAATACAAATACATGAAAGAAAATTTTTATTATACAATATTCTCTAAGAAAGTATAATTTATATGGGAGAAAATATTATGAAAAATCAATTTTTCCAACTTTTCTGTTTAAAAAAAAAAAAAAAAAAAAAAAAAAAAAAAAAAAAAAAAAAAAAGTTTTTTTTGGCACTTTAATTTTTTGAAAAAATTACATCTCTTGTAGTATAGATGATGCTCAAGTAAAATAAAGTCAAAGTTGAAAATGAAACTTAAAAATACACCTGAAATTATTTTAGGTCTGAGAGTGGTTTTACAATAACACAGATATAAAAAGCAAATTAAGAGCCATAAAGTTTTGATTCCCAATTTTTTATATGTTAAATTTAAAATGACCTATAAAATTCCAGAACTTGACAGAAATTGTTTTAGTAATAATAGGCTAGAGTCAATAGGGTATTTGTAGTGTTTCTAAAAGCAATAAATACAAACTAAAATATTTCTTATGTTAAATAAATCAACATTTTTCTTTGTTTACTTTATTTAACAGCTAAATAAGTACATTAAAACAGTATTTCTTTGTAGAGAATAAGCAACTAATATTTCAGAAAATTCTACAGTACAGTAACAGAGTGGATTGCAGACCACTACACCCCAGCAAGGAAGTCCACTGTGCCCCATGAATTCAAGTTCAATACACTCTCATAAAATTAAAATTTAAAGCTTTCTTTTAAGCATATTAACTTAAATGGTAAATAAAAAAAGTACCTTTTATTTACAAAAACACTGCTTTTTTTATTTATATATAACCTTTAACTGATAATAAAAAAAGTGCAATGTTGAAAAAATTTAGCTTTAGAAGCTCAAAACAACAAGTCAGAGTAAAATCAATTACTATGAGCTGAAAACATGTTTTGAAGGCTATTAATAATCAATTCAGTGCTGTAATCATTTAGCCTAAAAGAAAAAATTTAAAAATAAATAAAATATAAGGGGTGGTCCACTTTGTACTTAAGTCAACTGTACCCCATTCACCCTTATATAAGAAAAAATAATGTGATAATTTAATGCATGAATTTTCTACTGTTTAATAAAACTTCTCAAAATGACTATTTAATCGACAATTAAAATTTATATCAGTTTATTAAGTGTGTTACTTATCATTTTTATTTCTAATTTTAGATTCTAAGGTAGATACAACTTTTTTGCTGAAATTCAGTAAGTCATTTCCTTGGATGAAAATGGCAACAATTTCATAAATACTGATTCTTTGAAAAAGTTCCTGTTATCCGAAACAAAAAATTTTCCCATACAAAAATGTCATCGAATGCAGAAGAAAATTCTTGCTCTAATGAACAACAATTTGTTCCTCAAACTGGAGATAAAGAAAAACATTCCTCCATTCATACAGGAGATAAAATTTTTATTTGTGAAATATGTTCTAAAGGATTTTCTAAGAATAGTGATCTAAGAAGACATCTCTTGACGCATACAGGAGAGAAACCCTTTATTTGTGAAGTATGTTCCAAAGGATTTTCCCAGAGTAATAATCTGAGAAGACACCTAAAAAACATTCATACTGGAGAAAAACCCTTCGTTTGTGAAATATGCTCCAAAGGATTTAATAATAACAGTACTTTAAGAAAACACCTCTTGATACATACAGGCAAAAAGTCCTTTGCTTGCGAAGTATGTTGCAAAGAATTTTTTAAGAATAGTAGTCTAATAAGACATCTCTTGACGCATACAGGTGAGAAACCCTTTGTTTGTGAAATATGTTCCAAACGATTTTCTCAGAATGGTAGTTTAAGAAGCCATCTTTTGACACATACTGGAGAGAAACCTTTCGTTTGTGAAACATGTTTCAAAGGGTTTTCTGAAAAGACCCATCTGAGAAGACATGTCTTGATCCACACAGGAGAAAAACCTTTTATTTGTGAAATATGTTCCAAAGGATTTTCTATGAATAGTGCTCTAAGAAGACATCTCTTGACACATACAGAAGAGAAACCTTTTGTTTGCGAAATATGTTCCAAACGATTTACTCAGAACGGTCATTTAAGAAGACATCTTTTGACACATACAGGGTAAAAGCTCTTTTTTGTGAAAAACCTTTCATTTGTGAAATATGTTCTAAAGGATTTTCTAAGAATAGTGATCTAAGAAGACATCTCTTGACACATACTGAAGAGAAACCCTTTGTTTGCAAAATATGTTCCAAAGGATTTTCTCAGCATGGTAGTCTAAGAACACATTTCTTGATACATACAAGGTAATAGTCTAACAGTCTTGTGCTTTTGAAATATGTTTCAAAGGATTTTCTGACAAATGTAAACCACCAATCCATCTCTTGATGTATGCAGAATGAAAATCTTTTGTTTCTGTAATAGATTTCTATGAAGGATTTTCTCAGAATTGTTGTCTGAAAACTTAATGATAGATAATGAAAAACTTGTTTTTCCAATACATTTCCAAGAGGAATATCTAATAATCATTGTTTAAGAAAACATGTGTCTCATACCAATTTAAAATATTACTCTTCTTTCATGGCTTAATGTTCATTTTGGTAATAAATAAATAATTGTTTCCAAGGATTTAGATGAAGCATATCTCATTATAATGTAGGGGAGAGCAGGTAGGTTTTGGACAATTATATTAATTATTAAAAATATTGTTTACAAATTATGTTTCAATAGTACAAAATACAAATTTTCATAATAACATCTTGAAGCACTTTAAGAAATTCAAAATATATTAGTTTGATGATAAAAATATAAAAATTGGATTAATTATCCAATTAATAACAAAAATCATCCATTCCCCCTCCCCTCATGTAAGGGAGGGATGACACATTTTTAAAAAGGAAATTTATATTTAATTTTCAAAAATGAGGTTGATAAATGATAAAAGCAGTGTTTCATTAAAATTCCTTAAGTTAATCGTAACATTTATTTTATGTTATATTATACTTCGTAAAACCCAAATCAATTTCTTTAGTCTAATTAATACTGTCAATTAATTTTGATGGCAATTAATTTGCAACTACATCTTGTTCTCCAACGATGAAATAGACAGTTTCTCGTGACAAGATGAAATTTCCTTTTTCATTTCTTTTCATTAATAGTGAATAACCATGTAAAAATAAATGTTTGCAGTGTGAGTATAACAATTATTTCAAAACAGGAATATTTTATTTAAAAAATAACTAAGTATAAAATTCTTTCTAATTTGTGAAATTATAAGTTTTGTTTGTTACAATTTTAAAACAAGGTAGTCTTATAAATGTAAAATACCAAAAAATTGTATGTAATTAAACATAATTGGCTGAATAGAAATATCATTTGGGAAAGGTAAAATCTATCCCATCCCTCCTTTAGATCAACATCTTCAGAAAATATGTTTTTACAAAAGGCATGGGGCTTTTAGACTTAACTGTTCATTTGTAAAAGACGTAATATTGAGTTTACTAAACATTAACAGCAATTAAGTTAGCAATAAGAATGAGACTGAAGATTTGCATTTAAAATCTGCATAGTTATATAGTTTTAATATCTCTATAATAATAGCCTAAGCCATATGACTGTCTCATGACCATGTGACAATCTCTGTGTTAATAGTCACGTGACTGTCTTCAGCAGTTCTGGGCTGACCGTTTTGCTTTTTGTTTGCCAGGTTGCTATTATGATATCTAGCACAACAAATAAATTGTCAAATATTGTTCCATCATTATCATTTCATCTGTATTATGACAAATCATATCATTACCATAAACAATTGCAATTTTATATGTGAGTTTAACAGGTTATTTCCAATCACAAAATTTTATTTCAAATAAAAGTACATAAAAAGTGCCATCATCGCTGAGAATTCTTGGTATTTTTCAATTATCCAGGTAAAAATCTTGCCAATTTTTTAACTCATCCATTAACATATTTAATTTTTTGCATGATAAATTAAAATAATTCTTTGATTTTTAAATTAAATGTCATGGCTTATTGTATTATTTATTATTATACTTTACAAGAAATAAATAAGTCATGAATTTTAAATGTCTTAGTTTAAAAAAAAATTTGTGTATTTAAAATAAAATGAATGAATGAAAGGATTATATTTGGTACTACTTGATTATCCTTCTCGGCCAAAAAATTATCACTAAACTATTAGATTATATGCCATTAATAAATGATTGTAAATGTTACAATCACTTGACATTAAACACAATACACGTTTGTTATGTTAGCAAGTGATTTTTATTTAATTTTTAATTTGTATCTTTATTAATGCTTTACTAATTAATTTTTTTATTATTATTATTTAAAATAAAATTATGTAAATTTGTATAATTTGGCGAAATTGGCTCACAGGATAATTTGATAGTGCTTATATTTTAAATGAAATTAATGAAATGATTATAATAGTAATAATAAATAATAATTAATGCAGTGGAAACAATGTCTGTCGATTTATCCCCTGCATCCAGCTAGGATAAACATACTAAATTTTCAATTTCGCTACCAGAAATTCCGATTTGGCGAAGGATTGGGCAAGTAAATTGAATAATGAATAAAAGTAACTTCATAAAATGCTTAGCATTATATTTAGAGGTGACCAAACTGGTCATAATGGGCGGCTAGTTGTTAAATATATTTGTTAAGTGACAAACTCATAGTTGCTTGCTACTAGAAAGATTTATTGCAACAAGTGTGATCCAATAATTGTTTCATCTGATGCAAGAGTCGTAAATAATAATAATAATAAAAAAAAATACAAGCATTATTCCAGATGTCCCATCCATTCCAGTGACCCATATGAGTCAATGGGAATGAAGTTACAAATAGTTATTAAGTTGTTGTAAAGTTGGAAGTAAAGTCTCAAAGCTGGCAATATTTCACCAGATTTAGCTGAAAAATCGAATTTCAAGAATACCAATCCCAAAATGCATGCTTGGCATCAAATGAAATACCACTGAATTTGGCATCAATGTATAATTGTTAATCAGCCAAGAATGTACTATTTTATCAAGTTTGAACTTAAAGCTAATTTTGACTATGCCCAATCTTTTCTGCTGTTATGTTATTATATGAGCAAATATATGTGTGGGTGTATGAGAATTTTATCTAAAAATAACTGTAATGAGTTTGGCTAAATTTTATATCCCACCTTTTTGGAGTATAAGAAGACCCAGTTGCTCCAGGAAATTGAATGAGTAAATCATTTAGGCATCACTGCAGGTCAATGGTAATTCAGAATATACGTTAAAATATTGAATTATTGGACAATTGAGCGTTTTTTTTAAAACGGCTTATTACAAGATTGTGATGAATATCTGTAAATATACTATGGTGACAAGAAGAGAAAGGTGGGGAAATGACTGTTTCTTGAACTGAAATTCGACTTTTCAAGAAGGAACTTATTCATTTCTCCTTCCTCTCCAAATTAGATTTTTTATGTGGTTTTAATTATTTCTGGACAAAATGTATTGTGAACTATTTTTTAAGCTGTTTACTTTTTTTTTTTTTTTTTTTGTAATGTTAAAGGTTTTTCAAAGTGAATGGTGTTTTATACAAATGTTAAAATGCGCAGGTTACTTAACATTTGTCCTTTTTTTTTTTTTTTTTTTTTTTTGCAAAATGGCTATGTTGTGGGTTCATGAACCTGTTGCAACATTGTTTCTGTAGAAAAAAAAAATAACAAACTTTCAGATGAATGACTTTTATTATAGTGAGGAACAACATGGTGACTTCTATATAATTGCTAATTGTTACACAATTTAGATATACAGGGTTACACAAAAGATCTCGGAAAGGTTACTGAATATGAGAGTAGTAGGTGGTTTTTAAATATGTTATGCCTTTTTACCAGGGCCATCATTAAGCCTTTTGTATTGGTGGGGGGAAAAGACCTTAAATTGCCAAGTCAAATTTTCAAATTTGCCAACTCGTTTTATAATTTTGACAAGTTACAAAGTTAGAAAATGTAATACAGTTCTTATTTGCAAAAAAGTTCAATAATATTCACAATTAGAGTTGTAACTTTTGCAAGTTCCATCAAAAATAGGAAATATATTGCAGTTTTTATTAAAATTTTAGTTAAATTTGCCAAGTGTAATAACATTTGCGAATGTTTTGGGGGAGGCTTCCCCCCCTGTCACCACCTTTAGCGAGGCCCCTGCTTTTTACCAGGAACTGCATTTAGTTTACTAAGAAATGTTTGTAGAATATAGATAACATGATATACAGGGTCACGCAAAGAACTGGATACATGGTCACCTTTGGAAAATAAATTGTGTAAATTTGATTTAAACAGTTTAAAGAGAAGTCATGTTTAAACTAAACTTTAGCAAAATACTGTCGTGTATAAAAAATATTTTACACGATATATACAGGACTGTTCAAAAATATTGGAATACATATTTGGATATGGACAATAGTACGATATTTCCCTGGCTAACCAAGTTTTGTTAAAGATTTCAAGAAGTGTTGGAAAGTGTCAGTTAGAAAGTGCTTCATAACCTATGCTTAGCGCATAGTTTTTCCTTGCATTGGATAGCTAAGATGCATGCCGACACCGCTCTTTTTTTACTTTTACGATTTTGGCTGAAGATATTTTGAAAAACACACTTTCATTATTGAAACCGGTTTTGAAAGTGAAACTAACTTTATAAAAAATATCTGCATTCAAAATCGGAAAAGTAAAAAAAGGAACGAATGAGCATGCAGTTCAACTACCGAATGCAAAAAGAGTTATTTAAAAATGTCGAAATTCAAGCTAGATATTTCGAAAATAGCCTCCCCATAAGAATAGCATTAGCTCGCGAGTTCTTTGTCAGCCAGGGACAGGAAGCTTAAGGGATCCTGTGCACGGCAACCTCCTGAAACGAGAAGTTACATCTTTTATCCACCAGATGGCGCATCCGAGCGCATTGCATAATTGCGAACGCACCTCAAAATCACTGTTTTGTATCTTAAGGAATGTCTCTAAAACATTTGTGATCCAGGAGTTGCGATTTCCTTTAAAACAAAAATAGTTGCGTATCTGTAACTTTACTGAAATGTATGAGTTGAATTTTACCAGCTGGGTGGATAATTCCCAAGAAATAATTAATATGAAATTCAAACAATAAATTATTGAATTCAAAAATATAATTAAAAAACTTAGATAATTTTGAATACAAGTTCAATTATTATAACTAAAGTACCAATCCAATTTATAAATTAGTTTTAACCTCTTCGCTACTGGCGATTATTACAGTATTTTTAATTATTACTGAATTATTTCTTCTCTCGTTTGACTTCAGAGCAAGATTTTTGTTTTATTTTCATTAGCTCGAATCTTAGAATTCAAAACATATTATTGTTATATCAAAATTTCATTTATATTTGAGTATCATTAATAAAATGGGACAAAACTGATGTACCCATTTGAGTACTCAGGGACTGAAGAGGTTAAATTTAAAACATTCAGTTGTAATATCAAGCAATGTATAAACTCAAAGAAATAAGAAATAATTTGTATTTTCTATGAAAGTGTTACTTTTAACCAGTGATATGTTTAAGAACTTTTAAGTCCTTTAGAGAACCCTTCGCAAAATATAGTATACCAAAACAGAACCCTTCACAAAATTATTTGTCTCATGGGTCATTCACAGAATTTTTTCACCTTCAACTTTTCACAAATTTAGTCAGTTAAAACTAAAATCTGGCCTGTAAATAAAAAGTTGAATTAACCAAAGAACATATCATTTAGCTTTATTATATATGAAGGATATAATCTAATTAACCGCCCCGGCGAGCGGCCCATCTTCGTCGGCGACCCCTATACGTCCCTAATAGTAAGACTTGGGCGTAAGTGCTGTCGCTGATGAGTGCCCACGAATATCGTCAAAAATCTTTACCTACGACCCGTATGCCTTAGACTCTAAATAGAAAAGGATAAAAAGCAAACGAGAGAAAATCAAATTATGACTAGACTAAAACTTCTAGTCACATTAATGTAAAAAAAATTTTACAATTTCCCCAAAACAGAGCTCTTTGAGAAAAGCCTCGACAGTTCCACGAGAGTAGAAATTGACGAAAGATCTTACATTCATAAAAAGAAAGCACTTATGAAATACCCACAAAGTCTAGGAATAATTCTAATACCAAATTTGTAGAGTCATACGTTTTATTTTTTCGTAATCAAATCGTTTCTTTAAAAGCTTCATTGTAGCACTTTTCCTACGGTTACTGTCTAATGTATTTTTTTTTTTTTTTTACGAAATTTATAGAATTATTGAAACAGGATTTTTAAGAAATCTTATTTCGATATTTTTAAATAAAACTATTAGACTAGAAAAAAATTGAACTTCTTATTTTCTATATAGCCATTAATGACGGGAAACCGTCAATTTTCAACATTTTGTAGAATATTTAAAATAACACTTGCTGGATTCTTGTGGAACTTCAGGATTATGAAGATTATGTTTGACCGCCTATTTATCAATGCCCATTTGATAAGGAAGACATTTAAGTCCCAGACAAGAAATCTAAGAAAAATAATATTTCGAATCACCCTGTATATTAATGAAATGATCAATCGCTGCAGAACACAAATACATATGAATACTGTATAACGTGTCCACTCATTTTCGTAAGAATAACACATATATTCATAGTCCAAGAGCTGACAGCACAAAAACCTATGTTATCGAGCACAAGAAAAAAACCTTTTTTTTTATAAAAGAATAATAATGAGAGAATCTCATGATTCATTTCTGCTGGAAGTGAAGTGGTGCATAAGCCAAAAATGAATATTAAAAATAATATTCAGTGGCTCACTCGCAGGTCTATTATTGTATTTTCCTGCTTCCAGTTTTCCATGCTTTCATACCCTTCATTGTACCGCAAACACAATGATAAAACCTGTGAGTAAACCACTAGTGATATTAATTTTTGGTTTATGCACCACTAAACTCAGGGAACGATTATGACTAATTGGGCAAATATAAATTAGGGGACCCCTTTCGAATCATTGCAACGTTATTCAAGTAGAACTGATGGTCAATATTATATGCATGTGTAAGATATAAAGATATTTTCGCACCTTGGATATGAACAGAAGAATATTCTTAGCTCCGTCAATTCTAAATTAAATACCTTAAGTAATAAAGGTACACTTTTTCCCTTTAGTACAGAATAAAACTCTTTTATATAACTTGAGCAATTTGTTACATTACTTTAAGATGAATTTAATAACTCCAACAAATGGAAGAGTTGGAATTGGAAAAAGAAAGTAAATATTTTATAATTTAATGTATGGTTTTGGGCAGTGTTATTGCTGACATTTGACTAACGTTAGTAATTTGTCTAATTAAAAATAAAAATCATTCGCCAAATGAAAAAAGTATTAGCAAAAAATATTCCCCGTGTAGCACTAAAAAATATTTATCTTTAATTTTTTCGTGTATCCGCTTTTTTTTTCAATATGTTCTAAAATAATCGAAATTTTTATAACTGAGACAACGATTGTTATTAATCTAATTTGAAATACCCGCTATAAATATGTTAAAAATATGTATATATGCATATGTATAAAAAATGAAAAAAAGCAAAAGCAAAAATTGGTCACTAGCAATTTGGCGAATCTAATCGCTTGTTTACTCGCCAAATAATGAATTTAGTCGCAATTTGGTACAATGGCGAGCGACAGCGAGAACGCTGTTTAGAGGCCCCTTAAGGTGTGGGGCCCAAGGGCCAAGCCCCGAATTGCCCATGTGGTAATAAGGGCCTGACTTCCCTTTCGGCAGACATGGATGATTAGATTCCCCTATTGCTACTCTTCCGTAAAAAAAAGGATTTTTCTTGTAAACGATAACATACGTTTTCGTGCTATCGGCTCTTGGACTATCATGGTGAAAAAGCAATTTTTGTGGAAAGTTAAAAAAAAAATCTTGCATTTTTTTAGTTTGTATCATGGAGGACTTTAAACCCAATCTATCGCCAGTTTCAGAAAAAATCCATACTAGGACGATCCATAACCGGCCTAGTTTTTACTTTTACGATTTTGCTTATATATTTTTTTTATATTACGATAGTTTCAATTTCAAAACCGGTTTCGAAAGTTAAAGTATTTTTTTTAATCTGAAACCAAAACAGAAAAAATAAAAACTAGTCCGGTTATGGATCGCCCTCAGCTATATTGTGCAAAAAAGTATGTAAAAATATTAAAATTTGAGCGAAATATTTGAAAAGAACGCCTTCATAGACTTTACATTATGATCCGGGTCCTTTTCTGTGCCTAATGTTGCGCTTTAATGCAGAAATGTGCAAGCAATTGAAGCAAATGCTTCGATTTTAATACTTCTTTTTTTATGGAGTAGGTTCTTGTGGTTCTTACCTAAGAAGAACTAAAACATCGATAAACTAGTCAGATGTGGGAATCCCAAACTTTCTTCTATCTAATGCATGTTAATAACTTCAAAATTCGCTATCAAAATTTTATGATGTATGCAAATCGTGAGGATTCTAATAGTATGAAATTAGTTCTTGTTAATTCTTGTTCATTAGTTCTTGATATACGACTATTGCGGCTATCGGGAAAATGCAAAATAAAAGCGCCATTTGTAATGCAATTTGTAACAAAACATAATCAGTAATAATATTTATCGAGGTAAACCTGAATCTGTATTGTGAGAGAAATTCGAGCAGCAATTCTTGAGATAGAGCTATTACGGGAATCGGGAAAAATTGCTCATAACAATGCCATCTATTGGGAGATTGATACCCAAAATGTAAATAAATTCACTTCATATCAAGGAATAACTGAATTCGAATGCTAATCCGTGCATTTTTTTATGTAATCGATTCACTTATTTTTTTATTTAAAATTGAAACATTTCAAATTTATGGCTTTTGCTATTTTCTTTTAAAAAAAAGCAAATAATAATAATACAACAAACAATGGCATTCAACTTCAAAACCAAAACATTGTTTTTTTTTTTTTGTAATTTACCACACATAAAATAAAAAAATGCTAACTGGTGAGTTACAAAATAATATTGGTAAGATTTGGGTCTGGCTAACACAAAAGTATCAAGAATTCTTTATGATTATGAGAACATTTATGAAGTTTTAATCGAAAAAATATCGAATTTTTAATGCCGAATAAATATCCAATTAATTATCATATAATTTTAGAAAAATACTCAGCTCATGCTGGGTTCAAAGAATACATGATAATGAAACATGCTTCATCTAAATCCTTTGAAAATCTTTTAAGAAGAAAATTTAAAAAATAAGATTTTTTTGCAAATAATGTATTTCTGGCACACCTTTCTTCTATTTTTAAAGGTTTTACTTCAATAAAGCTTTTCCAATCACATAAGAAGTTGAGGTATAATTTATCGTTTTTAGGTAGGATTACATTTTTTAATTTTGGAGGAAAATAACTTTATAGTAAAATAATAAAAATTAAAACTATCCAAAAGTTTTACTGAGGTCTGGAGTTATTTGCTTTTTTATCAAAATGACAACTGTGACAGTTATGGAAAAAAATTTTACAATTTTTTCTTTTATTACTAAATGCTAAAACAGAAGAGATTTGATTACAGTAAATGCACCGATATATAAAGTTTTTACTCAATTTTAACAAAACAAAAAATGCAAGAGATTTTTTAAGAGGTATCTATTTAGTATGAGACTTTTTTTTAAGTAATGGTTATCTGATAATCCTTTGGAAAGCATCTTGCACACACAAAATATTTTCTCCAGTATGAATCATGAGATGTCTTGCTAGTTTAAAATGTCTAGAAAATTCTTTGGATCACATTTCAGAAGCACAAGGAATTTCATCTGTATGCGTCAAGAGATGCTTTCTTAGATGACTATTCCGAGAAAACTTCTTGGAACATACTTCACAAGCAAAAGGTTTTTCTCCTGTATGAGTCAAGATATGTTTTCTCAAAGTGCTGTTATCAGAAAATCCTTTAAAGCATGTATCACAAACGAAAGGTTTTTCATGTGTATGTGTCAAGAGATGTCTTCTTAGATTCCTATTCAGAGAAAATCCTTTAGAGCATATTTCACACACAAAGGGTTTTTCTCCTGTATGGGCCAAGAGATGGCTTCTTAGATTACCATTCCGAGAAAATCTCTTGGAACATATTTCACAAGCAAAGGGTTTTTCTCCTGTATGGGTCAAGAGATGGCTTCTTAGAGAACTATTTTCAGAAAATCCTTTGGAACATATTTCACAAACAAAGGGTTTCTCTCCCGTATGAGTCAAGAGATGCCTTCTTAGATTTTTTTTCTCAGAATATCCTTTAGCACATATTTTACAAACAAAAGGTTTTTCATGTGTATGTGTCGAGAGATGTCTTCTTAGACTACTATTCTCAGAAAACTCTTTGGAACATATTTCACACACAAAGGGTTTTTCTCCTGTATGGGTCAAGAGATGGCTTCTTAGATTTTTTTTCTCAGAAAATCCTTTAGAACATATTTCACAAACAAAAGGTTTTTCGTGTGTATGTGTCAAGAGATGTCTTCTTAAATTACTATTCTGAGAAAACACTTTGGAACATATTTCACAAACAAAAGGTTTTTCACCTGTATGTATCAAAAGATGACTTCTTAGTTTACTATTGTAAAGAAATCCTTTAGTGCATACCTCACAAACAAAAAGTTTTTCTGCTGTATCAATGGAGGAATGTTTTCCTTTATTCCCACTTTGAGGAAGAAAGTGCTGTTCACTGGCGGAAGAATTTTCTTCTGTAATCGATGACATTTTCTCAAATGAATAAGCTTAATTTCGAAAAACAAGAGATTCTTTTTCGAAGCATCAACATGAAGAGATTGTCACCATTTTCATCCAAGGACACTTACTGAACTTCAGCAAAAACTGTTTTATTTAACTGCGAATAAAAAAAAAGAAAGAAAAATAATAAACAAGACATTTTTAAGCAAATTGCACTGAGTTTTAACTACAAATTAAGAAGCGGATTTTACAATTTTTTTACCTTAAACAGCACAAAATTAATGCATTAAATTATCACAATATATATTCTTAGATATGACTTAACTCGAGATATTTTTTCATATATGCAGATACACATGTGTAAGTGTGCATGCGATACAGTAAACACTGCCATAGACACATTTCGTGACATTCCTCTATCTGGAATGATAAAAACTAAAAAATTATTTCACTGAATGCTTGCAATTTTATCTTTTACTATCTTTAGAAGAAGAAAGTATTAAATTCATGAAAAATTACGAATTCCGGTATTCGAAGGATTTGCATGTTTTAGGGATCAGAGTTTTCAAAAAACATGCTTGTACAAAATGGCTGTCTGTGAGTTTATGGTTGTAAGTGACACAAATTTTGCGAGTGTTTTATCTTAAGAACTAATGCACGAAGATTAATAAAAATTTATATTCAGGTAGTTCCTGATATAGATTGATGTTGAGTAGTTTTTGGCGTAACAAGTAGCGCTTCTATGCTTCTTTTATCTCGATTTCCACAATAGCTATATCTCAAGAATTACTTGTCGGATTTTCATAAAACTTTAAATTCCGTTAGTCTTTGATATAATATGATCCTAATTATATTTTTATATACACTGGCGGAAAAAAAATCCCAACACCAAGAAAAACTTATTGTAGAGAAATGAAATTTGGACAGTGCATTTGTCTAGTTAACATGTTTAATTGATTAGATTTTCGAGATCACAGGTTAATTTAAAGTCAATAAAATGCATCTCAAAAATGAAATGCCGTTACAATAACAGTCGCTATCACCTCCAGAATTTCGAATGCAAGCCTGCACACGTGCATGCATTGTGTCATACAGGTGCCGAATGTCACTTTGTGGTATAGAGTTCCATGTTTGTTGTACACGCTGTGTCAATACGTGATGTTCAATGCTGGCTAGGGATGACACTGGACTTCTCATCCAATGATATCCCATACGCGCTCAATGGGATACAGATCTGATGATCTCGCTAGCCAAGGTAACATGTAGGCACTCTGTAGTGCGTGTTGCGTTACAACAGCAGCATGAGGGCGAGCGTTGTCCTGCTGAAAAACTCCTCTTGAATGCTTTGTTGAATGGCAGCATTACAGGCTGAATTACCAAACTGACGTACACATTTGCAGTCAGTGTGCTTGGGAGAACCACGAGTGTGCTTCTGCTGTCATAGGAAATTGCTCCCTAGACCATGACCCCAGATTGTAGGTCTAGTGTGTTTAGGCCGCAGACAGTTTGGTTGCAGACGTTCCCCTGGCCTCTTTCTGACCAGCACATGGCCGTCATTGGCACCAAGGCAGAACCTGCTTTCATCAGAAAACACAACAAATCTCTACTCCATCTTTCATTGAACTCTGGATTGACACCTTTGACGTTGCAAACGGCAATGACTTAGAGTCAGTGGAATGCATGCCTTGCATCGAGTTGTTCTTGAAATAACCGATTTCTAACAGTTCACTGTGTCACTGTGGTACCAACTGCAGCTCGAATTTCTGTCGCAGACGCAGTACGATGCGCCACAGCCGTGCGCCGAATACGACGGTTTTCCCTCTCACTAGTGCCACGTGTTCACCCGGAACCTGATCTTCTTGAGGCAGTACCATTTCTTGACCACTGCTCCCAACAATCATGCACAGTGGATACATTCCGTCCAAGTCTTTCTGCAAAATCGCAGAAAGAAAATCCACTTTTTCGTAGCCCTACTTTACGACCTCTTTCCAACTCGGGAGATGATGATAATGGCTTCTTCGTCTTCTTAAAGGCATTCATGATCAACCTCAACTCAATTCGTCAAATTTTGAAGATAAATAATGCTCACGAACTTTACAGCACTCATTTAAAGCAAACCTGATTTTAAAGTTGTGAGTGGCGCTACTAGCGCCACACTTATGTGCGAAGCATGAAATTTAAATCAATGTCATCTTTCAGATGTATAAACACGCCTACAAAATTTCGTTTAGCTAACACTAGTCTTTATTGGTGTTGGGATTTTTTTTCCGCCAGTGTATTTGGATAATTAACATAAGAAAAGAAGGTAAAGAACTAAAAATTTGTCCCCCACAATTTTCAGAGTTTAACTTATTTTGTGATAACAGGGCTGCTATAGATTTTTCTAACTCTCCTATAGAAAACATTAAAACTAAACATATACATGTAAGATACCATTTTTTAAGAAATTTAGTTTATGAAAAATTGTTTAATTTAAAGTATATTTCTAGAAAAGAAAATTTAGCTGATTATTTCACAAAACCTCCAACTAAAATTACACTAGAAAAATTTAGAAAGAAAATTTTTGATAATATTAACTTATAATGATTGACTTTTTATATTTATGTGCTTAACTTGTTTTATTTTAATCTGGGATCTTGCTGTACTAAAACTGAAAAACTAAAAAAAAAAAAATCTAGCATATTTAGAAAATGTTTTAAATTATACCTTTTAAATGAAACTGTATAAGATTTCGAATTAGTTTCATTTTTCATGTACTAGTTTGTAACATATCCAGATGTGTGGAAGGCGGGCCATTGATGTCATATCGCAGCATTTTTGCAGATCTGAAGTTACTATGATGTCGGTATTTCGAATCGTTATGTAACTAAGATATCATTTCATTACTCTGCTTATGAGTGTTCTTTTTCTTTGGCGATATGGCGTCATACTTTTACGAATTCCCCGCATCTGGAGATGAAAGCCTGCATTCCAGTTTAAATATTGCGTCATCGTACCGATGACGTTTGCTTGTTTCTAATTGGTTGTTTTTGTATAACTGCTTGCTTCACTGTTACAGAGAACTGTCTTTCTATTTCCATGTGATTATCAGATGGTATATATTTGAGCAACTTCATGTTTGGATGGCTTGTTTGACATGTAATATTTAAGGCATGATTTAGATTTAATCAAAAGCTTATTTTAACATGCTGTATTCTAGTTATGCTAGTCTAGACGTAATAGAAAGCTCATTAAATGAGCAACGTGTTCTTTTGGCCAAAGTTATGGCCAATTTTTGTTGTTATAACTAATCATGTTTTTAAATGTTTTTAATAAAATTCAGTTTAAATAATTACCTGACTTTTTTCTGCGTATATATGTACACCAATCCTTTAAACTCTGCTTTAAGTGATTGTGGCTTCTAGGCTTGAATCTATTTTGCCCTAGCAGCCCGTTATGAAGTACCATATTAAAGGAAATTTTTAGCTGATAAAGAATATGATATGACAGGTAACACGCTCCTAATGAACATACTAAAAATATACATTCATACTGTTGCGCAAAATGCGTTTTTTTGGTGGCCATCTTGAAAAAATGCGAACAAATTTTAAAAATCGAAAACAGCCATGTGAGGTATCATATTAAAGAAAATTTTGAGCTGATAAAGGCTATGATATTTGTTTTTAAAAGTCGATGTAAATAAAAAAATTATGGCAAAAATGAAGGGTTTCGGATTTTTGAAAAACATTATTTGAAGGGTTAAATAATCATGTGGGGTATCAAATTACAGAAAATTTAATGCTTAAAAAAAGTTTGATATTGTTTTTTGAAAAAAAAAATGTTTGTAAAGATTAACCAGCGGGGAGTTTTAGAAAAATGATACCTACATTACTCCATAATTAAACCTTAAATGTAACTTTGCTGCAGTGCAATACACCTACACCTGATACTGTTATATGACAACTTCCACTGCAACAGTAACTGTTATTACAAAATTGACACATAAATATGGACTAACTTTTATATTTTCTAAATAATTTATTCAGTACGAAATATACGATACCAAAATGCTCTTATCTCGAAATTTCCATAGGATCGGAACCGTTTATACCGTATTAATGTTAATCCATAGAGCTCTATAATTCTAATGGCATACTATAAAATTGACTCTTCTAAAATAAGAATCATAAGTTAGACGATACACTTTAATCTTTACACTAAATGTTAGGTACTACAAAAAGAAAAAACTCATGTGCAAATAAATTTTTAGAACAGCAAATTGCTCTAAAATTTTCTGTGATTCTATACGGCCAAAACTATTTCAACCAGCTCAATAACGCTACGAGGATGTGTTGGATCCTTCAATTTCAAAGATGACTGTTGTTAAGTATGATCAGATTATTGCGGATCTTCAGAACCGTAAAAAAGGAGCTGTCTTTCCTGTGTGTACTTTCCAGTTTCGCGATGCAGTTTTGAAAGTATGTTAGAAAAGTGCTAGAAAAGATTTATGGGCTGCAAATGGGCAAAAGAGGCTGCTTTCAGTCATAGATTTACCTGCTGCAGAAGCTCAATATCACTAAGTGTGTAATATCAGTTTTAGGAACAGAAAACCCATTCCTGTGAAATGCACATCTGAAGGTATCAGTGGAGGATTGCCCGCTGCAGTAAAACATCCGACTGACACTGAGAACTCTGATGCTTTTGAAAAGGCATGTGAATAGTTTCAAGAAAATGGTAAAGTGCCAATATCTGTCAATGACTTAGTCGAAAAAATGCGTAGTTTTTCATCAGAGGGAAGCGAGTCTTATACTTCTGCGCATTTGAAGAAAAAATTGCTAGACAGGTTTGGAGACAACATTATAATATCAAGTAGAGATAGGAAATGTGACATGATAACGTTTGGAAAAACTGTATCATATATAATACTGGACTATCATAAGCAAAAACAACTTCATGATCCCGATGAAAAAAAATTTTGATTAATAGAATCTGCAGCAAAATTGATTAGAACAGAAATAAATTTGCTGTACAAAAATAAGAACTTTTATCCTAGTTTATTAGATATTGCATCCATTGAAGAAAATAAGACATATTTACCCCCTGTTTTATAAACTTTTTAAAATATCCTAATAGCTTGTAAACGCAATGATCTGAAGCAGATTTCAGTCAATTGCCAAGCTGTAATGAAAGCATGCTGGCCTCGTTCTCTAATATCCGATTCCTCTTGCTGTAGGCACTCAGATTCACAGAGATTTTGGATATCGTTTCTTAATTGATGAACTTTATAGTCTAAGATTCAGTGCGTCTTATGATGAAACACAGAAATATATACACTCTTCTGTAATGGATGAAAGTAACTAAAACATTGTACATTCAGGTCACTTTTCGCAATCGGTAGCTGACAATGTCGATCATAATATAGCAACAATAGAAGGCCATAACAGCTTTCACGGGAGGGGAGTTATAATGTGTTCACCAGGAGCATCTTTTAATAACTCTTTATTGCTCACAGACACAATAAAACGATTCAAGTCTCGCCCTCTAGCACATGACATTATTAAAAAAACAAAAATTCCTCTTTTCTACTTTCAATCTCCTAGCTCAATAGCAATGAATAAATTGAAGTTTGAAAAATTATCCTATGGGCCAGTGCAAATTAATCATTTTGATGTTCTTTGCAGTACCAGTAAGTAATTTAAAATGGCTCAGTCAGAATGGTTAGGATATACAGGGTGGTCATAAAAAAACTTTGCCGATATATGGAGCTCTAGCGGCCAGTCCGCTCAACAGATCGAGGTGAAATTTCAGATATAGCTATTCAGAGGTATGAGCTCGAGATTCTGTGAACGGCAACAAGATGGCGCTAACGGTTACGGTTATAGTTACATAAAATCGAAAATTTCCAATGGCAACACCCATTTTTTTTTATCACAAAATGCTCAACGCATGCGAAAACCCTAAAGAGCGTTGGAACCGTACGTGTATCGCAAGAAACGGACATGTTATGCGCGCACAAAAAACTGTTCTAAGAATCTCCCCCCCCCCCCATAGAAAACACTCGATTGGGGCGCAAAGAGGAAATTTGCATATGACACAGAGTCAGTACACTAATCTCTGATTACAATACAGATCGGAGAAATTAAAACTTTTATTTTGATTACACATTTTCCACGTGGGTGCCATCACCATTAATTGCCTGTGATGACTAGGCCTGTGATGATTGCCTCTGAATAGCTATATCTGAAATTTCATTTCGATCGGTTGAGCGGACTGGCCGCTAGAGCTCCGTATATCGGCAAAGTTTTTTTATGACCACCCTGTATATGCAAACTGCTTTAGAATGTGAACACAGTGTTACAACAGTTACTAAGTTTCTGCCAATGATTAATCTAAATAATTTTTTTTTTTTACAGCGGTGTATACACCACATTTATGTTCATCAGCAGTGAAGCAAAAAGACTAAATGTAGAAACTCCGATTGTAACCCTCCATCAATGCATGTTTATAAAGGCGCTGATAATGGAAATTAAATGCGCTGATCACAAGAGAGTTTGATAATGTAATAATCCGGCTTGGTGGGTTTCATACATTGATGTTCTTTCTTGGAACTATTGGAGGATTGATGGCGGGATCAGGCGTAGAAAAGCACTACAGACAGTTTATGTTGAAAATTCAATACCGCATATGTTAAAAGGTAAAGCATATTCGCGTGCTTCAGAGGTTATTTAAATTTGGTTACATAAATATGATTTTATAGATAAAATCCTTTTTCTTGTGTACTTATTTTGAATTTTTTGAATAAAACCATGTTTTTCAAAAATCCGAAATCCTTCATTTTTTTTGCCATAACATTTTTATTTACTTCTAATTTTAAAAACAAATATCATATTCTTCATCAGCTCACAATTTCCTTTAATATGATACCCAATATAGCTATTTTCGATTTTTAAAAAATTTTCGCATTTTTTCAAGATGGTCGCCAAAAAACGCATTTTGCTCAAAAGTACGAATGTATGTATTTAGTATGTTCATTAGGGGCGTGTTACTGCCATATCATATTTTTTATCAGTTCAAAATTTCCTTTAATATGATACTCACATGGCTGTTTTCGATTTTTTAAAATTTTTCGCATTTTTTCAAGATGGCCGCCAAAAAACAAATTTTGCGCAACAGTACGACTGTATATTTTTAGTATGTTGATTAGGATCATGTTACCTGCTATTTACAACAAGAATCATTTCTGTTCCAATTAGTTCCACCTAAAGGTGTTTTTTGCCTTATTTCTATTGTACTACTACACATATCTGTGATTACAAAAATGTGTGACACATTGCCCTAATAAATTTAAAAATCATTTTGCTTTTTTTTGTCTTGTTAAAAAATACTTTTTGATCCTTTATCGCCGGAAATAGTGTCCGTTTAAACATACAAAAATGTAGGTTTTGGAAGTGGGGATTCGAAAACTGTCCGTTAAATAGAAGTGTCCATTATGGAGGTTTTACTTTATAAGGACTTTATATTTACTTCATATGTGGCAGACAGTTAAAAAAAAACTTAATTAGTTTTAGGAAAAATAATTTCTAAAAAATGAAAAAATTCCGAAAATTTGTCATTGTTCTAACACCGGGAGGCGGCAGCACAGGCAATCATCTCTTCGAGTTCATCGTTGTTAATCTAGTATTAGTTAAATCTCGATTCTCATATGAAAACGCAATCGGTCTGCCAAGTTACATCTTGGTTGAAGACACCTAAAAACCAGATTTTAGCGGTTGACTCATAGGTTTACCATTATGTCTTCTTGCTCCAAATCCTCCATGTTTTCATACTTTTGGGTGCAGAAAAGCACAACAGGACTCTACGAGAACCTTTAAAATGGAGTTTTTAAGTATTTTCCAGCAAAATATGACTTGGCAGACCGATTGCGTTTTAATATGTAAATCGAGATTTAACTAATGCTAAATTAACATCCGTGAACTCGGTGAGATGATTGCCTGTACTACCGCCTTCCGGTCTATCTAAAATATAAAGTTTTAGTTGCAGAAAAAACTGTCTTGATGTTGAGCATAATGCGGTAAATATAATATGGAAATTTTATCAAAATCCTTCGAGTAGTTTCCGAGGAAACGGATCTTAAATCTCGCATTTTTTACATAGGGTTGCACTCAGTCTTCCTTTCTCTTTAGTTCATCATAAATAGTTTAGAATAAGATTAAAAGAAAAGAGTTATACAGTCTAGAAATGTTTAATATAAAGCTTTATATGTCTTTGGACTTTTATGGTATACCCATTCACAATTTTCTAGTACATGCAGTTATACCGCATCCCATGTTGTGCAGTTTTCTACAAAACCTTATTATTCGATCAGGAACGATTGTTTTTAATAATACAGTTGATAATTCATAGGTTTATTCTTCGGAACCCTCGTAGTGCGAGTAATACTGGCATTTGAGATATATCTATACTAATAAAAGAACAAAACGCTCTGTCTGTATGTGTGTGTGTGTCTGCGATGGCTAGCAAAATCTACAGCATGTACGAAGCTCAAAATTTTTTTGAGAGTAGCCCCAAATCTCTCCTGGTGCACCTGAGCTTCAGAATTTCGAAATTCCAATTATTAACTGAGTAATTAATTAAAATCGAGAGGTCACTCTTATAAAAAAATCATCTTTTTCCCAATTTTTTCTCGTTCGTTTTTTTACGGTTGGTTGGTTGTGTAAAAATTTTCACAGAAGTGATAAGAAAGCTGAGACAGAATTAAAGAAACCCATGGAGGAATGAGATAAGTGGAGGTGAAGTAAACCTCAAAAAATGTTTGTAATATGAAACCATTTATCGCTCAAAATTTTATGTGCCAAACAAAAGGGCGTGGACGGGATTGTGTATTAATAAGACGAATTGAAAGAAATGAATTACAACTGAAGAATATTTTAAGAAGAAATAGCAAATTTTTAAAATGGTCCTTGTTCTATTATTATTTATTAAAATAAATGTTCGCTTTTAAAATGAAGGAAATTGGAAAATTAGCAATAATTAAATATCAAATTAAAATTAAATGAGATATTGAAAACATATGATACGAACTAAAAGTTATATAACTAAAATTTTCCCTCATTAACGTAATTTTAAATGTTTATAACGTAGATGAAAAATGTTTATGACTTAATAATTGCATATAAATAAATATTTAATATATAATGATGAAAACATTCTTTTAAAATCATGTATGAAAACTGAAGTAATAAATATTAATCTAAAATATAGATTTCTGACTGCAGACGATTTCAATGTATTAACAAAAGAATGTTATATTTTCAAGCAAAACTTTAAAATAATTTTCTATATTGATATTTAAAACACATATGATAAAATAATTAATAAATTTTTACCGGTGAAGTGATAGATTAGTTCTTTTTAAGAAACAAGAGCAGAAAAATACGAGTTTAAACCTGTTTCAATTGATAGGCGTGTCAAAGCACGTGCTTTTGTTGGTACTTAATTGGACTTAATGTAGGGTTATATTTTTAGCAGTTTTTTCCCCAAAGACTTTTAAAATTCATAGACTGGCAAAATATCAGTTTAACTTAGATTTTTGAACACAGCTGTTACGTCAGGTCGTTGGTACTTCGTGCATTAGAATGTACGTGTGGTTAGCTATATTGCAGTAAATATATGTATAAGTATATATGAGGCTTTTTAGCAGTTTTTTTAAATCATTGATTAACCTCCTCAGTCCTGAGACAAATTTTACGTGGCACCACAAAAACCAGTATAAATTTTTTATGAAACATCTCCAAACATGTATTAGGTTGTATATCGATGCTTCTAACATGCACACATCTATTAAAAAAGTCTAAATGTAATTTTAGCAATTCTAAAAGAAATTAAATTAATTTAAAGGGTGATTTTTAGTGTCGCCTCCAGGCGACATCAGGACTGAAGAGGTTATATTTGAATGCAATTTATTTAAGTTAAATTTTTATTAAGATTTATTTTGTTTTTAAAACAAAAATGAAATGGCTGTTTGACGTACAGTTGTTTGAATCAACAGACGATTCATACACAGTAATAAATTATCAAATAGCAAAATAAATTATATATCAAAAATAGTCACTAAAAGAATAGTAGCAAAACATAATGTTTAGGCGTAACATAATCCGATCCCAACCAGAAAAAATCAGACCATACTCCGATCCAAGCAAGACAAAAATTCCATAAGCATAAACCCGACCCGAACCTAAAAATTTCATTTGAAAAAAAAAAAAACTATGGATTTATCCGAATCAAATCGGAATCCTACAAAAATATTCAAATGAAGCATACCACAATCCGATCAAGGAAAAATAATGTTCGTGCATATGCAACATGAGCCGAACCTAAAAATTATCTTTGAAAAAGCCCGAAAAATGACCAGAACGAAACCTGAAATCGATAAAAATATTCCAAAGAACTATAGCCTGATAAGAGCAAGACAAAATAATTTTTCGTGAACATAAACCTGACTCGAACCTAAAAAATTCCATTTGAAAAAAAACCCTGAAATTTTATGCAAACTACATCTGAATCCGATCAAAATATTCGAAAGAATCATAACCGGATTCAAATGAGAAAAAATAATTTCCGTGGACATGAACCCGATCCTAACATAAAATTCCATTTGAAAAAAAATACCTGATATTTGAATCGAACTAAATATGAACCTGACAAAAATATTCCACAGAACCATACCCGGATCCGAACAAGACAAAAAATTTCCATGAACATGAACCCAATCCGAACCTAAAAAACTGAACTAAATCTGAATCTGACTAAAATATTCCAGAGAAGCATATCCTTATTCGAACAATGCAGAATAATTTCCGTTGATGCGTAACCCTACCTGAACCTAAAAATTCCATTAAAAAACCGAAATCTGAATTGAGCGACATCTGAACCCGAACAAAATATTCCAAAACCCTAAACCGGATCCGAGAAAGACATAATAATTTCCCTGGGCATGAATCCGACCAGAACCTTAAAAATCAATTTGAAAAAATACCTGAAATCTGAATCGAACCAAATCTGAATCCGATGAAAATATTCCAAATAACTATAACCAGATACGAACAAGACAATATAATTTCCATGGACATAAACCCAATCCAAACCAAAAAATTTGTAAAAAAAAAAAAAAAAAATCTCGAAATTTGAACCAAATCTAATCTGAACCTAACAAAAATATTTCAGTGAAGTATAACCTCATTGGAACTAGGTAAAATAATTTCCATTGAAGTACAACCCGACCCGAACCCAAAAATTCCATTTGAAGGGAAAAAAAAACCACGAAATCTGAATTGAATCGAATCTAACTGAACAAAAATATTCCAAACAGCCATAACCGTATCCAAAGAAGACAAAATAATTTCCATGGACATGAATCCAATCCGAACTTAAAATTCGAATGTTTTACAAAACATAATGCGCTCCGTAACGGTGGAAAATGAAACTAAGTACTTAGTGCGAGATGGTTAAGATATTTCGTTTATAGTTAGTGTTAAATTAGAACTTGGTTACGGTTAGGTAACAGTTAGGTTGCAGTTACGTTCTGGTGAGCCTTATGTTATATTTAATTTCCGGTTAGGTTACAGTTAGGTCATGCTTAAGTTACAGTTAGGTTAAGGTTAAGTTGCGGTTAGGTTGTGGTTAGATTATGGGTAGGTTATGATAAGGTGAAGGCCAGGTTACATTTATGGTATATTTAAGTTACAGTTAGGTTTACAGTGTTATTATACAGCTAGGTTAAAGACAAGTTATAATTACAATACAATTAGATTACGGTTAGGATTTTGTTCACAGAATGAACATTACGCATGTTTGATAAAAAATATACACCTATTTTTGTAAAATGGCTCTGAAATTATAATGCTATATACTAGCCTTTTAGCTAATCATCGAGAATCAATTTCATTCACGGTATAGTCGGATTTAAAAGTGATATAATTAGTTTAAAATTCAAAATATTTCACTTGGGATATCTATGTGAAAAAAGTATTTAGTTAATTCACTTAACAGTAGCGTTGCAAATGTTAGAAAAAACCCGGGATTTTTTGGGAATAAACCTGAGAACAAACCTGGTCTATTGGAAATAAACCCGAGAATAAACCGACTTTTTGCAACTCTACTTAACAGTAATTTTAATTGAAGTGTATAAAATTGAAGCTGGTATTATACACAATTGAAGTGAAAAAACTTCTTGAAACACCATAAAATAAGTTAACTGCGCAAGGCTTTTCGAAAGAACTTAGTCTTTCTTTGTCAGGCACAAAAAAGACGTGCGTCTACAATGAATGTAGCGGCACGACTGAAGGAGAATGCGGGAGGGAGAGGGAGCAAGCAGAAGGAACACCCAATAGGAAAGTAGAAGGCAACAGCCAATCACGGAAGAGCATAAACAAAACTAGATAAACAATGAAGGAGAGGAAAGGAAGAAGGGGGGGGGGGGAAGGGAAATGGGAAAAAAGCGGGGTAAATTAAAAAATTAACTAAAAGGAGAGATTAAAATGAAATAAAATGTACGCAAAAAAATTATAAATTAGTAATAATAATAAATAAGGAAAAAAAATAAAAAAAAAATAAAAATAAAAATAAAAATAAAAATACATAAAAATAAAAAATTGTTTACAATTATAAACACACATATATAAACCTGAAAATTGTATACAAAATATATAAAATAATAATAATAATAATAATTAAATAATAAACTTAATTATGAAGCAGTGCTGAAAAGATTCTTCCAGGCAACGGAAAGCGTTTTAGAATCAGATTTATCATTAACAATAATATCACGATTAATATAAATAGCTAAATTTTCAAGAATATCTAACTCAGAGGAACTATTGGCATTAACCCTTTCCGGCACACTGTGCCCGGTCTGGGATACTTAATTTTAATTCCAAAATTTGCAAATGGCACCAATAATATTTTAGTAAAATTTTGCTTTTAAAATAAAAGCTAAAATTAGGAATCTCAAAATATCTAAAAAATTCTTTTGTGAATTCCGGTGTTAGTCGATAATTTCTTATTTAACAAACATATTTTACCCGTGCCGGAAAGGGTTAAAGATAATTTTAGCAGTTTGAAAATTGAAACTATGGCCGGAATCCCAAGAGTGTTTAGCAACAGAAGATTTAGAAATTTCTTGATTAATGACATACCGAGAGTGTTCTTTTAGGCGTTTTTCGAGATTTCTTTTAGTTTGACCAATATACGATAAATCACAGCCATTGCAAGGAACATTATAAATACCCCATTTTTGGAGGTCAGGGACAGGACATTTCATGGAAGGAAATTTTGATTTATTGACTGGTTTAAAGATAACATTAAAATTGAAACGTCTTAAAACTTTAGCTAATTTAAAACATAAAGGAGGATAAAAAGGGAGGACGACCAAATTATCAGGTTTACTTTTATCAATATTAGAAAGAGTGGAATTGTTAGGGGGTCTATTGAATTTGCTCACAGCAGTATTAATGATAGAAGGATTGAATCCACGTTTTACAGCAACAGATTTTAAGTAATTGAGTTCATTCTTAAGAGATGCAACATCGGAACAAATTTTGAAAGCACGATAAACATATGTATAAAAAACACCGATCTTTTGATTGACAGGATGATTTGAGAGACCATGGGGTGGATTAGAGACAGAAAAAGGTTTTCTATAAACACAAGTTTTGAAAGAAGAATCACATTTGGTAACTAAGACATCAAGGAAAGGTAGTTTATTACAATTCTCTAACTCAAAAGTAAACTGAATATGAGGATCAATAGGATTGACAGTTTGAAGAATTGTAGAAATATCAAATGGATTATCCAATAGGACAAAAGTATCATCAACATAACGTATCCAACATTTAAAATTGATCAGATTTAATAATTTATCTTCAAAGTAATGCATATAAATATCACAAAGAATGGGAGATAAAGGATTACCCATACTTAAGCCTTCTAACTGTTTGAAAAATTTATTATCGAATTGAAAAGTAGTAAGAGTTAAGCAAATTTTAGTTAAATTAACATAATCTTTGACCTCAATATCAGAGAAATGAAATTCACGTAATCTTTTTTCCAAGAAAGAAAGAGCGCCTTCAATCGGGACATTAGTAAATAAAGATTTGACATCAAGAGAAAGCATAAAACAATTCGATGGATTAATACTTTTTAATTTATTAACGAAATCATAAGAATTTTTTACAGTATGAGAATTAGAAATGCATAAAGGCGAGAATATGGAAGCTAAAAATTTGGCAAGAGGATAAGTAACAGTACCAATATTAGAGACAGTAGGTCTTAAGGGAATATTGGTTTTGTGAACTTTGGGTAAAGCATAAAAACGAACACAAATGGGTGCAGAAGGAATAACACAATGTTTAGTGTTGTCATTTAGAACAATAGAATTCTTAACAGCTTTAGTGAGAGTGGCAAGATGCGAATTAGTGGGATCTTTTTTAACTTCAATATAAGGACCTTCAGATAAGAGAGCATGAACTTTATCAGAATAATCATTTTATCCATAAGAACAATTTGACCCCCCTTATCAGCTTTAGTAATAATAAGATTATCATTGGACTTAAGCTCATTCAGAGCAATATGCTGAGGACGTGAGAGATTAGGTTTATATTTAGAAACATTAGAAGAAATGGTATCAGCAAGAATGTGACGAAGGGTTTCTTTTTGAAAAGGAGAAACTTTACTATGTTTAAAGGAAGACTCAATAGGAGCAATCAATTTGGGGAGAGAAGGTTTGCAAGATTGAGAAAAATTTAAACCAAGATCTAAAATGCTTTTTTGCTCAGGGGTTAATGTATGAGAAGATAAATTTACAATATTGTTTTCATTAGAAAGATCCTTATTCAAAAATTGATACTTGGAATTCTTATTACATAATAAAGAAAACTTTTTATCAAGTTTATTTTGATGAGCAGATTTGAAAGAAAGCAGAGAAGGCCAAAATTTGTTTTCAATATTACAAAAATTATCAAGATTTTTACTGAGAAACAAATGCAGATCATAAAGTTCTTCTTCAATTTTGGAGAGAGTATGTCGAACATCCTGAATGCAAGCTCTTAAAACTATAAAGTGTGAACGAAACATAGCTTTAGAAATTCTAAAAGAACGTAAGAAAGTAAGTTTAAGGATAAATATCAACACATTAACACGAAAATCACGCAATCGTTGGACACATATTCCCTCCTGCGTTTTTTATTGCTGTCATTTTGGGTATTTTTGCAGCTAAATATTAGTTTTTTTAAAAACTGATTTTTGACACAGTCAGGGGGCACGTATTTAACATAATGTACACTGTAAACAATTTGACCCTTTTGCTGCATCATCACTCCCCCGCTTTTATAGAATATCTCTCTTTTGACCTATGAGAATGCTCCATAATAGGCTGAAGTAATCATTTTCTATAAAAGCGATGGAGTGACGATGCAGAAAAAGGATCAAATTTTTTAACAGTGTATTTACACATATTTCGAGTTAAAGATAACATCATAAATATTTCAAGTTCGTTTAACTTTATTATTACGGACCCGGGCAACGCCGGGCGGGTCAGCTAGTATCTATATATAATAAATATATTATTCCATTATTACATAAAATTGGTATAAGAAATAAAATTGCAGATATCTTTTCAAATCTACTTTTCCTTTTATTTCGGGTTCGGGTCGGATTGCGAGTAAAATTATTTTGTATTCGGATCGGATAGCGGATCACCTAAAATTATTTGGCAGGTTTCGGTCAATGAAATTATTTGGCGAGTTGCGGGCTGATTTCAAATGTAATTTTCGAGTTCGAATCCGGATCGGGTGCCCAACACACACGACACCATAACCCCACCCCCGTCGGGAAAGTATTGGTACCGCCCCTGTTAAAGCATAAAAACAGAGTCATTCTCCCACTCACAGTATTCTTATAGCAGTTCAGTTTGTTAAAAGCATCTTTAAAAAATGTTCAACAATTTAAGAACTATTTGAACCTTCATTCCCACTGACTTACATTGACGTCTAAATAACTTAACCATCAAATTTCCTTGAACAATCGGTTCTTCTCATATTCCAAAACGAAAGCATAAAGAATTAAATCAAAATCATAACAGTTATTTTTTAGATTAATTTTGCCTGCACACACAAATATTTAATCGTATTATATTTAATTGTATATATATCGTATCGTATTTAACGCCAGGAAAGCCACAGCGTACATTGGTCAAAATCAGCTTTGAGTTCAACTAGATAAAACAATACATTCTCAGTGGGTTAACAATTATATATTAGAGACAATTTTGGTGACATTGTCTCATTTGATAGAAAATACACGTTTTGATTATCACAATTTTGAAATTCGATTTTCCTGCCAAATATGGAAAAGTGTTGCCAGCTTTGCAAATGTTTTTATTGCCAACTTTTCAACAAATTAATAACTGTTCGCACCGACATTCTCATTAAAATTCAATGACTCGCAGTGATATCAAAATGACCAACTCATCGAATTCTCTGAACCATGTAACCTACCCACTGATCTTCTCGTATCTCAAAAGAGACAGTAGGATACAAAATTCAGTCGAAATCAGAGACACTTTTCGAATACTATTTGGAAACACAAAATTTGATTCTATTATAATATATTATGATAAGGGACAATACTGTTGTGCCACAAACATTTATAAATTCAATGACAAAAGACACAAAGAAGTAAAACATTTTTAGAAATAAAGTGCATAGCTGATTAGCTTAAACAACTGTTTTTTATGAGTCGAATAAACAGGGCGAAAAATATTGAATGATTATTTATATATTAAAAAATATTTAATTCATGATCGGTGAAAAAATGTACATGATAATGAGCATAGGCATAATATCTTACCAGTCAAGGATTTATTTTACTAGCACAAAAAGTGCAATGTGCAGTTGGTTTCAAAGCCCACCTAAAAATTTACTCACTAGTGGTGAGTAAAATGATTTATTTCCCCATCCCTGATAATGAGACTTGTTTCATTTAAATTCTTGGGTAATATGTTAGGCAGAAAATTTAACAAATGAGAAGATTCTTATTGCACATTAATATATTGTTACGAATTTTGTATATTTGTAAATATTTCCTTATTATTATGTTAAAATTGCACTGTATATCATGGCAAAAGCTTTAAACATCCATTGGAAGACCTCGGATACTTTGCGGGAAAGCAACCTTACAAATTCTCATGTTTAACATTATGTCAAAGGGAATATCGTCAAGGAATGTGTTTATTGCCAAGTTGATGGTAGTTTTGGCGACTTATTTCCGCCGCCAAATTGGGGTCATTTCGCCGACTTTGGAGGTTAACCCCCTATACCTGTAAGGTAAACTCTCCCGCGAAGCTACGAGAAGCATCGAGAACCTTCTCTCCGAAATCTATAAATAGGGGGCAACTTTGGATATATAAGGCTAATCATATAGAAAATAATTACGTAACAACTAGAAATACCGAAGTAAGTCAGAAATTATATAATGGAAAAAAATAATAATAGTAGTAAAATTTGACTTGAGATGTTTTGATGCTATCTTCTTATTTCCATATTCTTCTTTGGGGAAATAAAAATAAAAAAAATAATTTTCATTTCGAATTTTTACAACTTAATATAAAAAAAGACTTAAATTTTATTTACTATGCAACCAAAAAATTTTTAAAATGAGAAAAAAAGTAGTAGTAAATTAGATCATGTGTTTTAATTTTCTTGATATTATTCTGAAATTCTCACATATATGTGTGATGATGGTATCTATGATCGGTACTTGAAAATAAAAACTAATATGCTGAAATATCCGGATTATAAAAGTTTACGAACTATTAGAGATGTCAGGATTAATGATGTTATACTACACTATTATATAAATTTTCTTATACGTCTTCAGATGTTAAGGAAGACTGCGATAAAGAATTTGGCTACTTCTCTCATACTACCAACTCACTAGTATTATTTCTATAAAAGAAATATTTTAAAATATCTCGTTTGCATTTTAATATTTCTAAATGATATATTTCTCTTTTTTTGCACTTTATAATCTAAAGTCTATTTCAACAGCGTCCTTTATTTCAATTTTTCGATTTTGTTTGAAAGATGATTTTACGAGGACACTTTCACATTCAAAACTAGTTTAGGAAAGTAAAAGTATCCTCATAGAAAACGCCTTTTAACAAAATTGAAAGAGTAAAAAACGACCAATATAGAGATTAACACTAACAATCCAGTGTAAAAATAATTGTTGGTATTGAAAAAATAGATCGATTCGAAATTTTCGATTCAAACAAATATGGAAAAAATGAAACACATCATTTTACTGGACAAACAACAATTTTAATTTTTTAATTTTAATATAATTAAAATCCAAAACATTTTCAATTTTTTTTTAAAAAAAGAAGATGATATGCATAAACAATCTATCTTCTCAGAAATTTTTAAAAGCAAAATATATATATATATATATATTAATAATATATTTTAAAAAGAATTTTTGCTAAGATTTGAAACTTCTTTTTCTTCTAATACATTCAAAATAGAAAAAAAGCCATTTTTAACAGGTAAGTACAGTTCAAACATTTCACAATCAAGGTTTTTAAATTAATGTGTTACGCCATTCTTTGAAATGATATCACACAATGTAAATCAAATTTTACAGCCTAACAACACATATAATGGAGAACATAGTAACACATTTAAAAAAATAACTAAAAATTTTTTTTTGCATAATTCAAATCCATGTAGGTGAATAAATTTTCCTAAACCAATATGCTGTTGTATAGACAAATGATAAAGATAGTGTGCATTTTCTATTGGTATGCAGGCACTGAATACCTTTAATATATATTTTTTCAAAATATATTTTTTTAATTGCTTGCCGTTACTTCTATCAGAAGAAAAATTCCATTCGCTCATGTTAATCCAAAGGGAAGACCTTTTTAAAAATACTTATCTGCATTTCAGTACTTTTATTTTTTTTCATTGGATATCTAAAATATATCTCTATACCTGCTAATTAACACATTTTTACTTTGTTGTCAGATATTTTTTAATAAGAACACTTCCATTTATGGAACCGAATTTCGAAAAAGAAAGCATCATAATAAAAACAAACAATAAATATAATTTAAAAAGTAAAAAGTGAACTTTGTACAAAACGTCTTCATCTATTCAATGTAAAAAAATCAATTAAAAATATTGAAATGCAAACAAGATATCTTTAAAATTTTCTTTCATGACATTGGCATGAACGAACGGGTCCTTTCAAGTGATTGAAAAAGCCTTTTAACTGAAGCCTTACAAATGCAAATGAAAAATACCCACTCTGACATCGATTTTTTAATGATTAAAGAGTGAAACTAAAATGGCAACAGACAAGTATCATCCTGTGTTCAGAGTCACACTCACATAGCATTGCCAGGTGTGCCATGCAAATCAGAGCTCTAAATATAACGCATTTTTACAGTTTATTTCGCCATCTTTAATCGCCCAAAATTTTGCCGTTAGATAGAGCGAAGAAAATTATTTTAAAATACTAGTGTTCAAGGAGTTTCGAATCCCAATTTACGTGGGTACCTGGCGACATAGATATATTTTTTTAATCAATAACAATGTAACCATGACATAATTGATAACAGATAACACCGTATAGTGCTTTTTGTTTAAGGAATTTCTTTTTTTATCTTTGTCTTGATCGATGTCTGTTTCTAAAAATTAAAACTTTTTTTCGAAAAAGCCCTTTTTTTTCGATAATTCACCTTATTATTATTTCACCCGTTTTTTATAATAACCGTTTATCTAAAAGTTTATGTCAATATGTTTTTTCCGTCAAACAATATTTAAAAGCCACCTTTTTTTCTTTTTGTAGTCTATGTTCTTCCTCCAATATAATAATAATTTGGCTGTGAATTTTTTAAAAAATGACTTTTCTGTCAAAACAGTGTTGCAACTAGTTCATATAATCCTAAAAAAAGCCACTTTAAGAAAAAAAACAAATATTAACCAACATATGCATTTTAAGATTCACACATAAAACACCATTTTCTTAAAAAAAAAAACCTGTAACTTTACAAAAGAAAAGCTTAGAAAATAATTTTTAATGCACTGTGCACAGAAATAATCAAAAACACATACAGATAAATCTTATTTGCAGAGGATGAAGAAATGAATAAATAACAATTCCTTCTTGCAAATTCTATTTTCAGATCATTAAAGCATAAAATTAAAGAGTCATTCTCCCCCTCACAGTATTATTATGGCTGTTAATTAAAATTTTGTAAAAAGCAGCTTTTAAAAAATTCAACAGCCCAGCAACTTAAAATCTATTTCAACCTTCATTCCTGTTGACCTGAATTGACGCGTAAATGACCTACTTACAAAATTTTATTGAATATTTGGGTCTTCTCATACTCCAAAATGATAGGATACAGAATTTTTTCAAAATCATTAGAATTATTTTTTAAATTAAATTTTCATACACACACAAACATTAATTCATATTATAACATAACAGCAATAAAACCACAGCATACCTTGGTCAAAATTAGCTTTGAGTTTGAACTCGATAAAACAATACATTCTTATATGGGTTAAAAATTATGTACTAGCAAAAGCTATGCTTTATTTCGATTCGTGAAATATTATTTCATAAGATAAAATTTGAAAATAACATAAAAAAGTAATATTATTTTTGTATAAAGTAATATTATTATCTTTATTAAGCAAAATCTTTATTTTATATTTTGACGCGTTTTAATTTTAGAAATGTAAATCCAGCCAAATAACTAAGAATTCCATCAGAATTTTTTATTTAAAATAGAAGACTGCTACAAATAAAAATATTTTCGAAGCAAAATTTTATAAAATATTAATTAATTTTATTTATTTACAATGCTTTTGTACCACTTTACAAAAAAAAAAAAAAAAAAAAAAAAAAAAAAAAAAAATCATAATAAATTTTTTTTAACAGTGCAAGTATCATCTGCATTTGAAATGATTTTTGAATTCTTATCACTAAAAAATACTTTTAAAATTGAATGCAAATAATTGAATTTTTACAAATTTTAATTCATTAACAATATGATAAATATAATTTTCATATAAAAGGTACTTTAAAAATTTCATCAAAGAAAACCTGAAACTATTATATTATTAAAAGGAATAAGTATCAAAATATGCCTTATTTTTCAGCCTATTTTAATCCTTAAAATGAAAATATATTTATCTAATTAATCCTGATTATACCTTTAATTACTAACTCCATGATTTATTTTTTATTCTGAAAACATACGTGTTTCATTTTTTATTTGCAAAAATGCATTCCTAATGGAAGAACATGTAAATAAATTAATTACAATAATAAATTTTAAGGTTATTCTGTCAAAAAAAAATATTGTGCAAATCTACAGAACATAATTTAATTTTATGTTTAATTTCAAGTCGGTCAAAATACTGAATATTTTTTTTTGTGTGTGTGTAAAAAGTATGACAAAAAGTAAATTGTGTAGCCTAGTAGAGGATTAGCTTCTCTTATCCTAATTAGTACCAAATTTAGTGACATTGTCTCATTTGTTACTATCCGCACGTTTTGGCATTTTCAATATTAAAATTCGACTTTTCTGTCAAATCTGGCAAAATGTTGCCAGCTTTGCAACTTTGTTTACTGCCAACTTTTCAATATCATAATAACTTTTTGCACCGTCATTCCCATTAAAATACAATGACTCATAGTGATATCAAAATGACCAACTCATCGAATTTTCTCAACCATGTGATTTATCCCAGAGTTTTCCTACCCCAGAATGGTAGGATACAAAATTTAGTCGAGATCATCATAGACGTTTTTTCTCAGATAACATTTGAAAACACAAGATTTGATTTATTATATTATAATCAGAGACAATATTATTCTGCCGCAAAAATTTCTGTATTCAATGATACATAACACGTACCAAAAAAAAAAAAGTCTTAGAAACAAAGTGCACATCTGATTAGCTTATACAACCGTTATTTATAAGACGAGTAAACAAGGCGAATAAATTTTGAATTAATTATTTATTTTAAAAATACCTAATTCATCATGGTGGATAATAAAATGTACATGATAATGATCAGGTATTGGTTACTTCTAGAATATCTTAATAGTCAAGGATTTATTTTACTAGCCAACAAATGCAACATACATTTGGTTTAAAAGACGACCTAAACATTCACTCGCCAGTGACGAGGAAAATGATGTATTTCTCCATTCCTGATAATGGGATATTTTCAATTGAAATTCTTGGGTAATTTCTTAAGAAAAAAATTTAACAAATGAGTAAAATTCTTTTTGCACATAAATATATTTTTATCACACTTATTGTATATTTTCATGAGTTATTTGATTATTTTTATAAAGACACTAAGCCATAGATAAAGTGTAATTTTTTTATTTATTACGAAATGCTAAAACATAAAAAATGATAACAATAAATTCAATGACATATACAGAGTTCATACTCAATTTTGGAAAAAAACAACATAGGTTATTTTTTTGGGAATTATCTATTTGGTATGGGGCACTTTTTTTAATGATGGTTATCCTTTGGAATATATTTTACAGTCATAAGGATTTATTTTTTCAAAATTGAGTCAAGTGATGGGCTCTTAGGTGAATATTCTGAGAATATACTTCGGAACATATTTCATAAGCAAATGGCTTTTCACCTGTATGTGTCAAGAGATGGGTTCTTTGTGTATTATTCTGAGAACATCTTTTGGAACACATTTCACAAACAAAGGGATTTTCACCTGTATGTGTGAATATGTATTTTTTTATTGTATAATTATGAGAAAATGTTTTTGAACATTTTTCATGCAAAAGATTTCTCTCCAGTATGTCTCAAGCAATGTCTCCTAAGAGTACTCTTATCATAAAAACTTTTAGAACATATTTCGCAAACAAAATGTTTTTGATTTGTATGTGTCAAAAGATGATATCTCAAAGTACTGCTATCATTAAATCCTTTAGAACATACTCCACAAACAAATGGTTTTTCTCCTGTATGAATCAGGAGATGTCTTCTTAGACTGCTACTCAGAGAAAATCCTTTGGAACATACTCCACAAGCAAAAGGCTTTTCACCTGCATGTGTCAGGAGATGTCTTCTTAGATCACTATTCTGAGAAAATGCTTTGGAACATATTTCACAAACAAAGGGTTTTTGATCTGGATGCATCAAAAGATGGCATTTCAAAGTACTGCTATCTCTAAATTCTTTAGAACATACTCCACAAACAAATGGTTTTTCTTCTGTATGAGACAAAAGATGTTTTCATAGAGTTCTACTCTGAGAAAATCCTTTGGAACATACATCACAAGCAAAAGGTTTTTCACCTGTATGCGTCAGGAGATGTCTTCTTAGATTACCATACTGAGAAAATGCTTTGGAACATATTTCACAAACAAAATGTTTTTGACCTGTATGCATCAAAAGATGGTTTCTCAAAGAACTGCTGTCTCTAAATTCTTTAGAACATACTCCACAAACAAATGGTTTTTCTCCTGTATGAGTTAAAATGTGTCTTCTTAGAGTACTATTCTGGGAAAATCTTTTGGAGCATGTTTCACAAACAAAAGGTTTTTCTCCTGTATGTGTCAAGAAATGTTGTCTTAGAATACTTTTAAGAGAAAATCCTTTGAAACATATTTCACAAACAAAGGGTTTCTCTGTGGTATGTGTCAAGAGATGTTTTCTTAGATTACCATTCGTAGAGAATCCTTTAGAACACACTTCACAAACAGGAGATTTTTCTGGTGTATCAACGGAGGTATGTTTTTCTTTGTCACTGCTTTGAGGAACTAAGTGCCGTTCAATAATGGACAAATTTTCTTCTGTAATCAATGACATTTTCTTAAGTGGAAAGGCTTTGTTTCAGATGATCACAGAAACGTCTTTAAAGTGTCAGTTTGAAGAGATTCTTGTGATTTTCATTTAAGGAAGCGATTTATTCAACTTCAGTAAAAATGTTCTATCTATTTTTGAATCTAAAACAGAAAAAATCAATAAAAAACCAACTGTTTCATAAATTTCACTAAATTTTAACTACATTAAATATCAGATTTGGCAGGCTTCATTTCTTTAAACAGACAAAATTCAAACAAGAATTTTCCTCAAGTTAAGATAAATTCCAAATTACTTAAGAAGCTAGAAGATAGCCCATCAGAATGACATGTTTTCTTTAAAAAATGAATAGCATTGCATTACAAAAAGATATGAAGCAATCAGGGACGTGCCAGCAGTATCCGGCGCCTGTGTGCAGAACTTCATTTGGCGCCCTATAGCCCCTCTCCCTCTGCTCTGAAAATAAGGCTTTATCTTCTATCATTCCGCCCTCCCCCCACCAAAAAAATAAAAAAATCTGTGAATACCTATAAATGCATAGTTGTCATCATTTTGGAGTTTTTTACCATGTCAAATAAAGTTTTTTACATTCAGAAAATTTATTTAATAAAATGTGTTTTGTTTCTTTACAGTTCGTACTTTATTTCATTTATTAAATAAAATTTATGGCTCCAAACATGTTTAAATTACTTAAAAATAAAGGAGAATGGCAGTTATGTAAATAAAATTTGTAACGCAATAAAATCTTTGAAAATGGAAGCACTCTCTACCATAATCCTCTATCAGAAGGTAAAATTTCATTATCTTAGAGAAAATAGTTCAATATAATAACAATATATTGCATCGAAAAGAAAGAAGTTTGTTTTTACTTTGCATGTATTGGCGATGGCTAAGAAAATCTACCGCACATAGAGATCTGAAGATTTGGATAAGGATAGATGATGGTAGGTGCACCAGAGACTCAGATTTTTTATTTTTTGTTAATTGGCCGAAATATTAATTAAAAACCCTAAATGACCATCGCAAAATGGCTAGCTTTCATTTCTCAAAGAGATCATGCTTGTGTGGTTCCCCAAACTTTAAACAGTACTCCTTCACACTGACCAAAAGCGTAACGTTTGATTTTTTTTCCGACATTTTGAAATTATGATAGCTGGATCTCTGTAGAGTTACAAATATATAAACAAATAAATAAATAAGAAATAAATAAGAAAAATAAATAAAAATAAAAGAAAGAAAGAAAGAAAAAATCTTTACATTTTCGGTTTCAACGGCATCTTTCATTACTATTTCAAAAAATCTTTTTATTTGGCCGCGATTCGGAACAGTTTTCAAGTTTTCCACTTCTATGAAGTTTTAAACGTAAACAACAATAACAACAAACACTAACAACACTAAAACACTACCTATTTATACATTCTCGGTATTTTCCAGATTATAATAATAGATCTGGAGTGAAAAAAAATATTAATATTACGGTTAATTTATTTTATTTTTTGAAGTCATTTCAAGGATTTGCCAAACATGTTCTTCTTCCTGTGCAAATATCTCAAAATATCGTTTACCAATTATGAAATACGTGATTTGGATATCATTTCGCTTTAAAAAAAATGGGGGATTGTGAACGTTTTTATTTATTTGTTTTATCAAAATATTTTTGGGAAAATTGAAAATTTTATATCTAAATGCCAGAAATTAAATACAAATGGAAGGTTAGTTTGAAAATCAGACCGGAACGTGAATAGCACCCCCGGTGTACGCAACCGAAGTCGGTGGGAAATCAACTCGAGCTTCGGTTGAATGGATTTTCATTTAAAAATGAAAAATCATAGATTCAACATTATACACTGCTAACAATATTAGATTCGTTCGAAAAGATTTTCCTTAAAAATTATAAAATCAGATTAATATGCTGCTGAAGACATTACCCCTCTCCCCCCTCTATCTGTAGATTCGTTTGGAAAAAAAATACCATTAAATATTTGAATTTAGGATATTTAAGGTTATTATAAATGGCCTAGGCGATCCAAGGCGGTTCGTTAGTAAGACATAAAGTACACGAAATTAAAAACTCTTTTTTCATAAATCTATATTTTTCCACACACATTACAGTTGTCATTGTAGGTCCAAATTTATTTATGTCTAAATTGAACTTTTTTTTTTAACGTAGGGTAACATCCTCAGTAATTGGCACATTAAGAATTTGTCTTTAAGTTTACTTCAATTTTCATTACGAAGAAATAAAATATTTACTTGCAAATATTTTTGAATCAAAGAATGCATATCTGTGCATCTATTTTGCTCACTAAAAGCAAAAATTTTTGAAAAGCTATTTTTACAAAAATATATTTATAAAAAGTTGCTGTATTCAGCAGTAATTGGCACCTACAGCACCAATGTATGACACCTTGTGATCCAGTAATTGGCACCTACAGCACCAATGTATGGCACCTTGTAATTCAATAATTGGCACATGTTTATATATATATATAAACTTTATATATTTGCATTGGGTTTAATCGCTTTAAATGAATATACTGCAGATAAAGATGCCATATTTCAAGTTTTTGAGAGTAAGAAATCGGCATATTAGTCTGAAATGTGAACACTTTAAAACAATACAATATATTTATATTAATACCCAGTAATTGTCATGCCGTTCCCAGTAATTGTCATATGAGGCTTTAATGAATTCCTATTACTGATAATATTTTATATTTTCTAATAAAAAAACTGATAAACAAAATTAGTCTATAACTTTAAAAGTACTGCCAAAATAAGTGGTTTAATCTCAAATCTTGCGATTCCTTTTTAAGACCCTACATCAGTAACGTTCCAAGATAGAACGGCTAATGTTATTTCAATGGAAGAAATTTATCACTTTCATTCCTTTGCATTTTGCTCAAATTTAATAATTTTTGTTGTTTTGAAAACCAGTAGGTTTAAACTATGCACGTCATTTTGAAATTTTATTTCTTTTTTTTTAATTTTAAGGCGATACAAGTACGTTATTTTATAGTCTTTAAAATTCACATTTAGTGTCTTATTACGAAAAATCTGTTTGACATTTTAAAATTTGGTAAAACAGCATGCAGAGTTTAATTATTTAGCTTTCAGAAAATGTTTTTTATTTTGATTTTTTAAAAAAATTAATCTATGCTATTTGTATAAAAAGTTGAAACACTTTGATTTAAAATAGTCGAAAATGATGTTTATTCCCGCCTTCAAAAGGGATACGCCTTAAAAGCAATTAGGGGGTAAGACGATAGGTCTTTACTCTGCAGGGAGTCCGGGGACGTATAGGTGAAATTTCTTGCCTCTGGCTAGTCGTAAAATGTTGCTTGCTGCTTAAAAAAGTAGAAAAAGGCCTTTGAAGAGATCGCTCTGAGCTAAAGCGAAGGCATTGTTTCGTTTAACTGCAATATCCTCTTTAAAATAAACGAAATCGTAAAAGCTAATCAATGTAAGACAAAAAAATATATAAATAAAATAATTTTTTTTAAATGTAGGCGAGATATCTTTATAAATTTCTACAATGGGATTTCGGTTGAAAAGGGTCGGAATGTTCGGTCGGAAGTCACTTTAAAAAACCTGTATCGAAATCAAAAATAGTAATACGGCCTTTGTACAGAAAGATCTCAAATGTTCAATATAAAAAAGATTATTAAAATATAGACGAGATATTTCTATAAATTTCTGTCATAGGATTTCGCTTCATTAAAGTAAGCCCCTTTAAAATACCCGTAAAAAAATCGAAAAAAAATATAAAACGGTATTAAAATGTAGAAGAGATATTTTTATAAATTTCTACCGATGGATTTCACTTGACTGAAGTAGCCTCATCAAAACACCTGTAAACAAAATCAAAAAAGTACAAAACGGTTTCTGCACTGAAAGATCTCAGCTATCCAATGACAAAAAAATCATCTAAAAATATTAAAATGTAGAAGAGATATTTTTATAAATTTCTACCAATGTATTTCACTTGACTGAAGTAGCCTCTTTAAAACACCTGTAAACAAAGTCGAAAAAGTACAAAACGGTCTTTGTACCGAAAGATCTTAGCTATCCCATGACAACAGAATCATTTAAAAATACTAAAATGTAGTCGAGATGTTTTTATAAATTTCTACCATTGGATTTCTCTTGACTAAAGTAGCTTTTTTAAAATTCTCCTAAAAAAAGTCGAAAAAGCACAAAACGGTCTTTGTACAGAAAGATCTATGCTATTCAATGACAAAAAAAATCATTTAAAAATATTAAAATGTACAGAAGAGATATTTTTATAAATTTCTACCGTTGGAATTCACTTGACTGAAGTAGCCTCATTAAAACACCTGTAAACAAAATCAAAAAAGTACAAAACGGTCTTTGTACCGAAAGATCTCAGCTATCCAATGCCAAAAAATCATTTAAAAATATTAAAATGTAGAAGAGATATTTTTATAAATTTCTACCGATGGATTTCACTTGACTGAAGTACCTTTTTTAAAATTCCCCTAAACAAAGTCGAAAAAGTACAAAACGGTCTTTGTATCGAAAGATCTCAGCTATTCCAGGTCAAAAAAATCTTTTAAATATATTAAAATGTAGGAGAGATTTTTATAAATTTCTACCATTGGATTTCACTTGACTGATGTAGCTTTTTTTAAATTTCCCTAAACAAAGTCGAAAAAGTACAAAACGGTCTTTGTACCAAAAGATCTCAGCTATCCCATGACAAAAAAAAAAAAAAAATAAATAAATACAAATAAAATAATTGTAATTTAAGAAATTACCCCAACCATTTGAAAAATGTTTCACTCGATACATTCATCTATCATTTTAAGCTAAATACCAGTTGTTTTATTGTGTATTATCCGTGCCACTGCTATAAATGACTTTATACATGCTGCAATTTGAAGGTACGGTTCGTTTAAGTTATATCACTCTATTGTCGCCAAGCATAAAAGTTGGCGACGAAAGAAACATTTCAAACTATTTAACATTGTTGGTGCAAAAGTAATCATTATTAAAATACAGCTTTGGCATATACTGTTATACTTGTAAGACTTTGGCATATATTGTTTGATTTTACAGAGCAGAATTTTGGTGATGGAGGTTTTAAACCAAAATCGATCGCAGCACATGCATCTGTGAATGGGTCCATCAGACATCGAATCAAAAAAGTTTTTTCCCAGTTTTTCCCAAGCCGATTGCTTTTTAGTTTTCTTTTTAGGTGGTGGAAAATCAAGAGTAATAGCTATAACATTTTCCGGCTTGTTAGAATCACTATTGGCACTCAAATTTTCCTGGTTAGAACCGACCGATAGTAAAACGCCATGGCTAGTGGATTGGTCGCCCTGGCGACATGATGTTTTACAATTAATCGGTTCGGCATTAAATTGCTTCCTTTTTCGTGATCGCCTTTCAACACGTAATTGGTTTTCAGCGGCTCAATAATCTTTTGATTTTATCATTTTCTGCATTGAAAGACGTTTTTGCGCCAAACCAAATACAGTATTACTCAGTTATCCCGTCGACCAATTTCGCCAAATGATACGAATCGCCAAACTAATAAGCAACTTATACATGTTGACTGTGTTTAATATCATTGAATGCGATATTCACGTTCATTCATTTCTTTGGCTTCGGCTTTTTCCGTATCTGTTAATTTCCGTCTACCCATTTTTAAATTTGTTAGTTTTCTCCTTTATTACAATGATTTTAACCATTTTAATTTACTATTCAAATAAAAATTCTTCTAAAAGTAAAGAATTTAATTTAAATTCAAATAAAAATAAAAATTCTTCTAAAAATAAAGAATTTAATTTAAATTCAAAAGTGGTAACATCATTCAAAAGTGGTAACATCATTCAAAAGTGGTAACATCATCGGGTCCATTCTCCCGAAAACAACAACCATTTTTCAAATGGTTAATAAAAATAAATAAATAAATAAATAAATAAATAAAAAAGTAAAAAAGAATTTAATTTAAATTCAAAAGTGGTAACATCATTCAAAAGTGGTAACATCATTCAAAAGTGGTAACATCATCGGGTCCATTCTCCCGAAAACAACAACCATTTTTCAAATGGTTAATAATTGTAATTTAAGAAATTACCCCAACCATTTGAAAAATGTTTCACTCGATACATTCATCTATCATTTTAAGCTAAATACCAGTTGTTTTATTGTGTATTATCCGTGCCACTGCTATAAATGACTTTATACATGCTGCAATTTGAAGGTACGGTTCCTTTAAGTTATATCACTGTATTGTCGCCAAGCATAAAAGTTGGCGACGAAAGAAACATTTCAAACTATTTAACATTGTTGGTGCAAAAGTAATCATTATTAAAATACAGCTTTGGCATATACTGGTATACTTGTAAGACTTTGGCATATATTGTTTGATTTTACAGAGCAGAATTTTGGTGATGGAGGTTTTAAACCAAAATCGATCGCAGCACATGCATCTGTGAATGGGTCCATCAGACATCGAATCAAAAAAGTTTTTTCCCAGTTTTTCCCAAGCCGATTGCTTTTTAGTTTTCTTTTTAGGTGGTGGAAAATCAAGAGTAATAGCTATAACATTTTCCGGCTTGTTAGAATCACTATTGGCACTCAAATTTTCCTGGTTAGAACCGACCGATAGTAAAACGCCATGGCTAGTGGATTGGTCGCCCTGGCGACATGATGTTTTACAATTAATCGGTTCGGCATTAAATTGCTTCCTTTTTCGTGATCGCCTTTCAACACGTAATTGGTTTTCAGCGGCTCAATAATCTTTTGATTTTATCATTTTCTGCATTGAAAGACGTTTTTGCGCCAAACCAAATACAGTATTACTCAGTTATCCCGTCGACCAATTTCGCCAAATGATACGAATCGCCAAACTAATAAGCAACTTATACATGTTGACTGTGTTTAATATCATTGAATGCGATATTCACGTTCATTCATTTCTTTGGCTTCGGCTTTTTCCGTATCTGTTAATTTCCGTCTACCCATTTTTAAATTTGTTAGTTTTCTCCTTTATTACAATGATTTTAACCATTTTAATTTACTATTCAAATAAAAATTCTTCTAAAAGTAAAGAATTTAATTTAAATTCAAATAAAAATTCTTCTAAAAATAAAGAATTTAATTTAAATTCAAAAGTGGTAACATCATTCAAAAGTGGTAACATCATTCAAAAGTGGTAACATCATTCAAAAGTGGTAACATCATCGGGTCCATTCTCCCGAAAACAACAACCATTTTTCAAATGGTTAATAAAAATAAATAAATAAATAAATAAATAAATAAAAAAGTAAAAAAGAATTTAATTTAAATTCAAAAGTGGTAACATCATTCAAAAGTGGTAACATCATTCAAAAGTGGTAACATCATCGGGTCCATTCTCCCGAAAACAACAACCATTTTTCAAATGGTTAATAATTGTAATTTAAGAAATTACCCCAACCATTTGAAAAATGTTTCACTCGATACATTCATCTATCATTTTAAGCTAAATACCAGTTGTTTTATTGTGTATTATCCGTGCCACTGCTATAAATGACTTTATACATGCTGCAATTTGAAGGTACGGTTCGTTTAAGTTATATCACTCTATTGTCGCCAAGCATAAAAGTTGGCGACGAAAGAAACATTTCAAACTATTTAACATTGTTGGTGCAAAAGTAATCATTATTAAAATACAGCTTTGGCATATACTGTTATACTTGTAAGACTTTGGCATATATTGTTTGATTTTACAGAGCAGAATTTTGGTGATGGAGGTTTTAAACCAAAATCGATCGCAGCACATGCATCTGTGAATGGGTCCATCAGACATCGAATCAAAAAAGTTTTTTCCCAGTTTTTCCCAAGCCGATTGCTTTTTAACCATTTGAAAAATGGTTGTTGTTTTCGGGAGAATGGACCCGATGATGTTACCACTTTTGAATGATGTTACCACTTTTGAATGATGTGGTCACTTTTGAATTTAAATTAATTTCTTTACTTTTAGAAGAGTTTTTATTTGAATTTAAATTAAATTCTTTACTTTTAGAAGAATTTTTATTTGAATAGTAAATTAAAATGGTTAAAATCATTGTAATAAAGGAGAAAACTAACAAATTTAAAAATGGGTAGACGGAAATTAACAGATACGGAAAAAGCCGAAGCCAAAGAAATGAATGAACGTGAATATCGCATTCAATGATATTAAACACAGTCAACATGTATAAGTTGCTTATTAGTTTGGCGATTCGTATCATTTGGCGAAATTGGTCGACGGGATAACTGAGTAATACTGTATTTGGTTTGGCGCAAAAACGTCTTTCAATGCAGAAAATGATAAAATCAAAAGATTATTGAGCCGCTGAAAACCAATTACGTGTTGAAAGGCGATCACGAAAAAGGAAGCAATTTAATGCCGAACCGATTAATTGTAAAACATCATGTCGCCAGGGCGACCAATCCACTAGCCATGGCGTTTTACTATCGGTCGGTTCTAACCAGGAAAATTTGAGTGCCAATAGTGATTCTAACAAGCCGGAAAATGTTATAGCTATTACTCTTGATTTTCCACCACCTAAAAAGAAAACTAAAAAGCAATCGGCTTGGGAAAAACTGGGAAAAAACTTTTTTGATTCGATGTCTGATGGACCCATTCACAGATGCATGTGCTGCGATCGATTTTGGTTTAAAACCTCCATCACCAAAATTCTGCTCTGTAAAATCAAACAATATATGCCAAAGTCTTACAAGTATAACAGTATATGCCAAAGCTGTATTTTAATAATGATTACTTTTGCACCAACAATGTTAAATAGTTTGAAATGTTTCTTTCGTCGCCAACTTTTATGCTTGGCGACAATAGAGTGATATAACTTAAACGAACCGTACCTTCAAATTGCAGCATGTATAAAGTCATTTATAGCAGTGGCACGGATAATACACAATAAAACAACTGGTATTTAGCTTAAAATGATAGATGAATGTGTCGAGTGAAACATTTTTCAAATGGTTGGGGTAATTTCTTAAATTACAATTTTATTAGTTTTCTTTTTAGGTGGTGGAAAATCAAGAGTAATAGCTATAACATTTTCCGGCTTGTTAGAATCACTATTGGCACTCAAATTTTCCTGGTTAGAACCGACCGATAGTAAAACGCCATGGCTAGTGGATTGGTCGCCCTGGCGACATGATGTTTTACAATTAATCGGTTCGGCATTAAATTGCTTCCTTTTTCGTGATCGCCTTTCAACACGTAATTGGTTTTCAGCGGCTCAATAATCTTTTGATTTTATCATTTTCTGCATTGAAAGACGTTTTTGCGCCAAACCAAATACAGTATTACTCAGTTATCCCGTCGACCAATTTCGCCAAATGATACGAATCGCCAAACTAATAAGCAACTTATACATGTTGACTGTGTTTAATATCATTGAATGCGATATTCACGTTCATTCATTTCTTTGGCTTCGGCTTTTTCCGTATCTGTTAATTTCCGTCTACCCATTTTTAAATTTGTTAGTTTTCTCCTTTATTACAATGATTTTAACCATTTTAATTTACTATTCAAATAAAAATTCTTCTAAAAGTAAAGAATTTAATTTAAATTCAAATAAAAATTCTTCTAAAAATAAAGAATTTAATTTAAATTCAAAAGTGGTAACATCATTCAAAAGTGGTAACATCATTCAAAAGTGGTAACATCATCGGGTCCATTCTCCCGAAAACAACAACCATTTTTCAAATGGTTAATAAATAAATAAATAAAAATAAAAATATTAAAATGTAGAAGAGATGTTTTTATAAATTTCTACAGACGGATTTCTCTTGACTAAAGTAGCTTTTTTAAAATTCTCCTAAAAAAAGTCGAAAAAGCACAAAACGGTCTTTGTTCAGAAAGATCTATGCTATCCAATGACAAAAAAAATCATTTAAAAATATTAAAATGTACAGAAGAGATATTTTTATAAATTTCTACCGTTGGAATTCACTTGACTGAAGTAGCCTCATTAAAACACCTGTAAGCAAAATCAAAAGAGTACAAAACGGTCTTTGTACCGAAAGATCTCAGCTATCCAATGCCAAAAAATCATTTAAAAATATTAAAATGTAGAAGAGATATTTTTATAAATTTCTACCGATGGATTTCACTTGACTGAAGTAGCTTTTTTAAAATTCCCCTAAACAAAGTCGAAAAAGTACAAAAGGGTCTTTGTACCAAAAGATCTCAGCTATCCCATGACCAAAAAAAAAAAATATTAAAAATATTAAAATGTAGAAGAGATATTTTTATAAATTTCTAGCGATGAATTTCACTTGACTGAAGTAGCCTCATCAAAACACTTGTAAACAAAATCAAAAAAGTACAAAACGGTCTTTGCACTGAAACATCTCAAATATCCAATGTCAAAAAATCATTTAAAAATATTAAAATGTAGAAGAGATATTTTTATAAATTTCTAGCAATGGATTTCACTTGACTGAAGTAGCTTTTTTAAAATTTCCCTAAACAAAGTCGAAAAAGTACAAAACGATCTTTGTATCGAAAGATCTCAGCTATTCCAGGACAAAAAAAATCTTTTAAATATATTAAAATGTAGGAGAGATTTTTATAAATTTCTACCATTGGATTTCACTTGAATGATGTAGCTTTTTTTAAATTTCCCTAAACAAAGTCGAAAAAGTACAAAACGGTCTTTGTACCAAAATATCTCAGCTATCCCATGACAAAAAAAAAAAAATATATATATTAAAATGTAGAAGAGATATTTTTATAAAATTCTACTGATGGATTTCACTTGACTGAAGTAGCCTCATCAAAACACTTGTAAACAAAATCAAAAAAGTACAAAACGGTCTTTGCACTGAAAGATCTCAACTATCCAATGTCAAAAATTTTTTAAAAAAATTAAAATGTAGGAGAGATATTTTTATAAATTTCTAGCAATGGATTTCACTTGACTGAAGTAGCTTTTTTAGAACTCCCCTAAACAAAGTCGAAAAAGTACAAAACGGACCTTGTACCGAAAGATCTCAGATATCCCATGACAAAAAAATCTTTTAAATATATTAAAATGTAGGAGAGATATTTTTATAAATTTCTACCTTAGGATTTCCCTTGACTGAAGTAGCTTTTTTAAAATTTCCCTAAACAAAATCGAAAAAGTACAAAACGATCTTTGTATTGAAAGATATCAGCTATCCAATGATAAAAAAATCATTTAAAAATATGAAAATGTAGAAGAGATATTTTTATAAATTTCTACCATTGGATTTAACATGACTGAAGTAGCTTTTTTAAAATTTCCCTAAACAAATTCGAAAAAGTACAAAAGGATCTTTGTATCGAAAGATCTCAGCTATTCCAGGACAAAAAAATCATTTAAAAATATTAAAATGTAGAAGAGATATTTTTATAAATTTTTAGCAATGGATTTCACTTGACTGAAGTAGCTTTTCTAAAATTCCCCTAAACAAAGTCGAAAAAGTACAGAACGATCTTTGTATCGAAAGATATCAGCTATACAATGATAAAAAAATCATTTAAAAATATTAAAATGTAGAAGAGATATTTTTATAAATTTCTACCATTGGATTTAACATGACTGAAGAAGCTTTTTTAAAACTTCCCTAAACAAATTCGAAAAAGTACAAAACGATTTTGTATCGAAAGATCTCAGCTATTCCAGGACAAAAAAATCATTTAAAAATATTAAAATGTAGAAAAGATATTTTTATAAATTTTTAGCAATAGATTTCACTTGACTGAAGTAGCTTTTTTAAAATTCCCCTAAACAAAGTCGAAAAAGTACAAAACGATCTTTGTATCGAAAGATATCAGCTATCCAATGATAAAAAAATCATTTAAAAATATTAAAATATAGAACAGATATTTTTATAAATTTCTACCGTTGGAATTCACTTGACTGAAGTAGCCTCATTAAAACACCTGTAAACAAAATCAAAAAAGCACAAAACGGTCTTTGTACCGAAAGATCTAAGCTATCCAATGCCAAAAAATCATTTAAAAATATTAAAATGTAGAAGAGATATTTTTATAAATTTCTACCGATGGATTTTACTTGACTGAAGTAGCCTCATCAAAACACTTGTAAACAAAATTAAAAAAGTACAAAACGGTCTTTGCACTGAAGATCTCAACTATCCAATGTCAAAAAATCATTTAAAAAATATTAAAATGTAGAAGAGATATTTTTATAAATTTCTAGCAATTGATTTCACTTGACTGAAGTAGCTTTTTTAAAATTTCCCTAAACAAAGTCGAAAAAGTACAAAACGATCTTTGTATCGAAAGATCTCAGCTATTCCAGGACAAAAAATCTTTTAAATATATTAAAATATAGAAGAGATATTTTTATAAATTTCTACTGATGGATTTCACTTGACTGAAGTAGCTTTTTTAAAATTTTCCTAAACAAAGTCGAAAAAAACGGTCTTTGTACCGAAAGATCTCAGCTATCCCATGACAACAGAATCATTTAAAAATACTAAAATGTAGTCGAGATGTTTTTATAAATTTCTACCATTGGATTTCTCTTGACTAAAGTAGCTTTTTTAAAATTCTCCTAAACAAAGTCGAAAAAGTACAAAACGGTCTTTGTATCGAAAGATCTCAGCTATTCCAGGTCAAAAAAATCTTTTAAATATATTAAAATGTAGGAGAGATTTTTATAAATTTCTACCATTGGATTTCACTTGACTGATGCAGCCTCATTAAAACACCTGTAAACAAAATCAAAAAAGCACAAAACGGTCTTTGTACCGAAAGATCTAAGCTATCCAATGCCAAAAAATCATTTAAAAATATTAAAATGTAGAAGAGATATTTTTATAAATTTCTACCGATGGATTTTACTTGACTGAAGTAGCCTCATCAAAACACTTGTAAACAAAATCAAAAAAGTACAAAACGGTCTTTGCACTGAAGATCTCAACTATCCAATGTCAAAAAATCATTTAAAAAATATTAAAATGTAGAAGAGATATTTTTATAAATTTCTAGCAATGGATTTCACTTGACTGAAGTAGCTTTTTTAAAATTTCCCTAAACAAAGTCGAAAAAGTACAAAACGATCTTTGTATCGAAAGATCTCAGCTATTCCAGGACAAAAAATCTTTTAAATATATTAAAATATAGAAGAGATATTTTTATGAATTTCTACTGATGGATTTCACTTGACTGAAGTAGCTTTTTTAAAATTTTCCTAAACAAAGTCGAAAAAAAACGGTCTTTGTACCGAAAGATCTCAGCTATCCCATGACAAAAAAAAAAAAAAAAAAAAAAAAAAAAAAAAAAAAAAAATTAAAAATATTAAAATGTAGAAGAGATAATTTTACAAATTTCTACCGATGGATTTCACTTGACTGAAGTAGCCTCATCAAAACACCTGTAAACAAAATCAAAAAAGTACAAAACGGTGTTTGCACTCAAAGATCTCAACTATCCAATGTCAAAAAATCATTTAAAAATATTAAAATTTAGAAGAGATATTTTTATAAATTTCTAGCAATGGATTTCACTTGACTGAAGTAGCTTTTTTAAAATTTACCTAAACAAAGTCGAAAAAGTACAAAACGATCGTTGTATCGAAAGATATCAGCTATCCAATGATAAAAAAAAATCATTTAAAAATATTAAAATGTAGAAGAGATATTTTTATAAATTTCTACCATTGGATTTAATATGACTGAAGTAGCTTTTTTAAAATTTCCCTAACAAATTCGAAAAAGTACAAAACGATCTTTGTATCGAAAGATTTCAGCTATCCAATGATAGAAAAATCATTTAAAAATATTAAAATGTAGAAGAGATATTTTTATAAATTTCTACCATTGGATTTAACATGACTGAAGAAGCTTTTTAAAAATTCCCCTGAAGAAAGTCTAAAAACTACAAAACGGTCTTTGGGCCGAAAGATCTGAGATATCCAATGCCAAAAAATCATTGTTTGGTTTGAATGCAGTAATCTCTTTAAAATAAACAAAATTGAAAAAGCAGAAAACGGTATCTGTACAGATCAACGTCAGATAGCCAATGCAAAAAAAAAAAAAAATGATTTAAAAACATTGAAATGCAGATGAGATATCTTTATAAATTTAAATCATAAGATTATGAACGATTGGGTTGCTTCAGTTGAATGCGTCAACCTCTTTAAAATATAAGTTAAAAAAATGTGGAAAATGGCGTAAAAAAAAAAAATCAAAAATATTAAAACGCAGACCAGATATGTTTATAAACTTCTACCTTAGGATTATCATAAGCTAGTGAATTGTTTCGCTTGATTGAAGTATCCTTTTTAAAATATCCGTAAAATAAATCGAAAATGAAAAAAATGGCCTTTGTGCGAATCGACCTCAGCTATCTAATGTAAAATAATAATAATAATAATAATAATAATAATAATAAAATGTTGACGATATAGTATGTAAATTTTTGTCATAAGACTATCACTAGCAAGAGACCGCATCTACCCTCTGCTGAAATAACATTTAAAAATATTAAAATGCAGACGAGATATCTTTATAAATTTCTTTCATACGATTAAGATTATCAAGTGTATTGTTTCGCTTAACCGATGTAGCCTGTTTAAAGTACCTGTAAACAAACACACACACACACACACACACAAAAAAAAAAAAAAATAGAAAACTGCCTTTATACAGATCGATTTCATGTATCCAATGCAAATATATATACATATTCATAAGTGTGTATATATATGTGTAAGTTAATATATATTTATTTATTTAAAAATATTAAAATATGGACTATATACGTTTATAAATTTCTGTTGTAAGACTACCACTTGCAAATAGGTCGTTTTGCTCAACGTCGAAACTAGCCTTTTTTGCGCCCGGGGCAAATATGGATTTTGGCGACCCCCACCCCCTACATATATGCATTCTTTATATCAAACACACCAAAAAAAAAAATCTTAATTTGGCGCTCCCTTCAGCTTCTGTTCTGGTGGCACCCGGGGCACGTGCCCCCTCTAGTTTCGGTCCTGGTTTTGCTTGACTAAATAAGCTAATATCTAAAGAAAAAATCCAAATTGTAGAAAACAGCCTTTGTGCTGATCGATCTCAAACATCCAATGCAAAATAAATAAACAAACAAACAAATAAGTAAATAAAAAAATTGAAATGCAATCGAGAAGAGGCTACTTCAGTAAAGCGAAAAAGCCCATTCGCTAATGCTAATCTCATGGGAGAAATTTATACAGATACGTCGGTTTCATTGCATTTTTTTTTTCGTATGATAGCTGAGATAGATCTGTACAAAAGCCATTTTCTACTGTTTCGATATTCATTTAAGAATTTTTTTTATGGGGATGTTTTTACTTTCGAAACGGGAACCGAAAAAGAAAATGGCTCGAATAAAAATATCTGTAAATGAATGTCAAATGAGCAATAAATGGCTAACAGATCGATTTCAGCTCTAACATATTAGGTCGGAGTCGATTTGTTTTAAAACGGATGCGACTGTTTTGTTCAGAAATAAGCCCGAACGAAGAACCTATCCAAATGTAAATAGCCTCGGGTTATCAGGACTGAAAAGGTGCGAGAATGTTAGAATGTTGTCTTCGTTTAGTATTTGCTAATGACTTTTTTCCAGATGGGGTATCAAATCCCCTTTATTTTTCGCCTGGAGGGAAAGGGTGACATGAGATGATCATTTTTCTTGTCAATTATAAGCCTCGGAAATATCATTGGTCTTTTAAAGTGTCAATCTTTGTGTTTGGGATACGCCTTGCGGTGGCAACTCGCATAGCTTTGTGAGAGGATTTTGAGTTCCGGTTTGAGTGATGTAGGCTCTTAATTGGAATAGGTGCCAATTACTTGGAGCTAGCAAAATTGAAGCATCATTAATTGGCATCTATCATTAATTCAGAAATCCAAATATTTGTGTCAAAAATACTTTTAAACAATTAAAGTAACCCTTTTAAATTAAACAAAACTGTTGTCAATTAAAATTTAAAATGTATTATAAATCAGATAATAATGAATTGAAAAGCATGCCTTTCTTTAGCCAGAGAAGAAGCATTTGCAAACAAAAATGGCTAATTTGATACAAACCATAATTGTTTCTCTTTCCTAGGCACTATTGTCATCTAGTTACATAAATCAAAGTTATAATTTTTAAAGTAAATGAGCATATAACTAGTATATGGTCTTGCATTTTTAAAAGACTGGATATAAATCTTATTTTAGGACATGTTGTAGGATGTGCCAATCATTGGTGCATGTCAATTACTGGGGATGTTATCCTATATGGTTATGCGTAATGCTGATAAGTGCTCATATTTCAAAAATTCAATTTTATATTCTTAAATGAAATGTACAAATCTTACAATCATTACAAATTTTTATGCAGTATTTGAAAGACATGAACGTACGTGAATGAAACTATTAATGAACGTGAATAGACATGAACGTACGCACAGAGTGCAGGCAAAGGTTTCCCCCTCAATCTTCGTAAAAATAAGATTATTTGGACATCTATGGCCAATCTCTTATGGCCAGTTTAGTCTATCTTCACCAGTGTACCAAATAATATAGATAAAAGGTATTTATTTCGCTCAGAAATCTATGGTGTGAGAAAAAAACTTAAAAAAAAACTTTTGTTTACGATAATAGTTTCCACAGAAATGATCATTTGTAGAAGTGCTGAACAAAATTATTGCTTGGCTGCCTAAAGTAAACTTTACTCTTTAAGCGCGAAAATCACGGTGTTAAACCTACGGCACGGAAGGCCAACAGCTTCACAAATGCTTGATGCTTCATTTTTACCATTTAAAATTTGTCCATAGCTGACGCCAGTATCTCCAATCTAAAATCCGTACATTGAACAGAACACTAATATACAACTGTACACAAATATAATGAGCGTTATAAACTTTTTGGCAATTTCGGACTCCCGCTCCCCTTCGCGATGGCATACGTTATCATTCCTCAATCCGCGCCCTAATGATATCGTTATCAATAACAATAAATTCTTTATATTTTTGAATTTTTAATTTGCAGAAATATACAGATATGGTTATACCTTTATTATTTGAATGCTTCATTGATTCAAATGAAGAGAAGTCATTAAAATATCATTATTATATATGAAACAACTTTATATTTAAAAAAAAACTTGAAATAGTTACTATTTAAAAGGCCACATATAAAGAATTCAAAAATAATAATGCCCTCTTGCACTTGCCTCTGTGCACGAGAAAGGGGGAAGAGGGAGAAGCAGGGTCTGACTTAGACAGTAGGGGGCCCTGCGGCAAACATTATTCGGGAGGGGGGGGGGGCTGCTAACTTTTGAAATTTTTTCTAAATTATGCGGAAGTGACTAAAACTTAACTTCCTACTTATTGTATACATACTTATTATATGTACAGTGTCTCACAAAAGTGATGGGACACTTGTGCTTTATAAAAAGAAACTGCAATAAAATAAATAAACAAACATGTGCAAAAATTTTTTGGGTGTGTTTCATATTTAAAGTTAGTAACAATTATTACATAACATACATTTTGTCAAAATATTAAAATATTAATTTAGTAAAAATACAATTGTTGAGAACGGAGCAAAAAATGGCTCACATAAGTGATGGGACACTTACTTTTCCATCAAATATTTATCCAAAAATTTTACTTTTTAAAAGGTTTTAATATTTTGTTGGATTTCCTTTTACTTTTAAAACATGATTTAATCTTTTTGGGATGGATTCGACTAATTTTTTAGTGATTTCTGGAGTGATTTTACCCCATTCTTCTTGAAGCACCGATATTAGTTGTTGTTTTGAAGAAATGGTGTGTTTGCGAATTCTTGATTCCAATTCTTGCCAAATATTCTCTATGGGATTTAAGTCTGGAGATTGTGGTCGTGTTTTTATTATTTCAGGACGGTTATATAGCAGCCAGAGTCTAACGTTCAGAGCAGTGTGCTTGGGGTCATTGTCCTAGTAGAAATTAAAATCGTTATGAAGGTTCAATTTTCGTGCTGAAAATTTCAAATTTTGCTTTAAAATATCAATATACTTGTACTGATCCATTATACTTTCATTAAAAACAAGATTACCAACTCCAGCGGACGACATACACCCCCATACCATAACTCCTCCTCCACCATGTTTTACTGTTGGTACCAAGTTCTGTTTGCGAAATTCTTCCCTGGGTTTTCTTCACACCAAGATTCTTTCTTGCCAAATATTCTCTATGGGATTTAAGTCTGGAGATTGTGGTGGTGTTTTTATTATTTCAGGACGGTTATATAGCAGCCAGAGTCTAACGTTCAGAGCAGTGTGCTTGGGGTCATTGTCCTAGTAGAATTTAAAATCGTTATGAAGGTTCAATTTTCGTGTTGAAAATTTCAAATTTTGCTTTAAAATATCAATATACTTGTACTGATCCATTATACTTTCATTAAAAACAAGATTACCAACTCCAGCGGACGACATACACCCCCATACCATAACTCCTCCTCCACCATGTTTTACTGTTGGTACCAAGTTCTGTTTGCGAAATTCTTCCCTGGGTTTTCTTCACACCAAGATTCTACCGTCAGAACCAAATATATTAAATTTACTCTCATCAGCAAATATAACTTTATTCCAGTAATCAGAATTCTTATTTATGTTGGATTTTGCGAAAGCTAGTCTGAGTTTTCTACTCTTTTCACTTATGAAGAATTTTTTCCTGGCTACTCTACCATGATATGCAGCAGATCGAATTACCCTTCTAATAATTTCAAGATTAACAATTATTTCATATAATGCTTGTAAATCAGCAGCAACTTTTGAAGCACTATTTCTTGGATTTTTTTTTAATATTTCGAACGATAATTCGCTTTATTCCATTGGATAGCTTTGATGGTCGGCCAGGTCTTCTTTTATCCTGAATCATATGATTCTTTTTATATCGTTTAATGATATTGAAAACTGTTGAACGACTCAAGTTAACTGTTTCAGCAGTTTTTCTAATAGATTTTCCACGTTCAATATGCAAATTAATAACTAATTTTCGAATTTCAGGCGAAGTTTCTTTTCGTTTAGCATTCATGGCTACACAGAGCTAAAAAACACAAAAATTCCAAAACAAACTGGAGAGAAATACTGCAGACGATTTTATAAATTATTGCCAATTGCTTTTAAGTAAAAATAAAACCCCAAAAAATATTTTTATTGCTTATTTCAGACGATTTTTGTTGCGTATATAATGGTGTCCCATCACTTATGTGAACTATTTTTTGCTCCGTTCTAAACATTTGTATTTTTATTAAATTAATATTTTAATATTTTGACAAAATGTATGTTATGTAATAATCTTTACTAAATGTAAGTATGAAACACACCCACAAAAAATGTGTACATTTTTTAAAAATTTATTTGATTAGTTTTCTTTTGTAAAGCACAAGTGTCCCATCACTTATGTGAGACACTGTATACAATAAATTTCAAACAGGTATTATTCACATCTATACACGGAATAATAGCATAAGAAAGATAACCCTAAGAAACTATAGAATATATACTTTTTTTTCGGTTATAGATGTATAAAAATAAATGTAAGTTGTTAAAACATAAGTGCAGTTATTTTTAACATTCTGCGTGCATTTGGGCGATTACACCATATAGAAAAGCAAGTGGCGGTATGAGTTTAAAAATAATAAAAAAATTTCAATATTTGTTATGTTTTTACTGTAATTCTCATAATGTATAAAAGTATTTTAATATAAAATTTCCTACTATAACAAAATATTTTAAGCAAAAAGCAACAGACAACAGATGACTGAGATAACAATAATATTTTAATGAAATTTATGCATTTAAACTTAGGGGGGCTTCAAATTGGAAGGCTCGGGGCAACTACCCCGCATGCCCCTGCATTAATCAGGTCCTGGGGAGGGCAGGGACATGTAGCACTTTTTATCAACAAAACAGTTGAACATCCTCTTTTCTTTACTGATAAACACAAGTAATATTACAAACATATTTCACATGTGTTTTCTTAAACTCAAATTATATATGCACACACACGATATAGCAGACTAGGAATGCCAAACATTGAGGTATTCCATATTTTTTAAATAAATAATTTTATAGTCATTTAATTATTTTATTTTTCATTAATGAGTATTTTCATAAAATCTGGTTGCAAACTGAAAAAAAAAAAAAAAGATTGCAGGCTATTTTGATGTAACGAACAAGTTATAAGTAAAAAGAAAAATATCTTATGTTAAACACAAATTACAAACAGAAAGAGAAAATTTGGGTTGAATCATTCAAAAATGATAAATATATCAAAAGACATTGCATCCTCCCTTCCCCTAGAGATATCTTTCGATATCATATGCCATGCCCCCACCCCCCCTCCTTAAGTGATAACGCTATATTTGCATAGCCCCCAAGTTCTGGTCTTACACGGGATTCGAAATGAAAAAAATCCGCGATCCGGAATGTTATTTCAAAATTATGTTTGACCAATTCAGGCAAATTTATGTCTGACCATACGAAAACAATTAAAAAAATATATTCAAAATTCTAAATAATAATAATAGAAGTAACATAGAGCACAATGAGCTATAGATATAAAATTGTATTAATATTTTTAATATGTCAACGAACCTGAATGTTATTTACCATAATTTCACGATCTGGAACATCGTTCTGATTTGCTCCGGTACATTTGGAGGAGTCTCGGTTTTACGCTGTTTCTCTGTTCAGGATTCTCCAACACGTCCTCCACAGACGCCACAATTGCGCCCTTAGAAGGTTTTCTTGGTGCCTATTCGAATGTTTTCTTTTATTAGCTATTTTTTAAATAAAAAATCCATTTTAAAGAATACTTAATTAAAAAAATATTTTAATAGTTTTTTTTAAATATTTAGTGCCTTTAAATAAGTTTTAATTATTATAATGCTATTAAGTTGTTATTCAATCATTAAGGTTTCTAGTTTCTTCATCTATAAAACTTTTAAAGGTAGATAGCCACTTTGAAAATCTAATTTTTAAATTTATTCTGAATTAAATTATTGCTGAAAATCATTTTAAAATAATTTATGAATCATAGGGGACTTATAGCATAGCTATCACCGTGAAATATACGTGCATCATATAAGATGTTTCTAACGTGTAAATCTACCTCTATTCATGGTCTAATACTATAGGAGAAATTTTTTATAGTATTTTCGAACAGTAATTTTCTTCTTATTTATAACAAATTCTGAAGTAAGGCGATAATTGCCATTAAAATAAAAAAAAAAAAAAAAAAATAGGTGTAATTTAGCCCTTATGGTAATAAAATTGTATATTATGCTTTTCCACTTCAGTGAGATAGTAGTGTTGCATATTTTCAGCTGTGTGAATTATGGCGCCGTTCAATGTTTACAACTATATGAGGTGCACCTCTGTTTATAAAGGTTGGACAGGTCTTGTCTAAATGATTTCTTAGAGGACTGATAAGTAGAATAAAATGAAATAAATTCTTAAACAAAGAATTGAATATTTATAAATTAAGTTATATAAAGTAGTAATATAAGTTTTTATAAAGTAAATATTTAAAAGATAATTCAGATGCTAAGAAAATATAATGAATTTTAGTATAATTAAATTAAGGATTATTTTTTTTAAGTATTTGCTCCTCAATTGAACTTTTGGCGCCTTTACTACTTCGGCGCCTGTGTGTGCCGCACACTTTGCACACTGGGTCAGCACGCCCCTGGAAGCAATAGTTATTATCTAATCTGCTTCACTGTGTTAGGTTGATAAAATAGTTATAAAAACAGACAATTTTTTATTCAAGCTTAATTTGAAAAAAAAAAATTATTAAATTGATAAAATAATGACATAGAATAAGTATATGAACTTCACTAAAAAAATATGAAGAACTATTTCACAAAAAACATGTGTCGTAGAAGTAATAACACTATTTTGAAATGTACGAGAAAAAGTTTTTATCAGATCACTATACTGCAAATGAGCTCTGTGATCTGTATTTTAATCAGAAAAATTCATAAGTAAAACACTGCTTTTAAAATCATGAAATGGTTGTAAAAGCAATAAAAATTTTTTAGTTTTGTATGTTTTTTATTGTTATTGAACAAAATTATTTCATCCATAGTCTGTATTTTAATGAATTGCATATTGCATATTGCTTACTATCTTACCAATTATTAATGGGATGTATGATTTTCAATGATACATGGAAAAAAAGCTTATTTTGATGTAGATCAAAACTCAAGTTGCACTTGTTTTTCACAATCTTTCTAAAAAAGTTTAATTTTATGCATCTTTAAAGAAAAAGGTTAAATCTCCGAAAGTTAAAATGGTTGATTTGAATGAAAGATTATCAGGATCCAGATGAGTTCATTCCAAAACTGTTACATACTTAAGACTATTATACATATACATGGTGTCCCACTATTATATGAACACTCTCAGCAGTGTCCAGTGGCTAATTCTTAAACCATTAGTCAAAAATATATAGTTCTAATTAAAAAGTGTTTTAAATTAGGTAAAGTAGAATTTAAAAAGCAATTTGAGTCAATAAAAACCTTTTTTTAAAATTATGAAATTTCCAATTTATAAGTTATATTTAGTAAAAATTTCCTATTACAATGACAAAAAAAGCTTGATTCTTCTACAATTAAAAAAGACCGAGTAATAACTGTTTAAAGTTGGATCATATTTTTTTTACTGCAAAATATGGGTCATTCACAAATTTAGTAGAAATATAAACAACCGTCAAAAATAATAAAAATACTTGAGAGTAATATTAACACTGCAGTATGCATGGAAAATTTATAATAATTGCCATATATTAATGCAAAATATAAAATTTATACAAAACATACATCAGACAAAAATAACAGAATATTTGTTAAATTATGAAAAGCAACAGCCTCAATTCTTTACAAAATGGTACATATTTCAAAATTTTATTAGATTACACTAACTTCCAAGGTTGGAATTGTTTTATTTTTATTTGGATTTTGATAATTGGTTTTTATGTATTTTGTTTTACATAATTTTATGCATTATGAATTTTTGTATTATTTGACAAATTTATTACAAATTTATATTTATATATATATTATTAAAAAATATTTATCTATGCATTAAAAATAAATTAATCCAAATTTAATATGAATTAGTTGTAAACAAACTTTTTAAAAATAAAAGTTGTCTTCTTTTAAGTGGTTAAAATAAACAAACAAAAAAGAATGATTTTTTTTCACCTAGCTAAAATCTGGAAAACCTGATCAAAAACAAATTTTTTGGTTGATCTCTAATAAAATATATACCGTAAAATACCGTTAATCCACCCCCCAAACGAAAAGAAAAATCGTACAATAGTTAGGGGAGGGCGCTTACACGGGATTTTTTCGCAATTGTTCAACAAAATTTGAAGGAATGAATCATCATGAAATGAATGAATCGTTGAATGAATCATGAATTTTTATACTTGGAAAAATTTGGTTTTTATTTTTTTAAAACATAAATTCGGTCGAAAAAAGCAGAAAAAAGGAGAAATTAGTAAAAAAAAGCTAAAACAAGCATGAAATCAATAAAAAAAATCTTGAAAAAACGCACATTTCATCAAAGATCATGATTCGTTCATTTCAAAATGATTGATCTTGCTCTCAATCGCCTTTGAGAATCGGGAGGGAGGGCGCTTTCTCGGGATTTTTTGAAAATTTCAAATTCTTTATAAAGTGGGGAGGGCGGATTAACGGTATTTTACGGTATATATATATGGATACACGGCAGTTGATCTTTATAACACAAACATAAAAGCACTAGGTTAAGGGTCATTCCATTTTAAATCAACAAAAGGGGTGTGCATCACCATTTTTAATTTTGATAAAAATTTGCATGTCCATTCCCCATGTTTCCTAGACCTAAAAAAATATATTTTTTTTGTTTTAAAAAAATTATTTTTTATGTATAGGCCAACTTTGTCGTTTGGCAACAGTAAAAATTTGGTATTTTAAGGCTTTGTCTAATGAGCTGCAACTTTTTTTCTAATAAAGTTTTAGAGCACAGCCATATCTCATTGCAAAGCTAAGAGAATGGTCTTTTTTCATATGGTATCAATAAATTTGAGATTTAAAAACAAAGCGTATCTTTTCAAGGTCAAAGTTAGTGATACAAAATTGATTTTTTACCATTTTTGAAAATTAAAAAAGTCATGAAGGGCTTGGAATAACAAGCCCTCTTTTTTTTCTTACATTCATATGGATGGATACTTATTGTATTAAAAAAATTGTCTCGTTACTCTTCCCCCTTCACAAGATATGGCCCTCCGAAGTTGCACATTTTCTAAAAAATCCAGTTTTCAATGCTAAAAAAATTAATGTGGGGGGCAAGGTAAAATTTTTTGTACTTGCCTGATCTTAAGTACTTCATACCAGCTTTCAAACAAAAAAAAGATTGCTTTGTTATTCAAAGGCATTTGGGAGCTTTAGGGGGTCTGAATTTTCAAATAATCGCTCTGAAACGACAATTTTTTTCATACTTCCTGATATTAGTTTTGTGTGAAAGAATGCTAATTTTATATGTTGAAAACAGTTAGAAAAGGCAAAGAAGAATTATCAAAGAATTTATTTAAACTTTAATAAGCTAATTTAAGAAATTTAACACCTGAAGACATAGAATAAAACTGAACTCTCAAAGCATGCAAAAGTATATTGTTCAGTGCTTTGCTCTCTTTCGGAGAAGAGTTGATAAATGTTCACTCATCTCAGGTGTGATATTATGGCATCTTTCCTGTGCACCCCATAATTCTGATGGAGTTAGAATTTTTAAGATGTCTTAAAATCGAACCCAAGTTTGGTTATCTTGATGTGATATTTTAAATGATGTTCCAAGTCCTGGTGGGAATATTTGTCTTGAATTTTTTTTTTCATGGTATGTACAAACAGTTTCAATGCTTTTACATCCAGTTCTTAAATGTAGTAAAGTTTTATCCTCATCACTATATTTTGATATACTGTTTATAGTTGACTGTCTACTATAACTTAAAATGTTACAATCATCTTTTTTAAAAATTCCTACAGAACATTTAGGGTTATCCACAATTTACTCTTTATATGTAAAAAGACCCATTCAACCCTTTCCGGCACACTGTGCCTGGTCTGGGATACCTAATTTTAATTCCAAACTTGCAAACGGCACCAGTAACGTTTTAGTAAAATTTTGCTTTTACAATAAAAGCTTAAATTAAGGAATTTAAAATATTTAAAAAATTCGTTTGTGAATTCTGGTGTCAGTCGATAATTTCTCATTTTAGTACAGATTTTGACCGTGACGGAAAGGGTTAAGAATCCATTTTTTATTTATATGTAAAAAAACAAATTTAAAAAAAAAACTTATGTTAATGAAGAAAAGTGCTTCACCAAAATATTCTATAAATATGTACTGGATCTTGATATGAAAAAAAAAAAAATACATTAAACATTGAAATATCAAGAATACAACAGCAACGCTTGCTTAACAACTTTCCAGAGTTAAAGAATCAACTGAGCAGTTGCAGTGACATCATTATGCAACCCTCTTATTCTGATGTTACTGGATAGTTGTATCTAATAATATGTGAACAGCTCTGTCTTTGGCACAGTGCCAACCACTAATAGGAAAGATACAAAGAACTGTTTATGTTTGTTAACAAATGGGAAGCAAACTGGGCAAGTTGAGACCTGGCTATTCCTGTCATAGTTAGCAAATGGATGCTTACAAATGATGAGAGTTAGGAATATGTTAAAATACTATTTATGAGGTTAATCTAAAACCTTTAAATAAGATAAGTTCATAATATATGCAAAAAAATGCATATTTACAAAAAAAAAAAAGCACATGAAAAAAATTGTCGTTTCAGAGCGATTATTTGAAAATTCAGACCCCCTAAAGCTCCCAAATGCCTTTGAATTGCAAAGCAATCTTTTTTTTGTTTGAAAGCTGGTATGAAGTACTTAAGATCAGGCAAGTACAAAAAAATTTACCTTGCCCCCCACATTAATTTTTTTAGCATTGAAAACTGGATTTTTTAGAAAATGTGCAACTTCGGAGGGCCATATCTTGTGAAGGGGGAAGAGTAACGAGACAATTTTTTTAATACAATAAATATCCATCCATATGAATGTAAGAAAAAAAAGAGGGCTTGTTATTCCAAGCCCTTCATGACTTTTTTAATTTTCAAAAATGGTAAAAAATCAATTTTGTATAACTAACTTTGACCTTGAAAAGATACGCTTTGTTTTTAAATCTCAAATTTATTGATACCATATGAAAAAAGACCATTCTCTTAGCTTTGCGATGATATATGGCTGTGCTCTAAAACTTTATTAGAAAAAAAGTTGCAGCTCATTAGACAAAGCCTTAAAATACCAAATTTTTACTGTTGCCAAACGACAAAGTTGGCCTATACATCAAAAATAAATTTTTTTAAAACAAAAAAAATATTTTTTTTAGGTCTAGGAAACATGGGGAATGGACATGCAAATTTTTATCAAAATTAAAAATGGTGATGCAACAACTTTTTTGAAAATTTGTTGATTTAAAATGGAATGACCCTTAAGTGTTATTACAGATTTTTGCAGCACACAGACCTGGTTTGGATTGAGTTACAAATAATGGTTGAAACGCAAATCATGTTACATTTCATAAGAAAGACTAATATACTTCCTTGTCTCCCTTTTTTTTTTAATTTCATCTTAACCCTCCACTTACCCTACAACTTTAAAATTGTAACCAAAAGCTTAAAATTTGTAAAAAAGAAAAAAAATTTAAACTTTTCTGGACATTTATTTTGCCAGAATAAATAATTAAACAACATTTAAATCTCCGCCTTCCGGAGTTACTGATTTTGCCTTCTCCACCCATTGATAAAACTGAGCATTCAAATAATAAAAAATTAAATTGAACAAAATACTTTCATTTAATTTTTTTACTGCTCTATCTGTAATTTTATAGTTACAATAAATATATAATGGAATGTTAAATCAAATGTTTCCTCCCATATCCCCACCAAAAAAATAATAATAACAAAAATTTTTCACATCCCCCCTTTTTTGACTGACAAAATTAAAAATCTTTCAACTTTATAATTTTTTTCTTTTGTTTTTGTTACTGTTTTCTAACAATAAATATATAATGATCTAAATTCCACCTCTCTGTGAACTTTCAGCTGTTTTCTTTTTATGCTCTATTCTACCACAAAAATGTAATGTCTTTAAATTTTGAATAAATTCTCCCTGTTCTGTACATTTTAAGAATAGTAAAAGAATGAGTCAAAACCACTGTATTAATACTAGTGTCTTTGATGGAAAAATCACCTTGTTATTAAATCAAATTATACAATAAAAACTTAAAAAGTGTTGCAAAAATATAGATATTATTTATTTATTTTACCTGTGATCTTTCGAATGCCCACACATTCATTTTCAAAGGAATATACGTTTAATATATTCAGCGAAAATTTTGTTAAATTCTATGCAACCGTTTTTCAGAAATCATGCGCGCAGTGATCAAAATCGCTGTTTTGAGAAAATTGACGTTAAAGTTAAAAATTATCGTTGGTCGTATAGGAATGCGCAAAGTGTTTTAGACATAACTCTTTTTCTAATGAGAATTTTTGAATGCGGTTTGTTTTTAAATGTTTCTAAAGAATCACATTTAATTATACTTAATTTTTAAAAAAATCGATTTTTGGATTCTTCGAAAGGTACCTGACCCCTTAAATAATGCTTTAAATGACTATAATAAAATAACTTTCAACGGAATGAAAGTTGCGACAAATAAAATTTCGTGTGGTCACGTTATCAAATTGCAAATTGTATAATTTTATTTGAATATTAACCATAGAAACTATGTTAGCTTTAACTTAATAAGCTATTTTAATAGAGTGAGATTAATAAACTGATGATTTAAAAGTTACCTGAGGGTTTGAGAGAACAATGTTTTGAGGTCTAGAAGCTACAATGGCTGTTACCTCGAATGATCCTTAATACACAGAAACCAATACAGAACACTTTATTATTACATGAAATACAGTACATACATTTAATACACATCACATGGACAACACAAGACATCCATGCCGCTAGCTGGATTCGAACCAGGGTCCAGCGGTGTGGGAGGAGTCGTCGCTACCGACCACGCCACTGGATCGGCAAGTTACCTGATATTATAAACATGCCAGACACAAGACGCCAATATAAGAATGATTCTTGAATGTTTTACACCATGATTTACTGAAAATGATTTATTCATTCCAAAAGGAATGATGTCGAGAATGGTGAAATGCTCTAGTGTAATTGACTAATTACTTATATTATTTATGAATAAAACTGCTGCAAAGGCAGTATGATTTTTTTTTTCATCCCAAGTTGTAGTAGAGGTAATTAAACCGCCATTTATCGAAGCAAGCTTTACCAAAAAAAAAAATCTAAGCTTATTTTTCGTGAGTCATTCACAATCAAATAGTGTAAAATTTTATAGCATAGAAAATGATTAAATGTTAGAATCAGGAATGTTGAGTAATGCTTTCTGCTTCTTTTTTATAAATAATTGTTTTATTTTGTGAGTTAAGGTTATTTATGGATTGATTCATTATTCGTTAATGAATTATTCCACCGTGATTCATTCAGTGTGTTGGCGTCTGTACTTCAGTAAAGAGTGCATTTTGTAACAATCGCTAATTTTTAAAATCAGTTTACTGAATTCATTTTCTTTACTAAAACAAATTGATGGTAAGATATATTTTTTTAATTATTCTTTGATTGAATGTTTCACAACTTGCGATTTGATAGCTTGATGACCTAAAATTTTATATGTCGCAACTTTCATTTTTGCTGAAGTTTATAATCATTTAAAATGTTTTGCATACAGGTAAACTGAATGTTTGGCTTGTCGAATAACAACTATCAGGTAAGTAACTAACATACACTATAAGTAAATAACACTATAAAAATTGATATTGAGATATTACTTAAGAAAACTTTTTTAATGAATATACTTTTTTATTTCAAACATGTGAACATATTTTTCTTATAATCTAAAACAAATATTTTGAAATCAAAGTGGAATTTTAAAGAACTGGATTTTGAAGAAAATTTTTACAGTCGTATGCAATTTATTTGTCAGAGAATTACTAAAATAATAATTAATGCAATTAATTCAAATGATAGTAACTCGCCAAGTATAACAGAATCCTTGCTGTAATGTATTCTCACTCCATATGTTTTATATTTATTGTTCAACTCAACTTGATATAATATTTATTTATGTAACTTACTTATGTGAATCTGGCAATTTCCACGGTTGTTAAAATTGTAATAAAGGTGCTGTGAATACGCAACTTTTGTGTCTATTTTATTTATCTTAATGGATTCGTATGAATTACCTAATTATGTATAGTAAATACACTAGAAATTTGGCAACGAGGCAACATTTTTAATTGTACTGCATTATTTTTCGGAAAAAGTTCTGATATTTCATTATATTTTAATTCTCCACTTGAGATATTTTTGTTCACTGTGTGGTTTTATAATGGCACAGGATCTGACATATCTTGTCGTGAGGTGGGTGAGATATTTTATAAGTGAAGACTCTTTATTATACAGCACATCACACTTTAATTACGATACGTTACATACACATTACACACAACAATTAATACAACATTCTGACTAAAATCTTAAACACAAAAGAGCTGCGCGCACATATGGTTTTAGTTTCGGTTCGTGAATATTCCGAAACAGTTATCTCGCGGTCACAGTCAATCAGTTCATTGAGCTGGACACGACATCTCCTCCCTTCTTAAATTCTTAAAGATCAAGTCTCTTGGGAGGTTTCTGGATCCTATTGGAACGACGTAAGTCCGGTTCAGGTTTCGATGGAATGGACGGAGCTTTGGACGGACTGCTTTGGACTATGGAATCACTTACAGGAGATGAGGATGATGATTCCAGCACTGGGCTGGATGTATGTGAAACTGCTTCTGCTAAGGTTTCAGTCCCAGCTTTTTCATTTACGATAACAGGAACAGATTTTTCAAGTTGTGTTTCTGATTTTTTATTTGAATCTATTTCTGTTGGAACTTGGCGATACACATATGGTGAAGAATGAGTTTCTTTCACTTTATCACCAACTGGACGGATCTGATCTACGTGTCTTCTGACTAAATTCCCCTGCACATTGACTGTGTATTTTAGAGCACCGTCTTGATTTACGACATGCCCAAATTTCCATTTGCAATTTGGTGATCTGTAGTCTCTCACAGCAACATATTCTCCAATTTCAAATTTTCGGTCTTTAAAATCGTAGACTCCTTTCCGTATTTTTTCCTGAATTCTGGTTTTGAGATCAGGCAATAAAAGATCAATTCTAGTACGGATATCTCTCTTAAGAAATAACATTGCTGGACTATGTGTAGTTGTCATATTAGGTGCCTTTCTGTATTGCAATAAGAATTTGCTTAACTTTTGATTTATGCTACCTTCATAATTTTGCATAGCTCTGAGTGCCTGTTTTACTGTGTACACATACCGTTCGGCCTGTCCATTACTGGATGGCTTGAATGGAGTACTAGTAATGTGTTTCACTCCATTGCACTTCATAAATCTTGCAAATTCATAAGATGTGAATTGTGAGCCATTGTCACTAACAAGTACAACAGGTAAACCGAACCTACTAAAACAGTCTCTAAGGCAATCGATTGTTTTATTGGCTGTAATGGATTTTAATGGGTAAACTTCTAACCACTTTGAATAGGCATCAACAATTATCAAGAACATGTGTTCATATAGAGGTCCTGCAAAATCTATATGAATTCGTTCCCAAGGTGAACTAGGATACTCCCAATGGTGTACTTTAACTCTAGCCGGATCAGCTTTAAATTTCGCACAATCTGGGCAATTTTTAGCCGCTTCCTCAATGTCTGTATCGATACTCTTCCAATAGACAAATGATCTGGCAATAGCCTTCATTTTTACCATGCCCAGATGTCCCTGGTGCAATTCTTCTAGAACCTGTTTCTGGTAAGTTTCGGGAATGCAAACTCTCTGTCCATACATAATGCAACCGTCTTCAATTGTATAATGCGCTTCCTTCCCCTGTAAATTTTGCCCTTCTTGGAGCGCTTTTAATAAAGGACCAAGTTCTTTATCTGTTTTAGTTGCTTGTCGCAACTCTCTGGACGTAATTGGGAGGGTTTCTATTTGACACATTTGGTATAGAGTGATATCGTCCTTGATTTCGAGTTGTTCAGAAGCTTTCGGTAAACGAGAGAGAAAATCAGCATTGCCGTGGTCTTTAGTATTTCGGTATTTAATATCAAATTGAAAGGATTGCAAAATTAATGCATAATGCAACAACCTAGTTGCAGTCAACACCGGAAACCCACGTTTCGATCCAAAGATGGATACAAGAGGCTTATGATCTGTAATCAATATGAATCTTCGACCTTTCAAATATAAATAAAATTTTTGTACCGCCCATACAATGGCAAGAGCCTCTTTGTCAATTTGGGAATATTTCTGCTCTGATCGATTTAATGTTCTGGATGAGAAGGCAATGGGTCTTTCACTTCCGTCAGGGTAAAAATGTGACAAGACACATCCTATACCAACTGGTGATGCATCAGTTGCTAAAGTCAGAGGCAGTGCAGGATCATAATGTACCAAGACCCTTGGAGAGCAAATCTCTTCTTTAATTTTCTCAAAGGCAACCTGACAATTCCTGGACCAATTAAATTTAACATCTTTCTGAGTTAAGTTATTTAGCGGATTAGCTATAGTCGATAAATTTTCACAAAATTTCCCATAAAAATTTACTAACCCTAAAAAACTTTTTACTTCCTGTACGTCTTTAGGAACAGGAGCGTTTAAAATTGCGGAAATTTTTTCATCTGTCTTGTGAAGACCATTCGCGTCAATTTTGTGTCCTAGGAAATTTATTTCATCTTGGAAAAATTTACTTTTTTGTAAATTTAATTTTAACCCATATTCTTTGCATTTTTTGAAAAAATCACCTAAAGCTTTCAAATGAGATTTTTCGTCAACCCCCGTAATTCGTGCATCATCCATAAAAACCTTAACTCCTTCCATGCCCTGAAATACTCCATCCACAAAACGTTGCCATATTGCAGGTGCACCATTTAATCCATACATTAATCGCTTACAAACAAATAACCCCTTGTGTGTGTTTATTGTTAATAGTTTTTGACTTTCAGGATGAACTTTCATCTGTAGATATGCGTGCCTAAAGTCCAGTTTTGAAAACTGCTTCCCCCCATTTAAACTGGAAAAAATCTCTTCTAATTTGGGTAATGGATGCTGAGGAACATTTAAATTTGGGTTTAACGTAACTGAAAAATCAGCACATAGCCGAATACTGCCGTCTGATTTAACTACCGGGACAACAGGCGTTGCCCATTCTGAGCATTCAACCTTTTCAATTATTCCCTCTTTCTCTAGTCTGTCAATTTCTTTTCCAACTCTTTCTTTTAAGGCAAAAGGTACGTCACGGCTTCTACGAAAAACAGGTTTAACCCCCTGTTTTAATTCCAACTTAATTTCACAATTGTTTATCTCCCCCAATTTATCATCAAATATTTCTTTATACTCTTCTAAGAGCTTATCTAAGCTTGTTTTATCGGTTGTTCTGAGCATTTTTATCGCCCTCCAATCAAGATTAATTTTATTAAGCCATTCACGACCTAAAATAGTATCTAAATTTTCTTTTACAATATACAAATTCAAATTTGAAATTTGATTTTGGTATTCAACTTTTACCGTTACATACCCCATAGGTACTAACGAATTTCCATTGTAAGTTTTAAATACTACATTGGTATGTTGAATTTTTTATTCGAGATTTTCCTGAAATTTTTTATGCTCATTACGCTGACCGCACCTCCAGTATCCAGTTCCATAGAACAATTTTTGTTCTCAATTTTTAAATTTACCATTATAGGAGGTTGTCGCGGTTCTTCCTCGCGTACTGGGTTTTCATCAGAATTTAATCCAAATATCGGAACATTAATTTCACTCTCAACATTTTGTTGTTCCCTATTTACATTAACCTGTTTCTGTTTTACAGGTTTAAAGTGCGCTTTTTTTGCTGCAAAACACGCCTTCTGAATATGCCCAATTTTTGAGCAAAAATTGCATTTACTTGAAATAAATCGGCATTTTTCTCTATTATGATCCGTGCCCGTGCACCGGCTGCAATATTCCGATTTTTTCTGACGTTCAGGAAAATTAGGTTTTTTGTTTCCAAGCTTAGAAAATTTATTATTATTTTTCCCTACTTGCACTGCATTTATTCCACGCCCCATAATATCACTAGCACCCTTAAATGCCTTTTCCATTGCTAAAGCTATCTGCAAAGTTTTTTCTAAATCAATATTATCCTCCTCGAATAACCGATCCAGTATTGTTTTATCTCGTAACCCACTTACAAATACATCCCGCAGCATCGTATTTAGCATGGTTGTGTCATATTCGCAATTTACTGCTAACGCTCTCAGTTCAGCGATATACGAACTAATACTTTCCCCCTCATGCTGTTTACGATTTAAAAATTTATGCCGCGACGGAATGACTAAAGGTTTTGGAGTAAGATGTTTTTTTAATACATCTTTTAATTTTACTAAAGTTTGGTCCGAAGGAATGTCAGGAGCCAGCAAATTTTTTAACAACTGATAAAGCTTGGGACTCAGTGAGGAAATAAAAACTTTGTTTCTTATCTCCTCCGGTACCTTTTGTACATCCAGATACGTTTCAAAACGTTCTAAGAAACTATCGAACTGTTCAGTATCTTCATTGAATTTTTCGAACTGAACTGTGATTTTCTGAGATCCTTCTTTATTCTGAAGCGCTTTTATCAGTTCCTCGTTTTGCTTAAGCAAATTTATAATATGCTGCTCCATATTTCATTCGTTCCAAACAAAAAATATCAAACGTTTTACCTGGAGCCGTCTTCGAGCATCGCTCTAATCCAAAGTGAGGAATTTACCATAAAAAAATAAATAAATACATCCTCGGTCGCCACTTGACATATCTTGTCGTGAGGTGGGTGAGATATTTTATAAGTGAAGACTCTTTATTATACAGCACATCACACTTTAATTACGATACGTTACATACACATTACACACAACAATTAATACAACATTCTGACTAAAATCTTAAACACAAAAGAGCTGCGCGCACATATGGTTTTAGTTTCGGTTCGTGAATATTCCGAAACAGTTATCTCGCGGTCACAGTCAATCAGTTCATTGAGCTGGACACGACAGGATCCGACCAATGTGACTGTAGTAAATACTGGCATCGTTGCAAACATCAACCAGTATAATTTACATGATGACTGGAATATTTTTATTGAAAGATTGGAGCAATATTTCTTGGCTAACAGGGTGGAAGAGGAACGCAAAGTGCCGGTTCTTTTGACGACGGTCAGCGAAGCTGTTTACAAGATTCTGAAAAATTTGTGCCATCCTGTTATACCATCGTTAAAAACATTTGCTGAATTGAAAAAACTTTTAACCGAACAATTTCAACCTGCAATTTCGGTGTACCGCAAAAGAATCATATTTGACTCATTAAGGCAGTCTCAAGAATCTGTGCGAGAGTGGTACGTGAAAGTAAAGACGCAAGCGGCAGAATGCGAGTTTGAAGCTAGCCTGGAAGACAGAGTCCGAGACAAATTTGTGACCGGAATGAAACCTGGGCCTATTCTCGATCGACTGTGCGAAGAAAAACTCACCACCACATTGGCTAATTTGCTGGACATTGCTCAAAGCAAGGAAGTACTTCTTCAAGAAGCTAGGCTGCAGGAAGTAAACAGACTGCAAGGCAAATCTCCAAAAGAGAGGATGACACAGCCTACCAAAAAGTTCCCCAAAGTTCCCTCGAAAGTCAATCATCAAAGAGACGATAATTTAAAGTGTTTTCACTGTGGTAAAACTAACCATGATTTTAAAAAGTGTAAATTTAAAGACTTTAAGTGCAACGCGTGTAATCGAAAAGGGCACATAGCTAAGGTATGTAAATCTAAAGTTACTGTAAATTCAGTTGATGTTGGTTTTGATTACATAGATATGTATAATATGGATATCTCTTATGTAAATCCTTTATTTTTAAATGTTAAATTAGAGGGAAAAGAAGTTAAAATGGAAGTGGATACGGGGGCAGGAGTTTCATGTATTCCCTTTTCATTTTATAAGAAAAATTTGAGAAATATAGGATTAGAACATACAAATATTAAGTTAAAATCTTATGGGGGACATATTGTAATACCTGTTGGGCAAATTAATGTTACTATGGATCTTAATGGGATTTCAAAAGTAGTTAACATGATTGTGGTGAAAGAGTCTGAAAAATTATTATTGGGACGAAATGTTTTAAATGATTTTGGATTAAATATAATAGTAGGAAACACTAATGTGAACAGGGTTTCTATAGCGGAAGGCAAGTTAGACTTACAGTCATTATTAACAGAATACTCTGAGTTATTTAAAGATGAATTGGGTACTTATAAAGTAGAGAAGGTACATTTGCAAGTTGAGGGTAATATAAAGCCTATTTTCCATAAACCACGACCAATTCCTTTTGCTTTTAAAGACAAAGTTAAGTTAGAGTTAGATAACTTAGAAAAAAGGGAGTAATTACAAAAGTGGATAATTCTCAGTGGGGCACACCTCTTGTTCCTGTTATGAAACCTAATGGTAAAGACATTAGGGTTTGTGCAAATTATAAAATCACGGTGAATAAATATTTGAAGGATGATAACCATCCTCTGCCTAGGATTGAGGAACTTTTCTCAGCGTTACAGGGAGGACAAAGTTTTAGTAAATTAGATTTATCTAATGCATATAATCAGTTAGTCTTAGATGATTCAACTAGAGAATTATTAGCATGGAGCACACCTTATGGTATTTATTTAGTAAACCGATTACCTTTCGGAACTAAGCCAGCTTATGCTATTTTTCAAAGAACAATTGAGAAAACTTTACAAGGAATTGGGGGAACGGTTAATTTGTTAGATGATATTTTGGTCACTGGTAGTAATGAACAAGAGCATTTAAAGAATTTAAAAGCAGTTTTGGAAAGATTACAGACTGCTGGGTTACGTGTTAATTTAAAGAAGTGTGAATTTTTCAAAGACAGCATTAAATATCTAGGACACATTATCAGTAAAAATGGTTTGCAAAAAGATAATACTAAAGTTAAAGCAATTTTGAATTTTCCTAAACCACGTAATGTTAATGATGTTCGAATATTTTGTGGGATGGTTAATTATTATTCAAAATTTATTCCAGATTTATCACCAAAAATGAAACCTTTGTATGATTTGTTACAAAAAGATGTAGATTTCAAATGGTCTACTAAATGTCAACGAGCCTTTGAAAATGCTAAGAGAGAATTAACATCAGACCGAGTTCTGATTCATTTTGATAGATCTAAACCTTTAAGATTATCATGTGATGCTAGTCAAAATGGGATAGGGGCTGTATTATCACATGTATTGGACGACAAATCTGACAGACCAATTTGTTTTATATCCAGAGTTTATAGTCCAGCGGAGAAAAATTATTCAATGATACATAAGGAAGCTTTAGCCATTTATTGGGCATGTCAAAAGCTTTATCAGTATCTGGTAGGGACTAAATTTGAATTGGTAAGTGATCATAAACCACTATTAGCTTTATTTGGAGAAAACCGTACTTTACCACCTATGGTGGCAGGACGGCTCCAAAGGTGGTCATTATTTTTATCAGGGTTTAACTATACTTTTCGACATATAAAAGGTAACCTAAACACACAGGCAGATGCTTTATCCAGATACCCAGTATTTGATAACAAGTTGGTAGAACCCGAAGAGTATGATTATGTCCATTTTATCGAAAGTGATGTTCCGATTGATTTGTTTAAAGTTCGATCTGAAACTAGAAGAGACCCAATTTTAGGAAAATTGTTTAATTATATAACGTATGGATTCCCTAAAAATGCTACTGATGGTGAGATTAAAAAGTATTTTAGTCGTAAAGATGAATTAAATGTGGATAATTGTGTAATAATGTGGGGCTATCGTGTTGTGATCCCAACAAAGTATAGAAAACAGCTGCTTAATGAACTTCATAGTACTCATGAAGGTATAGTTAAAATGAAATGTAATGCTAGGGCTTATTTTTGGTGGCCTGGGTTAGATTCGGATATTGAGAACTTTGTCAAAAGTTGTAGCGTTTGTTCTGAATCTAGACCAGAGCCTAAGAAATGCAAAATCATTTCAGGGAACAAAGCTAATTACCCGTTTGAAAGAGTCCATGCAGATTTTTTAGGTCCTATAAAGGGGAAAATGATTTTAATAATTGTAGATGAATATTCTAAATGGGTCGAAGCATTTGTTATGAAGAATATGGAGGCTAAAACATGCGTTGAAAAGTTTAGAGAATGTTTTGCTCGTTTCGGTTTACCTAAGATTGTGGAAACTGATAATGGAAGACAGTTTGAATCAGGAGAATTGATTAATTTCTTGCAAATGAATGGGGTAAAATTTTTAACATCTCCACCATTTCATCCGGCTACTAATGGACTTGCTGAGAATGCTGTGAAAAACTTTAAACTTGGCTTAAGTAAATTATTAAAATCACCAACTAATAGCAATGTAAACTTTGAAACTTTAATGAATAGGTACCTTTTCCACTATAGAAATTCAGTTCACATGACAACAGAGGTTACACCCACTAGTTTAATTTTTAAAAATAAAGTTAGAACTAGATTAGATTTGTTGAAAGATACAAATAAATCGGGTATGGTGGTTACTAAGGGTACCAGAGAGGAAGTATTCAAAGAAGGGGATAGAGTATTGTGTAGAGATTACCGAAATCCAAACAAGAAGGGTTGGGTTCATTGCACAATAGATGAAGTGTTGGGTGATAGAATATATATGTGTAAACTAATTAATGAGGATTTAATTTGGAAAAGACATTTGGATCAAATTATTGCAGATAAAAGTACTTATGATTCTGGAAGTTATATAAATAAAAAGGACAGTAATAACTTCAGTTCAAATTTTGATACTACTAATTTTAATAACAGGAGAGTTATGGATAATGTTGATAACCAGTTTAGAGATAATGAACTTCCATATCCAAATACGGATGTTGATGTAAAATCAGACGAACCTCAAAATGATACTGCAATTACTGATCAAAATATATCATTAAAACCAACAATCTCTCATCCAAATGAATTAAAATGTAATAGAGACAATAGTGATTCACAACCAGTAAAATTAAATATACATGAACGCCCTAAGCGTCATATAAAACCAGTTGTACGTCTTAACTTGTAGAGGAGGGTATTGTAATGTATTCTCACTCCATATATCAACCTCCATATGTTTTATATTTATTGTTCAACTCAACTTGATATAATATTTATTTATGTAACTTACTTATGTGAATCTGGCAATTTCCACGGTTGTTAAAATTGTAATAAAGGTGCTGTGAATACGCAACTTTTGTGTCTATTTTATTTATCTTAATGGATTCGTATGAATTACCTAATTATGTATAGTAAATACACTAGACTTGCGTATTATCCAAGCCAGGTCAAATAGAATTCTACCAAAAACGATCTCAATTATACTAATTACATTAACCCTTAGAAAGATAATTACATAGCTAAACTAATAAGAACTATGATGTAATGATACTTATATGTAATACAGTTTATTTATCATAGATTATGGGGGGGGGGGTGTTAGTTGCTCATTTTTATTGTTTTTAGCTTTTTGTTATGTTTTTTTATTTATTTTCTTTATATTATTGAACATTTTAAACAATTTTCTGGCTATTTAATGATGCTAATTTACTGTTTTGAATGTGATTGGCAACAATAAACAAATTTAATAACTCTTTTTGCTAATTTATCTCTTGGCCCAGATAATATATAAAAACCAAATAATGTTCCTGTTTTATTGATAAATAAGAAATTTCTACAAATAAATTTTACTGTGAACTATTCTTTGTTTTCTGTTATTTTAAGAAGATGATAATTTGAAAACTTTTTTACTTTACGAAACTTTAAATTTCATGGTTCCTCTTCCTTGTTGAAACAAATTACAGTAGACTCCCCCCAAATCCACCACCCTAAACTCTGCAACTCTCTAAAATCCGAACATAATTTGCAGATGTAAACAGAGAAATATTCAATTCAGATATAGAACCAAAATTTGACTTTTTTAGGTTTTATATCAATTTTATATACGTTTTAATTTGTAATTTTTGTTAATACAGTAGATTTCCTCAAATCAGCACATAATTTATGGATGTAAACAATGAAACATTCTGTCCAGATGTAGGTGAAAAATTTGACTTTTTTAATTTTATATCTATTCGTTACATATTTTAATTTTTGTTTAGGTTATTGAATTCATGTTTTTTCATGATGAAAGAATAATTTATTTCTGAAAAAAAAAATCAAGATACTGTTGATATCATTCGTAATCACAATCTTACCAAATATATTTATGTATTAATCAAGCTTTTTTAGTTATGAAGTCTGGCTAAACCTGAAATAAAGCTTCATTATTTTATAATCTTGATGTGAATTAGCAATGTGCATTTATGAGGCAAGTTTCACTGAATAATTTAGGAAAAACACATTTCATCTTTATAATGAATATTTAATTGCACATTATTGATTATTAATTTGACCTTTGCTTTTAGTATTTTAATCATTTTAAAAATTTATCTAAATTTTTATTCCTTTAGTTTATTACTTATTCTAATAATTAAGTATATTGTAAGCATTCATTATACTTTTGATTTCATAATAATATGATCATACATTAAAATTGCTTTTTAAAAAATATAAACAAAGCAGTGACCAGAAATCTGCAAAATTCTAAAACCTGCATAACCTCTGGTCGCAACCTGTGCGGATTTAAGGAAGTTTACTGTATTACTGAATTCATGTTTTTTCACAAAGAAAGAATAAATTTACTTCTGAAAGAATACAAGATATTTCTGATATCATTGGTAAACACAATCTTCTTACCAAATATTATGTATTAATGAAGTTTTTTTTATTATTTAGTCAAGTTAAACCTGAAATAAAACTTCATTACTTTATGATTTCGAAGTGAATTAGTAATGTACCTTTATGAAATAGGTTCCATTGTAAAATTTAGGAAAAATATATTTTATGTTTATAATTAATATTTAATCATATTGACTATTAATTTGACCTTTGCTCTTCAATATTTTAATCCTTTTAAAATTTATCTGAATTTTTATTATTGCAATGTATTACTTATTTTAATATTTTATTATATTGTTAGCATTTATTATAGTGTCGATTGAATTTAATTACCATTCAAATGACTGTATAAAAATAGGTTAACAAAGCAATAACCAGAAAGCCACAAAATTCTAAAATCTGCACAACCTCTGTTCCAAAGCTGTGCGGATTTAAGAGAGTCTACTGTATATATATATATATATATATATGTAACGACTTCGGGGTGTTGTAGTCGTGGCATAATAAGTGGGACTCGGGAACCTCTTGTTGGTTCGAAACCCTTTTATTTGGCCGCTCTTCGTACAGAGGGATCCGCGAGTCCGGCCGGAGGTCGCCCCGAGCCGTTTACGGGGATTATGGAGCATTTACATGGCCGTAGGTTCTGCAGGCCTCTCAAATCTGCAAAGTCTCTCGTTTTTCGCGCGTGTTCTTGCTAATATATTAGGGATTGTCATATTTTCCAGCAGAGGGCAGAATTGTGAATTAGGGAGGAACATTTAATTTAATTGGTTCATTAGTTTTTGATTGATATGTGGTCAAGGCCCGCACAATTCCCGGGTTTATGACGTAAGAAGCCCTCACCACAAATGCCTGCAAAAAGCGCTTAGATAATGGATTTTAATCTTAAGGAACGTCCAAAATTGATCTCTGAAAGTAATAAATGTTAGGCTGGGAAAGAAAGTTATCAGGGGCAAAATAGCTTTTAAGCATCAAAATTAAAGTTAAAAATATTAATTGGGAGCTTTAAACTTTTGAATTTTAATTTTAAATTAAAGTTTTAGGAAGGGGTTAGTTTTTATCCTTTCATATATATATATATATATATATGAAAGAATATCAATTATACATATATACAGATAAATAAATATCGGTACTACTCTGTTATCTCGTCGACCAAAATACTATCGCCAAATTATAATATTAAATGCCAATACAATATGTTGGTTGTATGGGGTTTTATGGCACAAAATCCCGTAGGGGACATGCTGCGCCAAGCCAATACAATAATGGATGATCATGAATGACAATTCAGTGACACTAAATATGATACACATATTTAAAACGTCATTAAGTGATTTTTATTTCGAATTTTTATTTGTATTTTTATTAATATTCTACTAATTATTTGTCTGTTTTATTATTTAAAATAAAAATTATGCCAATATGTATAATCTGCTATTAGTTTGGCGATTTGTATAATTTGGTGAAATCGGTCAACTGGATAACAGAGTAGTACCAATAATAATTAAAAGTAGTGGTTTTCAGTAAAATGTGATTTCCAGTTTTAAACTTTTTTTATCTCATATTAAAGTAATAGTAAAGATATTTTATTTTATAAAAATAAAATTTAACTGCCCCCCCCCCAAAAAAAAGATAAAGAGTGTTTTGATAATCCTCAATTTTTTTATATCACAATTTTACCAATTTTTAAAACCACGATGCACAATTTTGTGATCCTCATTGCAAAACATTCACAAAAACGTAAAAAGACAGTAACAGAATTATTCAATAATTTATTTAAGAGTTACACAGTTTTGCTATGCTTAAATTAAAACAAGTAGGTGTAAAATTAGTGTATATTTTTACAAATAATTTCTTGTATCTTGTTGAAATATTTATTGATTTATTCATGCAAATACAGTCAAAGATCTATAATCCGTGCAACCATGATCTGCAATTTTCTGTAATTTGCGTTACTTTGCGAATGTAAACAATGAATTAAACAGTTAAGAAAATTTAAAAATTCATGATTCAAAAATGATTTTTTTAAACAAATAATAAAAATAATGGAAAAAAATCATAATAAAACATTCATTTTTTGTTAATATAACTTTTATTTTGTTAACTGTAAAAAAAAAAAAAAAAAAAAAAAAAAAAAAAAAAAAAAAAAAAAAAACGGATTAAAGCATTACAAAACATATGTAATTATTTTTATTTAAATGCACTTATGTATAATTTTTTTAATAAAATGACCTTAAAAAGGCATTTTTTAAGATAGCAAATTAAATTAATTATTAGATTTCATATTATACTGAATAAAGGAGTAAAATGCTGTCTAGGAATAATAAAATGATATATAATCCATAATACTCTATAATCCACAATATTCCATAATCCGCATAATGTTTGGCCCCAACTTGTGCAGATTACAGAACTTTGAATGTATTTTTGTCTTACTTAAAAATGTGTTCGCATGTGCCCCAGTCATGTTCACAGTTATCCCTTCAGTGGGGCACATGTGAACACATTTAGACAGTTTCTAGAATGGTGATATAAGTTAAAAATTCTTGATAAGTGTATTTAAAAGTTTCCCAAAAAAACAGACAATCTCATATAAATTAATTTTTATTCCAATATATCATAGCAATAATTTTGAGAAATAATCATAAATGTAAAAATTGTTCACATGTGCCTCCCTCTTTTTTCTACTGATATATATATATTTATAATTGTATAGATTTCATACAGTGTATATATTTGTTGTACTTGTGATAGCATTGCATTATGTTATATACACCTTTAAAAAATATATAAATGCATGAAAAATATATTTACATAATACGTTATAGAAAATTTGGTACTATGTATTAACGTCACCACAGCAGAAGTTGTGCTAATGTGCCTATAAGGTGCAATCCTTGTTGTTTGCTGATTTTGATGCCATATTTTTAATGCTTTTTTAGTGAATTACTATTTTTTTTAGTGCTTTTTTTTTGGCTTATTTTTTGTGCTCATACGAGCAACAAGTTTGCTCTTTTTTGGCACATTAGTGCAACTTCTGCTGCAGTAGCATTAATACGTAAGTACCAAAAATTTGGTTTAAAATAAAAATCCAAAAGATTGAAAATTATACAATAAATTAATTATAAAAAAATATGCATGCATAATTATTTTTCACCAATATTGTTACATGTTGTTGTGAAAAATCCGCTCAAATATTGCACAAAATGTATCATTAAAAAAAATAAATTTGTATATCTTTGACAACTGATGGCCAAAACATATTTTGACCAGAAAAGTTAAAACAGGTTTTTTTTCCCTGAACTTTGTAAAAACAAATATAGTACTCAACTTTGGCAATAATTGATTTGCTGTGCTGGTTTGCAAGACAACTTTTATGAAAAAGGAATTCAAATTGTATAAAATTCAGTTCAGCACATTAGTTAAAAAAAATTTATAAAAATTATGAAAAAGAAAAAAAGGTACTACTTGGTTATACCATTGACAAATTTCGCCAAACTAAAAGCTAAGTTTTACATGTTGCATGATTTTTTTTAATAACGAAAAAACAAATAATTAGTAGAATAATTAATAAAAATATATATAGAAAATCAAAATAAAAATGACTTAATGACGTTTTAAACATGTGTATCATATTTAATGTAGTTAGATGTGGCATACATGATCATCCATTATTGGCATTTAATCTTATAATTTGGCGATTGTTTTCTGGTCGATGGGATAACCAAGTAGTACCGCAAAAATGTATAACTTGAATGCTTGACATTGTGAATGAGTATAAGAAGTTGGGTTGAAATTGAGTTGAAGCTGAATATATGGATAGCAAAGGGGTAAAAATCTTATTTGGATATCTTTTGGGAATATGCTGAACTAATAGGCATAATTAAAAAAAACTAGTTGGATGTGGTAATTCCAAAGCTTTCTTCTATCACATACATGTTAATATTTCCAGAAAAGTGAAACATAACAGCGTCATAGGTTAGATATTTTGTACCAAAATCTTATCCTCAACAACTTATTTAAAGCTGAAACTAAATCTGAAATTTGATGAAAATCCATGTTAAGTAGACTCCCTCAAATCCACAACTCTAAAATGCACAACTCTCTAAAACCTGCTTATAATTTATGGATGTAAGCAATGAAACATTTAGGTTAGATATTTGTATAAAATCTGAATTTTTTAGTTGTATGTCAATTCCATGTGTGTTTTAATTTGCAATTTGTTAACATTAGTGAATTCATGTTTTTTCATAAAGGAAAAAGTAATTTATTTTTGAAAAAATTCAAGATATTGCTGATATCACATTGGTAATCACAGTCTTCTTACCAAATATATTTATCAAGCTTTTTTTAGTAATTAAGTCTGACTAATCCTGAATTAAAACTTTCTTATTTTATAACTTTGATCTGAACTAGTAATGTACCTTTATGAGGAGAATCTCATTGAATAATTTAGCAAAAATACATTTAATCTTTATAATGAATATTTAATCATACTTTATTGATCATTAACTTGACCTTTACTTTTAATATTTTAGTCATTTTTAAAATTATCTAAGTTTTTATTATTTTAGTTTATTATTTATGTTAATATTTTTATTACACTGTAAGCATTCATTATAGTTTCGAGTGCATTATTAATTAAATTCTAATTTTCTGGTTTAAAAATGCAAAGAAAGCAGTGGCCAAAAATCCACAAAATTCTAAAATTCGCACAAGCTCTGGTCCCAAGCTGTACGGATTTGAGGGCGTTTACTATAATAGCATTTGAAATAGAAAAATCGCAGAAATCGTAAAGAAAGTCTGAACAAAAATGCCACTTGTACAGCGAATTACTCCAAAAACTAAAGAATATTAATTTTATATCATGGACTAACTAAATCTGAAGTTTCATGAAAATTCATGCATTAGTTCCTGAGATACAGCTATTGCGATAATCGTGAATAATGCAGCATAGCAATGCCACCTGTTGAGAAATTTACTCCAAAAACTAAATAATACTATTTTCTATCAGGGACTAACTGAATCTGAAGTTTCATAAAAATACATGCAATAGTTCCTGAGATAGAGCTATTGCGATAATCATAAATAATGTTGCATACCATGCCACCTATTAGGATACTTTACATTAAAACGCGCCCCACCAGTGGCCGAGAGGCTTTTAGACCTCTCAACTGGTAGACGGCAGGTGCTGAGTTCGAATCCAATCGCGGCCGTCGGCCTAACCGTTCGGAGTTTTCGTGGTTTTCTTCGAACCTTGCGTAAATACGGGTTAGGTTCCCTTAGAAAGACCCCCATGAAGGGCACTCCCCCCCAGGTCCTGTATCCCTAGTGTAGATAATCGGACGACACCAAATAAACCAAACCATTAAAACGTAATCAGAACCGTAATTACATGAAGAACTAACGGTATTTGAAGTTTTATGAAAATACGACCCTTAGTTCTTTAGGTATAACTATTCTGGAAATCGGGAAAAAAGAACCATAGCAGCACCACATTTTGGGTGATATACACCAAAAGCTAATCAGATCCAGTTTATATCAAGATCTACAGAATCCAAAGTTTTGCGAAAATCCGTGATTTAGTTCTTGAAATAAAACGCCACAACATTTATGTCACTTACAGACAGACATTTTGTAAAAATATGATTTTTAGAATCTCCGATCCCTAAAATGGGTAGATCCGTCGGAAACCAAAATTTAAAAAGTTTCAGGAATACAGTACTTTTTTCTTGTAAAGATGGAAAAATTAAAATTACAAGCATTTAATGAAATAAATTTATATTTTTTACCACTAAAGGTGTAGGAGGATCCCTAAATGGGCTATGGCAGCGTCTAATATATCACATGCAAACCTACGCATATGTACCTGCATCTATGAAAAAAATTGTTAAATTATATCTAACAATGTATAATTTGATAATTTCATGCATGAATTCAGTATTATTTAAGGAAAAGAAAATTGTAAAATCGGCTTCTTAATTCAGCATTAAAACTTAGTGCAGTTTATTTAAAATGTCTTCTTTATTACTTTATTATTTTTTCTTTCTGTTTTTAGATTTAATGGTAGAAAAAACAGTTTTTCCTGAAACTCTCTTTGGAAGAAAACGGTAACATTCTCTTCATACTGATGCCTTAAAGAAGTTCCTGTTATCGTCGAAATCAATCTTATTCATTTGAGAAAATGTCATCGATTACAGAAGAAAATTCGTCTGCCATTGAACAGCACTTTGTTCCTCAAAATGGGCATGGGGATAAGAAAAAACATTCCTCAACTAATACAGAAGAGAAATCTTTCATTTGTGTAACATGTTCAAAAACATTTTCTTACCATAGTCATCTAAGAAGACATCTCTTGATACATACGGATGAAAAACCTTTCGTTTGTGAAGTATGTTCCAAAGGATTTTCTCGGAATAGCAATCTCATAACCCATCTCTTGACACATACAGATGAAAAACATCTTTTTTGTGGAGTATGTTCCAAAAGATTTAGTGATAAGAGTACTCTAAGAAGACATTTTTTGACACATACTGGTGAAAAACCTTTTGCTTGTGAATTATGTTCCAAGAGATTTTCTGCTAATAGTAATCTAAGAAGACATCTCTTGACTCATACAGGAGAAAAACCTTTTATTTGTGAAATATGTTCCAAAAGATTTTCTCAGAATGGCGACTTAAGAACCCATCTTTTGATTCATACAGGAGAAAAACCTTTTGTTTGTGAAATATGCTTTAAACTTTTTTTCCCAGAGTAGTACTTTGAGAAAACATATCTTGGTTCATACAGGAGGAAAACCTTTTTCTTGTGAAGTATGTTCCAAAGGATTTTCTAATAATGGTCATCTAAGAAAGCATCGCTTGATTTATACAGGTGAAAAACATTTTACTTGTAAAGTATGTTCCAAGGGATTTTCTGACAATAGTAGTCTAATAAAGCACCACTTCACTCATACAGGTGAAATACCTTTTGTTTGTGAAATATGTTCCAGAGGATTTTTTCGGAATAATGATTTAATAAGGCATCTCTTGATTCATGCAGGTGAAAAAGCTTTTGCTTGTGAAATATGTTCCAAAGGATTTTCGCGGAATAATGATTTAAAAAGGCATCGCTTGACTCATACAGGTGAAAAGCCTTTTGCTTGTGAAGTATGTTCCAAGAGATTTTCTAAGAGTGATAATTTAAGAAGACATCAGAAAAACATTCATACGGGAGAAAAACCATTTGTTTGTGAAATATGTTCCAAGGGATATTCGTGATAACAGTGCTTTGAGAACCCATCTCTTGATACATACAGAAGAATAACATTTTACTTGTGAAGTATGTTTTAAAGTATTTTTTAATAATAGAAGTCTAAGAAACCATCTCTTTACTCATGCTGGAGAAAAACCCTTTGTTTGTAAAATATGTTCTAAAGCATTTTTATTAGGCTACTCATCTAAGACAGCATCTCTTGATTCATACAGGATAAAATCCTTGTGTTTCTAAAATGTGTTCTAAAGGATTTTCTAGACATTGTCAGCCAGAAAGACATCTCGTTATTGATTACAGGAGATAATGTTTTGTTTGTGTATTATATTTTCCAAAGAATTATCTGATAACCGTAACTTAAAAAAAATATTTGTATCATACCAAAAACACGATTCTTGAAAATTTTCCATACTTTTATTTACAAAATTGAGTATGAACCCTATATGCGTCATTCCATTTACTATTATTACGTTTATGTTTTATCATTTCGCAATAAATTAAAAAATACTTGCACTTCTTCCATGGTTTAGTCTTTTTTTTTATAATAAAGAAATAAATGTTGACATATTCAATCTTACATATTAATGCAGTCATTTTTCATGGATCAACATACTTTTCAGGTTAAGGGGCTACTTCAGTCGAATGAAAAGACCCTTTCACTAATAACTATGCTAATCTAATGGTAGAAGTTTATAAATATATCTCGTTTGCATTTCAATAATTTTAAATGATTTTTTTGGCATTGGATAGCTGGGATTCATCTAAATGCAGGTCGTTTTTTATTTTTTTTATTTCGGTTGCAGATATCTTTTATGATGGAGTTTTTGCTTTCCAAACCGGTTCTGAAAATGAAAGCATCCTCATAAAAAATATCTGTAAACAAAATTAAAAAAGTAAAAAGCGGCCTGCACACAGATCGATCTTAGCTATTCAATCCAAACAAAAATCATTTAAATATAATAATATGTTTTTGAGATATATTGCTTTTTTTCCATAGGCAAATGGGTGTTTTTTTTTATTGAAGTGACCTCTTAACCTTTTACAGGCCAATGTTCCCAATTGGGAACATAAAATTAAAAATTCAGTAAAAATTAAATTTCATCAAAATAGACTTGAAAAAATTAGCAGAAATAGCAGAAAGATGATTTGATTTTTTGAAGTTGAAGTTACACTCCTATCATTAAGGTCCCACAATAGTCACAGAAAATAACCCGAATGATAATTCTAAGTCTATGGGAGCATTCTTTTCAAATATCTAGCTCAAATTTTAATATTTTTACATGTTTTTTTTTTGCATAGGATAGCTAAGAACGATCCACAACCGGCCCAATTTTTACTTTTTCAGTTTTGGGTTCAGATTTTTTTTAATTACTTTAACTTTCAAAACTGGTTCTGAAATTAAAATTATCATAACATAAAAAATATATAAGCAAAATCGAAAAAGTAAGAACTAGGCCGGTTGTAGATCGTCCTCAACTATCCTATGCAAAAAAATCAGGTAAAAATGTTAAAATTTGAGTGAGATATTTGAAACGAACGTCCCTTTAGACTTTACATCATCATCCGGGTCTTTTTCTGTGCCTAGTGTTGCGCTTTAATAAGGAAATGTGGAAAAAAACTTAAATGTGACCAGTGACCGCAGGAAAATGACCAATCATAAAAACGGTTTTTTGAAATAGAAGTTACATTCCTATCAGTAATGGAGAAATATACAAAAAATCCCAAAAATGACCAAGGACCACCCGAAAGGATCAGTCGGAAATAACCAATGTGCCCAATTGGGAACATTATGAAAATTATGTGTAAAAAATTTTTTCCCCCATATTAATGACTAATATCACTTAACTGAAGCATTCAAAGGCATAATGTTAAAAAAAATAATTTAAAATATACCTGGATCTGAAATCGGCCCATAAAAGGTTAAGACAGGATTCCGTTATAGGCAGGTTCTTTTTCATACTATTACTATATTTTAATTTAGCGACATTTTAATAAGCCTAAAAATGTACTATTCTTTAGAAAAATATAAAATTTAATACTTAGTTGTAGAATAATGATAATTTATAAATTATGCATTTTTTTAAAGATTTTTTTTTTTTTTTTTTTTTTGCTAGGACAAATTTTACTGATCTTTGAGTGGACCAGGCCAAGTTGACAGAATGATTTTCATTCGGGGAGAGTCGAAACCGGATGAAGACCCGTGAAGACTTGAAAGAATTATACCACTCTCGGTTCCATACGGAAAAAATAAGTTAGACCCGGTCCAGTCCTTCAGCATAAAAGGCTTGACCCAGAAAGTGTAACTAGGCCCGTCCCGAGACTTCAGAAAAATGCTCCAGGCCTGGCTCAAGGTCACCCATATGGGTGGAGGCGTTTGGTAAAGTCAAACTTTTTATGAATATGAAACAGTTGTAAGGTTTGAAAAAAAAAACAAAGAATTGTAAAACCTGTTTAGACTAGATAAGAAGGCGCCGGAAGAAATTTCCATTTTTGACGGGTTTACAGCTTAGCATTTACAATTGTTGGAAATACATTTTGTCACAACCATGATTTTATTATTATTATTATTAAAGCTGGATACTGTTTCATACATTTTCTGCTTGTGCATAGCTTTAATGCATCCTTTTGGCTAGTTCTGTTTTCACAAAGAAAGGAAAATACGGGATCGGAAACTAGTTGAATTTTAGATTGATTGTTATCTTAGCAGGTATATACGTGATTATAGCATTTCATTGTATAAAGAAAGATTTCGTTATAAACAGTATCCGATCCATATTCACAGATTATTATAGCAAAAATAATTTTGCATGAACAAAATACTCAACTATTAGAGACAGATTTAACCATAAGATGTAAATCTTTCGGGTACAATTTTCAGTTGAAAAATTATTTTCCCGAATCTAATAAGGATTAGAATCCTAAATGTGCTGGATTGTCTGCAGCCCAAACTCGAAGATTATAATTCAAATCAACCCAAAAGGCCGTAGTCAAAAGGGGCATCGTCAGGGATTGATCCCTCTCCCCCAAATTTTTATCTAGGTGTATCCAAAATGGCATAAAATGCACGCTATAAAATAAGTTTCAATGCATTATCTTCGTTTTATTATTTTGTGTCATCTCTTCGTCCTATTTTTGCATGTGTACTTTTAAGTGATACAGTAAAGTAAATCGTTCTATGGACAGTATTCGAGTCACGTCATAGTGGAAATCGTGAGAGTAAAAAAGTAACTACCAGCGCATTTGTTTTGTTATTGCACCATTTGATGCAGCATAAATACTGATAAATGCATGGGTAAAATACTGCAGATTTATTCTGTATGAATTATTTTCGATAATTATTTACATACATACTAATTAAAATTCATATATACTTATGAATTAAAATTTAACATTTTTGTTTTATAAATAAAATGAAAAAGTGCATGCAATTAATTTAAAATAGAGGAAAGAATTCTTGTGTAACTGAAACCTGCCCCTGAAAATGTCTATAACTTCACATAAAAATAAAATATCAGCATAAATTTTCTAATCACAATGCTTTTCAATGGCGTGATTATGAACATTATTTCCAAGCAGATGAATTTTTGTAGCCTCGAATTAAGAGGGAAAATATGCTCCATTAAACGAGGAAAAGGACATTAAAATTGAACTAGTGCCAATGATTTGAGAACAATGATATTCTAAAAGACTGTCTCGTTTCTTTCGATTTCGCTTGCGTGCGAAAGGGGTCAGATGTCAGTGTACATCCTTGTAATTGAATAATAAAAAATTTTTGCACAAAATATTGTAACAGAATGCATATCAATTCACTCTATTTGAAAAGCTGTAATACTATTAAAATGAACTTGGAATATTCTTTCCCATCTGCCGGGCAATGTAATGGAAAACTTATAACCATCCCTGTCATTAAGCTATACATCCGATTTTCATAAAATTTTAAACGACTGGACAAAATATTGCCATAATTATATATTTAGAATTTCAGAGCATTTCGCTGGATCCTTTTTGTTTTGTTATATGCGGACAGACAGACGGACTGAATGACGACAAATAGGCGCTACTTATTTATATATTTACGAACGCACCTAAAAAGCGAGAAAATAAAACAGTTTTTCATTGATGTGAACTGAAGATATGGTCAAGCTTGGGTCCGAAAGAGGATGTAGATATTCAGTAGCAGAGGGGGCTGAGATACAGTAAAAATTTCTAAGAGGAAATCACAAAAAAACTTAACATTTCACTTTAAACAGGTTTTTATGTTAGCAGGTAACGCATATGTTATACAATCGAACCTATTAAGATGGAGTTGCATGAGGCTGGATTTTCGTTTTAAGCAGGTTTTCGTCTTAACTTATATAACTTTTACGGCGTGTAAAGTGACCCTGTGTTTGTCGAAAACTTGGCTGAAAATGTTATTTTGTGTTCTCTGCGAAAAAACACTTTTTAAAATGAAAAACCTTCCTAAAACAGAACATTTTTTAGTTCCTTTTAAATTCCATCTTAGCAGATTTCATTACTTTTTGATAAACTTTCGTAATTAAATTTTGTTTTCTAGAAATTTCGGAAGGGGTTGCATCCCCATCAGCCCACCCCGCTGAGTATGCCACTGGTTACATTGCATTATTTAGAACTGCAGATGATCCCCTTCTGTTGGCTTAAGTTTAAAATATATAAAGTCTCAATTACGTTTATTAGTATAAAAGTATTTATATATTTTCCCAGTTACTCTGCTCAACCAATGACACTTAATATTTTTCAAAGAAACAGTAAAGTTTCAGTAAGTTGTAAAGTTGTGAAAATGTTTGAATTTTATTTAAATATGCATTTAAAGTTTCAATATATTGTTTTCTAATGTTAATTACTTACTGAAATGAAACTGGACTTTATTTGCAGTTGTACAATATGTGTACTTTAACTAGGTCTGTCTTGCGACATCACAGCTTGCTGTGTTGCCATTGTTGAAATGGTTGGTTGGTTTCACGGTTGGATGAGTTAGTGGTATGAAAATCTTTTCATGTCAGTTAACCTGCAGTTAATTGGTTTTGCAGCTTCTCTCTTGCCAATTAAATTTGTATATTAATGTTTAACTTGTGTACTTTAACTTCTTTTCTTTTCGTATTTAAGCCTGGAGATTTTGTAGGAAGATGAGGAAGTGAGTGCAGTGAAGTTGCACATGGCAGTCATTGATAATGCCTTAAATTGGATGTTTTGGTGTTCAATAAGTTTCTATTATGCTGTCAGAAACAGCAGTGATTTTAGCCATTTTCTTTAGCCATGTTACCAGCCATGTCAGAAGAATTTGAAATCATTAGAAGATTGCTTTTAAATGATTTTACTAACCGTTTTTTACTTTGTTATGGAATTAATAAATTTGTTCGAGTTCTACAATTCGTGATCTTAAATTCTTGCCCTATACAACCAGCACACATGAGAATAATGCACTTAGACATAATTGAATCCTAGAGCAGACCCAATTGGGAACTAAAACGGCTTATAGAGGCGCTGCTCGCAGCCTTCGATACAGGATGCAATGAGCTTACACGGCGTTATCCTGAATGGAGAAGTTACATCTTTTCTCAACCAGATGGTGTATTCCAGCGCTTGAATCGCCAATACCTTCAACGTCAACTGGAATTTCACGGAAACGGGCTGCATTTTTGCCGATTCCACCAAAACTAGCATAGGGAAATAAATGCGGACTTCTGATTGGCTGAACAATTTAAAGTGCAATTGTTGCTCTCATAAGTCATTTTGAATGTGGATGTGCGTATTAGTGTGTTTATAGGTATATCATGTGAATGACAATTGACATGAATTAACATATTTATCATGAAATGATAATTTAAAAAATAAGTAATATAGAACAATTGATTTTGTAAATATCGCATAATTAACTCCGTAAAAAGGAAATGTAATTATTTTTTGTAAATAAATTGATCTGAATGTGGATGTACGTATTAGATGCGTACATATAAATATTATGTTACAATAATTAAGAAGAAATTCATTTATTTTAATTTATATATATATATATATATATATATATATATATTATTTTAAGTAATAATACAGAACAACTGAGAATATCGTCATTTACTTCTTTAATTCTAAATTCCAGAAAAATCTTTCTTTTTTATCTATTAATAAATATGTAAAATGAGATGGAAATTAATAAGAATTCATCTTTTAAAAGATTTTTAAACAGGAACTGATGATTAAATAAACGTAAATTTAAAAATGAGCCAAAACAACATGCTCTTTAACTTATTCAACCAATCAGAAGCCCGTATTTTCTTCCCTATGCTAGCTTCGGTGGGATCGGAAAAAATGCAAACGGGCTGTGTAGTTCCTTTTCCCGCGACAATTCTGATACCACTAAAATTCTGTTCTAGACGAGTTCTAGCAACTCCCCCTAAACGTCAGAGCCATTCTGATTGACTCGCTTGATTCAGATATCAAGACCATACTGGTTTTTAGCTCACAGGCTATCATAGCCTGAGAGCTTATGTGCCCGTCCGTTCTGTATGTATGTACGTAACGCGATAACTCATGATAAAAATATCCGATCCACTTGAAATTTTGTATGTAGGTATATCCTGACAAGGCGCTTCCCTGATTAGTTTTTGGAGTTCATTCGATATGTATAAGAGGGGGAACGGGGGGCTCATGCCCCCCGTTAGTTGATATAAATGGGATTTTCATGCAGAATTAAGTTTTCGTTCAAAATTTAGATTAGGATCATTTTGATGAGGCGATTCCGTGACTGTTATTAGGTGTTCATTGAATAAGTATAAATAGGGGGAACAGGGGTTCTAATGCCCCCCCCCCGTCAGTTGATATAAATGGGATTTTCATGCAGAATAAAGTTTTCGTTCAAAATTTAGATTAGGATCATTCTGATGAGGCGATTCCATGACTGTTATTAGGTGTTCATTGGATAAGTATAAATAGAGGGAACAGGGGTTCTAATGCCCCCCCCCGTTAGTTGATATAAATGGGATTTTCATGCAGAATTAAGTTTTCGTTCAAAATTTAGATAAGGATCATTCTGATGAGGCGATTCCGTGACTGTTATTAGGTGTTTATTGAATAAGTATAAATAGGGGGAACAGGGGTTCTAATGCCCCCCCCCCTTAATTTATATAAATGGGTTTTTCAAGCAGAGTTTTCAGATTTCGTTCAAATCTCTGAATAGTTTTGGAAGTTTAATGGTTAAGTATAAAAGAGGGAGATAACTCCTTTTAAATTATATAAATGCTAAATGGGTTTTTATTAAGAATTATCTAATTTGCTCTGAATTTTGGATATAGATTTTTTATATGATAAAGCATGTCTTTGATAGTATAGGAGGTTCAATGATTAAGTATAAAAAAAAAGAGGAAAGGGGAGAGCTGTTTCCCCTTCTTAATTTTTTTTTCGAACGGAATTAACCCTTGAAAATATAAGGCTTTAATGTACAATTAGTATTTGTAGCCTGTGAGCTCAATGCCATCAGTTTAACTGGGCAGTATTCTTTATTATAATTTATTAATGTCTTTGAGATGAGTGAATTAGTTAAATAGTGTATCATTGTTCTCCATTTTTTTACATTCCTAGTTGGGATTTTAGTAGCAGAAAGTATTTCTTTTAAAAATTCGTTTTAGTGATTGCAGTTTTAATGGCTTTCATACATTTTTAAGACTTATGTTTGAGATCTATCCATATCCAATGAAACAAATTGTTTGATTAAAAATAATTGCAGTTAATTAAACAATAATAATAATAATAATAATAATAATCCTCAGATTGTTGTGCGAAAGTTTCGTATGGATTTTCTTGTGTAATAGTAACCTTCAATAGCTTTTATTTACTTTTTTAAATGCCATATTTTTTGTAACTAAATATACTGAATATTTCTTTTTATATATTAAATAAATTCTTCTAATACAAATTTATTTGTGTGAATTTGATACAGTATTTTTAAATGCAGATTATGCAGTGAACGAAATATGTGTCACTATTTTTATATTCTAAATAATCATTATTATGATTATAATTATAATATTAATTATTATTAATTATGATAATAATTATAATTGTTATTAATTATAAATTTTACATACTTTTTATTAGCTCACAGGCTATCAAAGCCTGAGAGGTTATGTGCCCGCCCGTTCTGTATGTATGTACGTGCGTACGTTCGTACGTAACGCGATAACTCATGCTAAAAATATCCGATTTACATGAAATTTTGGATTTAAGCTTATTATGATAAGACGCTTCCCTGATTAGTTTTCAGAGTTCGTTCGATAAGTATAAGAAGGGGAACGGGGGCTATTGCCCCTCCCCTTAATTTATATAAATGGGTTTTCTGCAGAATTAGTAGATTTCGTCAAATCTTAGATGTAGGATCATTCTAATAAGGTGTCTTCGGGATTGGTATTGGATGTTCATTGAATAAGCTGAAAAAGGGGGGGAATGGGAGGGGTAATCCCCCCGTCTTAATTTAGGTTTTTCACGCAAAATTTATCGATTTGCTTCAAATTTTGTATACGGATTTATTCTGAAATGACGCTTTCCTGATTTGTTTTTGGAATTCACTGGATAAGTATAAAAGTAGAATAGGGCAAACTACCCCTCATCATTTATGTAAATGGTTTTTTCTACAGAATTATCCGATTTGTTTCAATTTTTGGATACAGGTTCATGGCAGTAAAAAGCTTCGCTCATTAATTGTGGTATTCTTTTGTTAATTATAAAGAGGGGTACGGGCGATTACCTCCCCCTTAGGTTATCTAAATAGGGTTTTATGCAGAATTATCCGATTTGCTTTAAATTTTGGATATAGGTTCTTTCTGATAAATTGAATTTCTGAACGGCTTTAGAGGTTTAATGATTAATTATAAAGGAGAAAACGGGAGACAACGTTTCTTTAATTGCATAAATGGGTTTTTATGCAGAATTATTCGACTTGCTTCGAATTTTGGATACAGGTTTATTATATGATAAGGCGTATTCCTGATTAGTTTTGCGGCTTCAATGATAAGTATAGAGAAAGAAAATCGGTGTGGGGGGGGTACTTCCTTCCTTAATTTTTTTTAAGGGTATTATTATATAAGGCTGTAGTATACAATTAGTCTGCATAGCCTGTGAGCTCTATGCCATTAGTTTAACTGGGCATCATTCATTTTATTTATATTATACAGGGTGAGTCATAAATATCGAAACAATAGGCTATCTTCTTAAATATTGCCCTTAGACCCATACTTCCAATTGCAAAAATTCCTAAAAAAATGTGAAATGTTTGATAAGATAAATTGCGACTCCATGGGGGGTCTAGTTGAAAAGTTACGAAAATTAAATTTTTATACGGCCCCCGTAGGACAAAAATTCCAATTAGGAAAACTTTCCTTATTCACTCCCGAATAAGACACAAAAAGTTGCATCTTCATATCTCCAAAATTCGCAAAGTTATAGCCGTTTAAAAAATTCATCAGGTTTTAAGGGATTAGTCACAAATTGAAAAGCGTGCAATTCAAAAAACAATGTTAGTTTAACAGTTCTAGAAAACGCGTAAAAAATATATTTCTTGAGTTAGAATTTTGATTTTTTTTTTTTTTTTTTGTGATGGTTAGCATTATAATTTGCTAAGAAAATCACATTCTAAAATTTCTCATACAATTTATAAAAGTTTCATGTCGTTAGTACTGGTTTAAATGGGACAATCAAAAATCGTTATAACTCGTAACATTATTTATCGGATTTCAATTTCTTTCCATTTAATTAAAGATGAAAATCTGATTTTAGTTTTGTTCCAAGGTTTTTTATATTAATTTTAAAACTATTAAAAATATTTATTGAAAAAATAATATAACTTTAAAAAAAATCATATTTTCAAAAACAAACATTTTTTTCAAAAGTAACCATTTTTTCAAATTTGCCGAAACAAAACTAATGTAAAAAATCAAAAATGACGTGTTTCAAGTTCCTTTTTCTTTTAAAAATTCTTAACATTTAATAATTTAAAAACAAGAAATAGAGGATAAAAAATTCATTATGCAGAAAAACGAAGTGTATTGTTAAAATGTCCGTCAGTTATTTTAAAAAATGCTTTTTCTAAGATGCAGATTAAGTCTTTTTTTCTTTTTAAATTTACCTCTGATAACTTCAGGCTTTTTATCGTCCTCCAGAGGATGTTAAAAAATCTGTATTCTGGACCCAGGTAGGGCCAGGACCGAGTAGTTACTTTTTTCGGAAGGCCCGCCAGGCCAGGCCTAGTGTACTTTTCATAAAGGAGGGGACTAGTTCCTTCAACTTAGGTGCACTCTGGATGAAATTTTCAAACCCGATCTCGACAAAACCCGTATTAAAATCACTGTCTCTGACTGACTTACTACGTACATAAAATAAATAAAATTCGGCTCAATCGAATTTTTTTACGAAAAACATGTAGATTTTAAAACTTTTATTTTACAAAAAAAAAAAAAAAAAAAAAAAAAACTTTAAAATTTATTTTTTAAATGGATTATTCAAAGGCTAAAAAAATTAAATACAATAAAACCAGTGAAAAAAAACTGCCTATGACGGAATTCTGTCTTAAACGGAAAATATGTTGATCCATGCAAAATAAATGCAATAGTACCTGAAAAGAAAATAAGCTCCAATTACATCTTCTAGGAAGAACATCTGTCTATAACGTATTTTTTCTGTCCTACGTGATTCCGTCTTAAAAAGTTTTAGTGTATAACATTTTTCAGTGTCTCCAACGCATGGGATATGGATTAACGATATTAAAATATAAGTGAAACATTTTCATATAAATAGAGATTCATTGATAAAATAAATATATTACAGCCTTTGGCGCTTCTTTAATAATAAAAAGTATAAATATAAAAAACGAAAAGCTATAAAGGAAATTTTTGGTCAGAATTCTACCATATGAAACATTTTTTTTCCCACGCCGAATTAAAAAACCATGTAGAAATTTGCGATTGAACCGGGCTATGATTTAAACTATTTTCCAGACCGGTCCGGGAACCGGACCGGTCGTTATGATGTTGACATTTTTTCAGGCCACGCCGAACTTTCCCCCCTATGGGTCGGTTTGAGACTTGACCTAGATATTTTGACCCGGGCAGACGTCTGGTATACCAAGTTAGCGTAAAAACTATACGCTGCTATTTTATGTCCAAAGAAAAAGCGCTATCTTAAACCGATTTTTATCAATTTGCAATTTGTGAATGTTCCCTAACAAACGTTCAATCACAGAGAAGAAAGCCCAGTTTAGAGGCAGGGAAAAGTGGTGTAAGTCAGGAATTTTTGAGGATTTTGGGATTTAATATCTCTGTGGGATTTTTAGATACGGAGATGAAATTTGTTTTATTCAATTTAGGAATGGATAATTAATAATTTCCTAATTGGGAATTTTGACCTACGGGGGCCGTATAAAAATTTAATTTTCGTATTTTTTCAAATAGACCCCCCATGGAGTTGTAACTTAGCTTATCAGAAATTTCACCTTTTTTTATGAATTTTTGCAATTGGAAGTATGTGTCTAGGGGCAATATTTGAGGAGATAGCCTATATTTTCGATATTTATGACTCACCCTGTATAAGTTTATTTTAAATAAACAATAATAAATGTTTATGATAGATATCAAATTATTTTTTATTTAAATAAAATTCATAAATATTATTGATTATATATATTCTTTTATACTTTCCAAACAATTATAAATTTAAGATTTCACACGTTTCGTAATTTAAAAAAAAATAATTTACACCCCCCCCCCACACACATACACCCCCAAAAAAACTTATTTTAAAATTTTATCTAGATTTTATTTTTAAGCTTTTAAAACTATGTATTTACGGTTGTGGATAAAATGATTTACGATTTAAAGTCTAGAAAAGCTGATATTTCACATTAGCTAAACAAAACTGAATGGGGGGAAGGGGGTTAAAAGGATTTTAAACCTCTGTGGAGACAATAAACATTGATAAAACAAAATACTTTTTTGTCACAATGCAGAAAAAACAATATAAAGAAAAGCCCAAATAAATTACAAAAATATCAATTTACTAGTATTTCAAAGTTTTTCTTTTTTATTATATATAATAATAATACAACTGTCTTTCTGAATGGGGAATGAGAATTATGGCTTTAAATATCCATAAAAATTGTATGCTAAATTATTACTAAGCGGCCGTCCATGAATGATGTCACGCTTGAAGCGGGGGGGGGGGGGGAGTTCAGGAAATTGCGACAGTTTATGACAATGGTGTGGGGGAGGTAAGAAGAAACGTGACATCACACATTTTGGTTAAAATGAAAGCATTAAAATTCTGTAGATTAAATTAAGAAATATGAGGTTGTTTTAAAATTGAAATATTTTGTGTTCATAAAGATGAGATTTGAAGCCAAATTCTATTTTAACTTCGAAAATACTATTGTTTTCAATTGCTCTTTCATATTAATATTTTATTACTATTAATATCTTCAATATTAATAGTAATAGATGATTAATAGATAATGATGATGAGTAATGGATAAAAAGAGATGATTATAGATAATTAATAAATTAATATTATCTATAATCATCAATTACTATTTCTATACTAACTATTATTATTATTTTGTAAATCTTATTTCATACAAAATACAAATCATTTTTATTGTTCAGCTCACAAATGTTATTAAAACACATAATTAAAGTTTTAAAATAAAATTTGAAATGTGATCTAAATCGTAGTGCTTTGTTCTGAACTGCAAGTATATGTTTACCTAGTATAGCATGTGACCAGAGGGGATAAGGGGTAAAGTGATGTACGACACTTTGTGACAAAGGAGGGGGGGGGTAAAAATATGGAAAAAGTGCGTGGCATCATTTATGGATGACCCCTAAGCGTTTAAGCTTTTCTTTATTTTTTTTAAAGGAATACATTAACTACAAACTATTGTTACACGCATAATAAATTATGATTATTATTTATTTTTTCATTTTTGCGATTTACATTAGAAAAACATTTATTCAAAGTTTCTAACTTTTCTGGAAAAAAAATTATGATTATCTAAATTTAAAAAAAATCAAATTGAACTGTGTTCTGAAATTAAATTATTTGCATCAAAAATTCAATGTTATGAGCTAAAATGTAAAATTTCAACTAAGGTTACATTACAGTAACTAAGACAAAAATAAATAAATAAAAAATAATCATTAAAAATTTTTATAGCACTAAATATGGAAATATGAAATATGTTTCATGAAGATGCAGAAGCGTTCCGTTACAAATTCAGGAAATTGTTAAGGGAATACCCCCCCCCCTTTCCCCAAAGTAAGTTCCTGATTTTGCAATTTTTTATGGTTTAGATGGAAAATTGGAAATTCCGCCTGCAAATGCAGCGTTTTATAAATAACAATGCGTTTCAAGATTTTTTTCTTTAGTAAATTTTTATTTAAATAACATTTAAAACTTATAAAACAATTTTAATCTTTAAAAATTTCGAAAAAAAAAAAATCTCATTTTCAGTTAGTGGGGAGGAGTTTTTGTGATCGATTTTTTATTGTTACAGCAAAGTGGCTACATTCTGTAAACTGGATGCAGTGAGATAGACAGCAAAACAGGGAAGTGATACTTCTGGAAGGGGTAATATTGAAGACTGTGATGAGAGCAAAAGGCGAGGCGAAATTTTGATATAAAGGGGGGGGAGGAATGGTGATATAGATTATTTTTTCTAATTCAGACTTCAGAGAACTCAGATTTTCATCTTCAATTAACAAATGATAAAAAAACTTAAATACTTTTAAGGACTTTTTACAAATTCTGCATAAAACTAAGTTTTTTAAGGAGCAAAAATTACTTTTGAAAAATTGAACACTTTTTAAAAAATTGTAGAAACACAAGTTGAATGTAGATTCTGCCATTGCAGAATTAAGTTTCGCCTCCGACTAACTCCCCCCCAAAAAATTGATAGAGGTTTCTTAGAAGGGCGACCCCATTTAGATTGCAATGAACTAACTTCATTTTTCTTGTGTTTATCAATATAATAGCAAACAGAACGGCGTGAAATACCCAATTGAATAGCAATTTCTCTCTGAGACATTGGAATTGCGAAATAATAAAGAGATACAATTTGACGTGCTACGCTACTTCTTCATTGACTAGATTCATCAAAAACGGATTTTTTCTTTAGTTCAAACGCTTTTTTATAGACTAAGTAAAAGGTAATGCAATTTAACAATAAAACGAGTGGAATCCAGTCGAGTTCGACGAATGAAATGTTTAAAAGACCCGATCGATTTGGTTTAAAAAAAGCAAAAGTAATTACATTATTGAATCAATATATAATAAATATATTTACAAAGTAAATGTCAAGTTTGCCAGTTACAATTTTGCATGCAAATATTCGCACATCTTCAGTTAAAATTGTAATCTGAGTGCCGGCGAAATCCAGAAATTTTATTTTATATGCACTCACACAAAAATAGTTTTATTTAAAGAAAAAGACTAATTTTATTTTTACTGTGACATTATTTTCACTAACTGAAATCATCTGAAAGTAAAATCTCAATGTCAGTGTCCATAATGAAAAGAGATATTGAAATGTAATATCGGGTACTACTAGGTTATCCCGTCGACCAAAAAATTATCGCCAAACTATAAGATTAAATACCAATAATGGATGATCGTGAATGTCACATTCAATGACATTAAATATGATTCATGTGTTTAAAATGTCATTAAGTGATTTTTATTTCGACTTATTATTAATATTTTTATTAATATTCTACTAATTATTTGTTTTTTTCGTTATTTAAAATAAAAATTATGTCAATATGTATAATTTGGCTATTAGTTTGGCGATTTGTATAGTTTGGCGAAATTGGTCGACGGGATAACAGAGTAGTACCTAATATCGTTATGAGTAAAAATGCGATGTTTTAAATAGTGACGTTATTTTCTGTTAAAATGCTTTTTAAGAGTTACTGTTATTAGTAATATGAAAAAGGCATCCGTAATAGTATTGTAATTCCCATTTATCTGGTTGCTGAATGACACCATTTTCCTCATTTGAAATTTTTCTTATTTTGATTTAGACATTAATTTTTATCATAAATTATTTTCTGTTATTTTATTTACATTATTAATATTATTTCTCAGTAAATATATATATATTTTTTACCTCAATTAGTGCATAATTATACGCAATCATTTTTGAAAATAAATTTTTATTATCGAGAGAAAAGCTAAACTGTGTTGCCACCATTTTGAAGAAATGTCATGAAAAAGCTTTTAAAATTAAAAATAAAATATAAAAATGGAAATAAATTAAAAAATAACTAAAATGGGCACAACTACAAATAAATATCTTTCATTTAAAAAAATAATTATCAACATCGGTTGAATAGAAAATTCAGGGCTGATGACACGACATTTTTAGCTTGTCTGAAAAAAATAGCATCGGAGGCTAAAAAAAAAAAAAAAAAAAAAAAAAAAAAAATGTTTGGTATAAAAATTATGAGATTTTTTCTGCAAGTATTTTTGGAATATTTTTAAGTAGAAAATAACAATTTCATCATCCGAAAATGAAAAGTAATTTATTCAAATTTAATTTCTGCATCATGAGAACCGAAATAGCTTAAAACGAACATCCGAATAAGTGTAAAAAGTCGCCGGATGTATGGCCACTTCACCTGAATCTGGCTAGCCAATCAGAACGGCTCTGAAGTCTAGAGGGAGGCGCTAAAACTCGTCTAGTACAGAACATTAGTGGGATTAGAATTGTCGCCTTTGTGACGGCAGAAGCCTGTTGGCGTTTCATTTGTATCCCGTTTTGTAGGATTTGTGACTGTGTCGCAAGTTGTTACGGGAAACGTTTCATTTGTATCCACTCCTGATTCTGTCATGATAACTGCTGGCAGCCAAGGAAGACCACCGCCTTCTGCCAACACCCCCTATAGTCAAGGCCTTCACACCGTTTCAAAATGGCCGATCGCGATGTCCGACTTCCCACGTCCATAATATGAATTTACACAAGCTCACACAAAGTTGCATTTCTTGTAATTTTCAAAATTTTTAGCAATAGTGTTTACTTTTTCAGTTAATTGAATGTGTAATCAAGTAAATAATTGTCATTTCCTATAAATATAAGTTGTAATTTAAGAGGGTTACTTATTGTTTAAAAAATATACTAAAAAGGACTTAAAATACAAATTTTTATAAGAGGCAAAACTGCATTAGATTTGAGCTTTGGATTTTTAAATAGATGTGATTTAATTTAGAAATAGAATATTTCTTTTACATTATCAATATCACACTATTTTAAATAAGTAGGATAAAAAAAAAAAAATCTATATTAAAGCATCAAATGAACTTATACATTGAAGAAAAGAAAGAATGAAAATATTAGAAAGAAAAGAGAGAAAAAAAAACTCAGCAAAAAAACTTAAGGTTAAAATTATAACAGTACATCATTTTTTCTAAAAAATATATTAAAATTTATATTTTAAATTAGCTTCATAATCCTGATGCTAAATTCGTTTACATGACTGGAATTTGATGACTTAATTAAAAAAAAAAAAAAAAAAAAAGAATTGGGAAAAAAAATGTACTAAATAATATGTTGTGTGAGAAGAGTTTTTTCATTTCAAATACACCCCCCCACACACACACACACACTTTTCACACTCACTCCCATGTGTCTTATTTGTTTACTTTTTTCTTATTTGATGAGAATTATTTAAAGACAGAATGCTAAGTGTTATCTCATTTACTTATGTCATTGTCTTAATATCATTATTATGTAATAATTTCTGTTATACATATGTAAGATATAAAATGTTTTTTATTAAATCAAAACAAATAATAATAAATAAATAAGGTATATTTTATTTGCTTTCTAGCTTTAACTTTTTTATTATTCAGTATTTCCTAATAAGATTGTTTAATCGTATAAATTAATATTAAATATAATATCAAGTGGCATTGGAACAAAGAAAAAAAAAAGATGCAACAACTTATCAATTTATAAATTATTTTTAAATTAATATTACTATTCTAAATTATTATTATTATTAAAGAAAGCATCTGTTCCTTATTAATTTATAAATTATTTTTAAATTACAATTATTATTATAAATTATTATTATTAATATTATTGAAAAAAATCTGTCAATTGCCAATCTATAAATTATTAAAGTATAAATTTTAAAGTATTATTATTATTAAGGAAAAAAATGTGTTCAGTATCAATCTATAAATTATTTTAAAATTATAATTATTATAAATTATTATTAAAGAAAAAAATCTATTCCTTATCATCTATAAATTATCTTTAAATTGCTATTATCATTATACATTATTATTATTATTATTAAAGAAAGCATCTGTTCTTTATTAATTTATAATTTATTTTTAAATTACAATTATTATTATAAATTATTATTGAAAAAAATCTGTCAATTGCCAATCTATAAATTATTAAAGTATAAATTTTAAAGTATTATTATTATCAAGGAAAAAAATGTGTTCAGTATAAATCTATAAATTATTTTAAGATTATTATTATAAATTATTATTAAAGAAAAAAAATCTATTCCTTATCAATCTATAAATTATCTTTAAATTGCTATTGTTATTATACATTACTATTATTATTATTATTAAAGAAAGCATCTGTTCCTTATTAATTTATAAATTATTTTTAAATTACAATTATTATTATAAATTATTATTGAAAAAAATCTGTCAATTGCCAATCTATAAATTATTAAAGCATACATTTTAAAGAATTATTATTATTAAGGAAAAAAATGTGTTCAGTATCAATCTATAAATTATTTTAAAATTATTATTATTATAAATTATTATTAAAGAACAAAAATCTATTCCTTATCAGTCTATAAATTATCTTTAAATTGCTATTATTATTATACTTTACTATTATTATTATTATTAAAGAAAGTGTCTGTTCTTTATCAATTTTTAAATTAGTTTTAAATTACTATTATTATTATTACTAAAAAAATATCTACTAATATTAAAGAAAAAAAAAATCTGTTTCCATAAAAATAACTTTCAAATTAAGAGTATAGAAAAGTATAGTAGAAAGAAAGAAAAGATAATTGTCAAAATATCAAAAGCAATTTAACAGCTGAAGCTAATTAATATGCTAATGAAAGCTGTAATAGCAATAAACAAACTCTTTGAATATTTTATGAATTAATTTAAACAGCGCACCCAGATTACTTATAGTAAACTATTTTTAAACTGATAGCGAGAAAAAACATATAATTTAATAAGTAAATTCGGATTCAAACTAATAAACTGGAATTTAGAAAAATACTTAATAAACAAAGAAATAAACAATTGCTAAAGGGCAGTAATTTTCTGATAAAGATATATTACATATAAATAATAACAAAATCCCGTGAGGAAATACTGAAAGTTAAAATCAACAGGATAAAAATTCAGGTGAGAAGCAAAATTATATATTTTTTATAATTATTTTAAACAAAATACTAATTCACCATAGATGTAAATGATTTGAAAACCACTGTTGCAATACATATAGCTTGAAAACTATATCGGTAATCACTAATCTTACAAGTGTGATTAACAGAAATTATCTTTAAAGCTTTGTTAAAACAATGATATAAGGAAAAAGAGATAACACTTACTTTTAGTCTTTATAATATCCAAATTTTGTACAACGCAAAACAAAATAGAAAATGGCGAAACGTCAGATTGAAGAAACATGCCGTACTAAATAGCACTGGACTAACGCACACTGACTAAGGTTACCGGTAAAAGGGGAGTCGGACCTTCGGACTGTAGGGGCAGCCATATTGAAACTTCTGGAATTCGCTGCGGAGGCCTTGACTATAGGGGGTGTTGCTTCTGCGCGTCTTTCTCCCTGCACCCTAAACACATCACTAGATGATGTGATCGCTGCAAAAACAAAATCTAAAAACGGAAGAAATAAGTTGCAAAACTCACACCTCCGAGTCCCCTAGGAACCATCGGGCAAGCGGAACAATTACCAGAGCTCAGCTCCAATTGAGGTCCCAGGTCTCTCTATACAATTCAAAATATTGTTTTCCTTTATAACATAATATTTTTTGCTCTGGTTATGACTTTAAATGTGAATATTTCTTACAGGTAAATGTAATGTAATTTCTGCATCTTGTCTTTCAATTTTAACTGTACAAAACGGTTCGTCGATTGGAAAATAGGACTTTCAAAGAGCAGAAGTAAAATCGAAAACGATTCTTCGCTAACTTCAGATATATAAATAAGCTTGTGCGGCAAGTACTTTTCTTAACTAGCAAATGAAAGAGGTGATTTATTAATACTTTCCAACAAAGTTGAAAAGTGTTTATGCATTCGGTTTGTCTGGCCGCCCGGCCGCGCTCTAAGTGTCGTAAATCATATATGCCAACCTCCGGCTTTTTGAAAATAAAACAATTGTCTTTCCAACCAGTAATTTATTTAATTAACGAAATTAAGTATATTCCAAACGACCATCTCATTTAATGGCAGACACTTTTAATTAAACAGATTTTCTGGTTCGAAATATGTTTTCTTCATTTAAAAAAAGCCGGAGGTTGGCAATTATGCGTAAATGTACTTGGATTGCCATGAAATTTTTGTAAGTTAGTGACGTTTAATCTAGCACTAACCCTATTGAAAATGTAGTTTCCACCATGATTAATTTATTTACAGGGGCAGTCAAAAATTTTCCATTACATTATGGCCTATGGGAAAAAATATTTCAAATGAATTTTAAAGATGTTAAAGCCCTGCCAAACACATTCAAATTGATATGCATCTATAAAGCGCATAAAAATATGCATTTTGTAAAGTATGCAGTGAAAAGAACAGTTATTATTCATTTACAGGGCCACACAAAAGAATTCCACTACATAATAATTAAGGGGGAATTGTTTGCGACATATTTTAGTTATGGAAAACGATTTCATGTATAATCAAATTGATATACGTCGCAGAGGCTTAATATGAGTTATTTCATGCATAATACGAAGTGCATTGCATTTACAGGGACACACAAAAGATTTCAAATAGTATATTCTATCTGAAGTTATGTATAAAATGGATTATGACTGTTGGATGGATGAATTGCAATTATGATATGCAGTTTTAAGTTTCACAAAATGTATGCATATTATATGGTGAGTATAAATGCTGATAGTTACACAAGAGATCACGGAAAGATTACTGTATATTAGAGTAATTTACTTAAAGGTGGTTTTAAAATAATTAATCCATTTTTACGTTGAGCTGCATTCAGTTTACTAAGAAATGTTTGTAGAATATAGATAAAAGAATATACAGGATCACGCAAAGAACTAGATACATGGTTGCCTTTGGATGATAATTTCTGGAAATGTGATTTTAATAGTTTAAAGAGTATTTTCGTTTGAACGAAATTTTAGCAAAATACTTTCGTGTATTAAAAGTACTAAGTAAACTAAAGGGCTGAGCAAAAGTATTGAAGTATGTTTCCATCTATTAGTATAAATTGCAGAAAGGAAAATTTCTAATAGTTAGGCGATTTATTTATAAATAAATTTCCCCATTTTATAGTCTATATATATAAACCGACAGATCAAATACATGGCTGTTCAAAAGTATTGGAATACATGTTTGGCTATTGGCAGCCAATACCTTATTTTTCTAAATAACGAAGTTTTGTTAAAGAATTCAAGAAGCGTTGGAAAATTGCTTAACGCATGATTTTTCTTTCATGTTTTTATGAGAGTGAGTTACTAATATTAATTAATAACTTAGTTAGTTATTAGAAATTTAAAATTCAGAGTCTCTGGACTCGGACTTTTAATTGAAAAGTTTCCTTACAGAAGACTCTCCGAGTTTTCTTTTAGGAAATTTTTCAGTTGGAAGTATGGGTCACGGGGCAATATTTGAGAAAATGTTATCGTTTCAATCTTTATGAATCATTTTCTATAAGTTTGCCGATAATTTTGGCAACATTGTAACTACAAACATGACATAGTTCCAATTGCGGGATTTGTACAAGCAAGAAGTCGTTTTTTCCATTCTTCTCTCATTTATTATTGGTTTTAACGTTCTTTAATTTTATTGTTATTAATTGTAAGTAATTTTTATCTTTTTTTAAATAAAATTTGGCTTTAAAACAATCGTAAAACTTGTAATGTCAATCTTTTCAACTTGTAATAATATTTTTTTTCACATACACTACTGACCTTTCCTAATCTCTTTTATTCTCTTGTGCAAATAGCTGTTACTTTATAAGCTAGTTATCGCAATCAACATATTCTCAAATAAATTTTAATAATAGGGGTTTGTTCTGGGATAATGGCAAATCTGGTGTTTAAGATTTTTATTTTATTATTATTATTGTTATTAAAATTCCGAACCTTATATTACTTTGTATAAAAAATTAACCGCAATTTAAACTAAGGAATATCCAAGAAAAATTTTACAATTGTATCAACAGTCTTTTTAAAAAACTTTCTCATTAATAATCTATTCATCAATGTGTGTTTTGTATTCACATCGAAAATTAGAATTTTGACATCAAAACTAATAATTAACTGTAAAGCAACTTTCTTTCTCTTTTTTCTGCTTTTTTTTACATACTTTTGCAATTAACATAAAATCTGAGAATGAGTCATAAAAAATACTAACACTCTCTGATGCGTCTAAAGTTATTTGAATGGAAGATATTTATAAGTTGCATTTTTCACAATGTGTTCAAATCTTTTCACTACTTAGATTTCGAAACTTATAGCTCTAAATTAGGTATGCCAGTTGCAAATTTCATTTTTTTGTACATTGTAATGTCTTTTAAATCTGTCATTTTAGGATCATTAATTATTCGTGTTGAGTGTGTTAACGTAAAACATCTGTTTGAGTTCTCAAAACTTGGTAAAAGATCAAGTCTGGCTTATTTAATTTCGCCAAAATGTCTTTTAGTTTGTATTTTAAAGAATTTAAATCTATGCTACCTATAAAAAGGAAGATACACTCTTTTTCACAACATTAAAAAATATTAAAAGACACTTCTTGTATTTATTTTCATTTATTAGAAATATTCGACAGAGAATCTAAATAAAGTTTTTGGTGTTAAAAACATTAGGACACAAAGGACTTTGTCTTCTATATATTAATGATCACTGCCTTTGGCTTGGCAGCCAAGCCAAATATATGTGGAATGTATATATATGTAATAAAATAAAAAAAAACTTTTTGCGCCATTTTGCCCTCTCTGAGCTTTTAATTCTAACTTTATGGAACATACTTTTCATTTCAATCGTAATGTATTACTATTTTAACAGCTAAAGTTCTTTTTCTTATTTTATTTAACCTAGTAATAATCTATTGATGGTTTCTCAAAAAGAGCGGGAAAACGATTTCGAAATCTTCTTTCAATGTAGAGTCTATTTTTTTCCTTTTTAGAATAATTATCGAGATTTCAATTTTATTTTTATTTGATCGTCTGCCGGTGTGTTCGTGCGCCTGGGTGAATACGCTATTTTATTCCGCTACAGTATTAAGATCGTACGGGAGGTCACGACTCCATCTGCCAATGAGAGATTGTGATATCTTACGTCATAGCCTTGAAGTTAATCCTAATTGGATCTTTAATTTACTGACGCGGACTGAGAAAGGCTAGTTTTTTCGTGAAATCTCGGAAATTCATTTTAGATTTGAAGAGCTCTAGAATGCAGCTGACTTTTGAACTAGTAAGACGTCCGTTTAATTTTTCCGATAAATTGAAATATCTAATGATGTAGCTTGGTTCACGAAGTTTGTAGTATTCGATGTGTGCAATGCTGACTGCGGGACTAACTTTACTTCTTTCATGAGTTGAAATAAATATGAATTCAAAGACTGAGCGACTTAATTTTTTACGGGGAAATACTCGAAGACCCCAATCCATTGCTTGGTAACTTACACTTACGGCCGCTTAACCTGCTGTTAGTGCTTAAAGGAATGGAGATGGAACTTTAGATTGAATACCGCCAATTTTTCGTCACATATATATGGAATATACAATATATGGAATAAGCTGTAACTTTAAGTTAAAGAATAAACATGTTTTACAACTTCACTCCTGAAATTATATTCATAAAGGCGCTTATTTCATTGTGCCCTTTGCTTGAGAAATGCACATTCAACACTGAATGGTGCTGTAAAAAGAGAAAGAAAAGTTTATTGGAAAAGATACTGAAGAAGTTAAAAAGGAGGAAATATAATTAGAAACTAATTAAATAAAAAATAAAATTGGAAATATAAAGCTACGTTGTAAAAAAATATTGATAAAAGATATAGAGAGAAGTGCAAAATGATAGGAACAATAAAATAACAAAGAAAATAGGTCGTGTTTGATATGCAAATACGCAAACCTTTGTTCTAAAATTAAATATAGTACTAAAATTGTAAAAAAAGTAATCGTTTGAAAAAATTTGCACATATTTTTTAATCTTTTCAAAATATGAATTTTGCTAAATTTATGCCGGAGCAAAATGATAAGAACGCAGTCGATATTTCTATAAACGTGGACCGTAACAGGCACACACTGTCACAAATCATTTAAAAACACATTTAGAAGAAATTCTGAGCAAATTCCTTTAGTTCGCAAAACATGTGTATTACAAGGTAAATAAAAATGATTGGTAACTTTGAATGAGGTCAAATTCAAGATTATAACAACATCGGAATGTAATTTCTAAGAACTGTTGATGAAATTAAAAATAAAAAACTGTCATGTATTATTTCTTACAGAATCCAACTTATTTCTTACAGAATCCAATGTTACTATAAAATTGACAGGGAGACCGAAAATGCTTTCTAAGCGATCTGAAAGTTTGATTATTCGTATGGTTCAAAATAAGATAATGACAGCAAAAGGTTTTAGAAACCAGATAAAGACGAGCAACAATATCTACCATACGAAGAAAAATAAAAATGTCCGGAGTTCTTTCCACGTCGAATGTTTACCATTTAGCATCTGGCAGTAAAAAATCCCGTTTTCTGTTTCCAGAGAAACACCTGAAGCCGCAAACGGATTAGTCTAAAATTATCTTCAGTGCTGAAAAGAAGTTTAATTTCGATATTCCAAATGTTTCTCATCCATATTTTCAAAATGAAAAAAACGTATTTTTCAAGTGTCTATTAAATGGAGGCTCCTTAACTGCTTGGGCTACCTTTTCCTCGGCAGTTAATCTTATAATTGCTTTTCCAGATAAATAAACAAAATAGATGTACCTTTATTCGCATGTTAGAATACCATTTGTTAAACCTGAGTGAAAAAAATTAACATCTTTTATGAGATTTCCAACAAGACGATGCCGAAATTCACTCAGAAAAGACACAAAACGGGGTTTCAAGAAAATCTCTCAAACTTGATTGTCAGCCAAATCTAAATCCCACGAACAACGCTTGGGGACCATAGAGCACAATATATAATGGAAGATGGTCAAGTTGTGCAGTATAAATCGAAAGTAGAATTAAAATCTGACATTTGGAACACATGACGTGTTTCTTCATCTCAACAAATTTAAAACTATGTAAACTCTATGTTACAGTGTTTCATTGAAGTTATTAAACAGAAAAGAAGCTCAATTGACGTGCAATATTGAGTACTTAGCAAGATACAATAAATTTGTATGATTTATATGAAGATTAGTATAATGATATTTTTTATTTAGGCAATTATATGACCGTTCCTATTATTTTGCACCTTGGTATACATGGTATGAAAAATTATGTATTTACATATAGCACATTCTGTTTAAAATGCATTCGGCAGACCCAGAATTTCATTATAATAAAATTGAAAATAACACTCACACATCAAAAAAGAAAAACAAGTCAATTGATTTAAAAAAAAAAAAAAAAAAAAAAAAAAAAAAAAAAAAAAAAAAAAACTAAACAAAAACAAAATTTCTCACTGTAAAATTTTCTACTGCTGAAAAGATTACAGCTTTTTAAATTTTGTTTTTCTTGTTCAGGTTTTATCTGTTGACACTTCTTTGATGTTTGTTTGATATTTTCAGTTTTATTATGGTACGAAATTCCGGGTCTGCCAAAAGCATTTTAAACATAATGTGATTCACATAATCTATGTGGTTATTTGCAGCTAAAGTGCTTGTTATATGTATGTTCTTCTTTATTTATTTTTTAACTTTTTTCCCTATATATATCAAACCAGTACAAAGTGCCAACAGAAATTGTAAAATTAAAAAAAAATATATACATTAACAATAAAACTTTTCAACATAGATCATAATTATAATAAAAGTAAGATAAAAAAAAATAATCGAAATTTGTAGAAAAAATATAGATTCATCGTGTCGTGAATGCCTTGAGATCCACAAATAAAGGTTGTGCTTTCATCTTCGTATTAACCATACAAAATCCAAAGAGTGTGGATTTAGTACTACAACAACCAATCAATAGATACATAAAATTTAGAAAAATTTTTCATGTATATATGTACATATATATTAGGGTCAATCGCTGTTCTATGTTAAAAAAAAAAGGTTTTATTTCAAAACCTACCTATGCGGAAAGATATTCGAAATTAAGTGAAACCTAATTAATAGAATGAGTTTTAAATTTCGATGCTGTGACCATTAAATTGAAGATTTGAAAAAAGAAATAGGAAAAAAAAACAATTTTGTTTAGATAATTTCTGACTTAAAATAATTGTTTTAATAGCAATAAGATACTATCTATGCGTGAAATATATAAAGTTGGGATTAAGAGAAAAATAAGAAACAAAAATATTATATTAACTTATTAATGTCACAAAAGGGCTAAAATTTTGGAAGACAAATCGAAAAAACTTCATTTTGGTTAATTAATTTTCGATTCAAAATAATTGTTTTAATATTTTTCAGAATCTACTTATGCTTAAAAGATATTATATCGCATGGTGATTAAGCGAAAAATTATTTCCAAAATTTAAAATTGCTGCAAAGGGGGTTGAATTTTCGGAAGAAAATCGATATACCACCTTTATCTTCTCCCTCTTTGTACTTCCACCCCTGCTTTATTCCCGTCATGGAATCTTTCTCCCATATCTGTAAATTCCGGAAAAGCGCAAACCATTGGAAAACACATTGTACATTTTTCGTCATGCGTTGACATATGCGTTAAGTAATATAGATGCAACAGAGTTAACTGCGATCGGTTGTGACGGAACATCTGTTAACACTGCCTTCAAAAGAGGGGTTATTTGAAATAGGAAATTGATCCCGAGGCGTTCACTACAGTGATTTGTGTGCCTGTTACATACCTATGAGCTTCCACTACGTCATATTTTCGTGCAAGTAATTACAGCCCCAACTGGGCCCAGAAGCTTTACTGTTGAAATAAGGTGATCGCTTGCTGGGTATGAAAAACTACGTGTAGTTTCATACATATCAATAGAATGTACCTTGTATGAAGTGACTAATAAGAAAAACTCAAGTACTGATCAACTATGCCTAATGGTAATTTGTGGAGCCATCATCTGCGGATATTGCAACAAAGTCTGTCGAAGTGAAACCCTGGAAATGTTTGCTACTCAAGGTAGCTTGCAACCGCAAACAGAATTCACAGGCTTTATGTTGCCTGCGAAAATCTACTGAGGGTCTAGTACATCGTAAAAATCTATGCGCCAATGTGAGTCAAGATTAAAACGAAGCAATTGGTATCTATGGTCAATCAATTGTTCTCTCGCGTTAAATGTCGAGTGATCTGAAAGACATCATAGATCCTCTTATCAGAAAAAATGGGTTTTTTGATCATCTTGAAAACATGTAATATCGATGATAGCAGACGACAGAACCCATATAAGGCAATTGGCCCTACGAAGAATTCTAAAAGCACGCGAAGTCATATGGTCTACAGCAAACCCAACCATTCCAATGAATGTTAACCGTATTTTCAATTGACTATCTTATGATCTTAATGCAACGGATAATGTGTTGATTTGATTAAAAGGGAAAATGTCGCGGATTCTCCACTAACTGAACGATTAATTGATGATATGATTTCAGAAGCAACAGTAAATCTAACAATCATTCTAGTTGCAATATTACCTACTCTCAAGGGGTTTCCGTGCAATACTCAAGCTACAGAACGAATGGTCAAAACAGTCATTGAAGCATCTTCTGCTGCCACATAGATGAGATGGTTTCATAATAAAATAGGATATAATCACAGAACCTCATGCTAACTTTCAACACCAAATGCGATTATCGCCCAATCTAATTCAGACATTATTTTACAATTTTCTTGATTTAATAAAAGAATTTGTCAAATAAGAAACTGAAGTCTTTCTTGTAACTATTTAAGTGTCTTCTTACTGCAAAAAATATTAAAATGTACCTAAATGGATAATTTACTTAACAAAAATCACTTTGACATTTTACAATAAAAAGAGTCAAATGTGTAAAATTTAACCTCCTTGCAGAAGTATTAAATTTCAGAATTATTTTTTTAATTACTTTTATCTTAATCTCCTTACAGTAGAACAATTTATCCGCATATATAGGTTTTGATTAATATAAAAACAATTATTTTGAATCAAAAATAATCTAATGAAAATTAGGGATTTTTTAAAAAAAAATTCTATATTTCAACCGTATTGCGGCAGTATTAAAATTTGAAATTAACTTTTTTGAATTGTTTTTCTCTAAATCTCCATACAATAGAACATTTTTTCTGTATAGGTAGGTTTTGAAATTGCGATTTTTTTTCCGATCCACCCTAAATTACATTTGAGTATGTATCCTATTTTTGGCCATTTACCTGAATGTGTCAGTAATGGCCATCCTTAAGGAATTTCTTAAAATATCTCTAAATTAAAATTTATAATTATTAGATTCCAGTTTTTTTTTAAATATTATATTAATCTCACAACAATATTGAATCATTCTCGTGGTCACGTTTCCCAATGCGAATCAAAATTTAATTATAAATAACATAAATAAATCAACACCCAAAGTTCCAGTAATGGATACCCCTCAAAAGTTAATAGATAATTGTTTTATAACTGTACATATTTGGAATTAGAATCTAATTTGCTTATGCTAATAAAATAAATAGTCATTTACGAATAAATTTTTAATATTCAAGATATCAATAATTAATAAAACATTTATCAGAATACTTCATAATTTAAATTATTGTCATTATCACAAGAAGAATATTTAATGTTTTTAGACTGAAATTTAAAATACTAAATTTAAACGGATAATATTTATTAAATTATTGAGACAATGCGCGGGCTAAAAGATGGTCGAGGGGTATGTTAAAAAAATCTTGACTCTACAAAATGTAGCTAACGCTGTCACAGCCGCTGACAATGATTTTTTTGTGGTCGGAGATCTTTTGCCGTTAATATTCAGACAGAGCTGTTGTATATAAAAGTGTGAAAATTAGTGGTATTATTGAAAAATGTTTGATAAATACGTTGATGCAGAAAGTTTTAAATCGAATAATTATTTCAAAAGACATTTAATGTTAAAGTTGCTCAAAATCGTTCCATTAAAATATAGGAACAAAAAGTATACATAGACATTTAAACATTTTTAGATCATATAATACATTAGAATTTTCCAGTGTGCAGAATGCATTTATCTATTTAATTATTTATTTTTTACTCTTTTTATTTTCAATTTAAATTCAAATTTTTAGAATTTCGAGAGACATTTTTTTCATATTTGAGAAACCGTTTTTATTTTTAAGTATTACCAAAATATGAAAGAATAATATTTCTTTCAAATTAAAAAATATATTTACATGCGACTTTTATTACAAACAGAAAAAAACCTTTCCAATGAGAATTAGATAATGACGAATTAAGAGTGAGAAAATAATTAAAATTACGTCATAATGTTCTAGTTGCATGTAAATATTAAAAGCAAAAGAATATATTAAAATATTGAATTTATTAAGATGCGTCAACCGCCGTAAATGGAAAAAGTTACGTTACATTAAAATATCCAAACAATAATAACAAACAGTTTGATTGCATTTATTTTTTTTAATTTAACTCATTTTTTGAGGAATTATTTCCATTTTAAATTCAGTTTCTCAACATTTGAAGAGATACTTTTTACATATTTTAGAAAAAATGCATTTTAAATTGTTGCCGACTATTAAAACACCACAAAGATTAAAAATTGCATCAAACAAACAAACAAACAAAAAACATTGTCACTTGACTATTATAAATAGAAAAAACAGTAAAATTAAATGAATATTACGCATCAAAAGCTTGAAAATATTGAAAATTACGGCATAAAAACTACATTTTCAAACGCAATTTTAAAAAGAAATTGTAAAATAATAAACTCATTAATATGCATTAAAAATCGTAAACGGAGAAAAATTACGTCAGATTAAAAAGAAAAAAAATAAGATAGTGTAAATAATAATGTTTCCTTTTAACGATAAAAATATTTTCGTGTGAATATTACTAAAAGATTTTTTTTTTGTAAAAGCTATATCTGATTACAAACGTTACGTTTAAGAATCCCTCATTTAAAACCATTAATTTATAGCACTGTTAATAAATATGCCCGGTTAGGCAAGACTTAATTCACTAAGTTCCTTTAATATTAGCTGATTCTGAAACGTTTAAATTATCGTATTTAATCAAACACGAAAATAGCCATTAACAGGAGCTCATTTAGCATTAACCCCCGTCCCCACACAACGGAAAAGAATAAATAACCATTTATAGGGCGATCGCCAATCTTTTCTAATTATTATTTAATCCTCCGTAATTTTTTTAATGCCAATCAAATTAACTGTTTTCTAGAGGGAGGATGGAGATGGACGAGCGTAGCTCGTAAGGCCTAGAGCTCCCAGTAGTCCCGAATTTCATAACATAATCGTGGTTGTTATTTAAAATGTAATGTTCTTTCGAAATTTAAAAACAAATTTTACAGCATAATAACACCTATCATGAAAGAACAACTTCGTAAAAAAAAAAAAAAAAAAAAAAAAAAAAAAAAAATCAGGTTTTATTTCACAATTCAATTCTATTACAAAAATTTTGTGACATCATTTCCCAAAAGGATATGCTGATGTTTAGACAAATGACAAAGGTAGGGTGCATTTTCCATTGACATGCAAGGTACCGAATAAATTTAATAGCATTTTTTTCAATTTTTTTAAAATGCTTGTCACGATACCTTCAGCTCGATTTAAATCTTAGTTAAAAAAAAAAAAAAAAAAAAAAAAAAAAAAAAACAGATAATATGAAGAGGCTACTTCAGTAAAAAGAACACATCTGTTCGCTCATGTTAATCCAATGGGAGAAATTTTTTAATATAGCTCGTTTGCATTTCAATTTTTTTTAAATGATTTTTTTTTTTTTGGCATTGAATAGCTGTGGTAGATTCCCACATCTGCCATTGTCTACATTTTCGGTTTTGTTTTCAGGTATTTTTAATTACAATACTTCTAATTTTGGAACCAGTTTCAAAAGTGAGAGAATCATCATAAAAAATCTACATACAACAACTATAAAGAGAAAATGGCCATTATATAGACCGACCTCTGTTATTTAATGAAAAAAAAAAAGAAAAAAGAAATTTATACAAAATATTTTTAAAAATTTCTTCTATAGGATTAGAATTAGCAAGCGGATCTTTTCAGATGACTGAATAGCCTCGTACAAATGCAAACGGAAAACCACCATTGAGACATCAATTTTCTGATGATTATAGACGAAGCTAGAATGGCAACAGACAAAGTACCTTCCTCTGTTCTGTGTTACACACACATAGCGTTGCCAGGTGTACTGCATAAATCAGGGCTCCAAATATCACTCATTTCTTTTTCTTTTTTGCCCTTCTTAATTGCCGAAAATTCTGCTATTAAATAGGGCGAAGCAACTTACTTTAAAATATTGGTGTCCAGAGAATTTTTACACCCAATTCACACGAAACACCTGACAACATGATGACACAGATCAACTTTTTTAAATCGGCGAAGATATAATCATTATACAGTTGATAACACTATAATTGTTTAAGATATTTTTTTGACTGATTTATGTCTTTTTAATGAACTAACGTGGTAAAGTGTATTATTGTGCGTTTCTAAAAATTAACAGATAAAAATCATATTTTTTTAGAAGTCAGTTCTTCATAATAATAATCGTTCACCAGAGAGTTTATTAAAATACAGTAGGCTCCCTCAAATCCGCAAAGCTTGGGACCAGCGATTGTGCGAATTTTAGAATCTTGCGGATTTCTGGTCATTGTTTGTTTACATTTTTGAAACATTAATTTCATTGGTAGTTATGCCTTATAGTGAATGCATATAATAAATTCAAACATTAAAATAATTAAGTAAAATATTTAAATAAATAAATAGTTAAAAAGCAAGTAATTATTGCAAAAAAAGTTAAGTAAAATAAAATTATGGAAAAATATTAAAATAAAGTAGATAATTAAGATACAATGCTAAATATAAATAATGATGAGGAGAAATCAATATTTTTTAATAAAGAAAAATATTTGTCTTTGTTAATAAACAAAAAAAGTTTCCTTAATTTTAAAATATTTATTTTAAACTACAAAAATTATCCTGCCCCTCGAATTACAAACACTACCAAATGGTCATTGAAAGCATTTGTCATGGTCATTGAAAGTATTTACAAGCATCATTGCTTGTATTAAAACACAACAGAAAGAAAAACTGAGCATATTTCGCTTAAAATTATCTTTGAGTTCAACTCGACAAAACGATACATTCTTGGAAGGAGGAGGGTAGATAACAATCAAATATCAGTGCTAAATATTATTTCACTTGACGACAACATCTCGTTTTGTCCTTGATAATATTAAATGTCGATTTTCCAGCCAAATCTGACAAAATGTTGTCAGATTTGCAACGTTCTTTACTAGCAATTTTTCAACAATTTAATAACTGTTTGAACTTTTATTCCCATTAAAATACGCTGAGTCACAGTGACATCAAAAGGACCCACCAATCTAAATTTCTCAACCACGTGACCTATTTCAATTCTATTCTCGTGTCTCTAAATTGTAGGATACACTATCTAATCAAAACCTTCAAAGATGTTTCTTGGATAAAATTTTCAAACGCAAAATATTTCCTCCTATTACAGTATATGATGAAAGGAGATAATATTGCTGCGCTGCAAAAATTTCTGTATTGCATTGTGTAGACACAAGACACAAACAAAAAGCAAAAGAGACAAGATCTTAGAATCCAAGCGCACGGCTGATTACCTTATATAATCTTTATTTATAAGTTGAGTAAACATATTAATTATATATTTTTAGAAAAATATTCAGCTCATCATGGGTTCAAAGAAGACATGATAATGGCATATGTTTCATTTAAAACCTTAGGAATTAGTTTAAGAATTTTTTTTTTAACAAATAAGTAAGTTTTCTTTTTTTCACAAAGCTATATATTTAATACATTACCCATATTTTTTTTAGAAAAGTGTTATTTCAATAAGGTGTTGCCTATCATATAAGATATTGAGGTACAATTTATACTTTCAGGGCAGACTATCATTTTTTTTATTATTTTAGGGTGAAATTACAGTAAAATTATAAAAATTAAAAGCAACTACTAAAAAGACTTTTATAAAGGTTTACTGAAATCCAATTAATGAACCGGGAGTTATTTGCTTATTATGCAAAAGATAATTATAACAAATATAGAAGAATTTTACAATTTTTTTTATTTAATTACATAAAATTTAAAAATAAGATATGTAATAATAGTATATGCAATGGTATATACAGGGTTTATACTCAATTTTGACAATGAAAATATAAGATATATTCAGGAGCAGTCTATTTGGTATGAGATGAATAATGTCTTCTTAGATAACTGTTCTGAGAAAATCTTTTGAAACATATATCACAAACAAAGGGTTTTTCCTTAGTATGAGTCATGAAATGCTGTTTTAGGAAACGATTCTGAGAAAATTCTTTGGAGCATATTTCACAAACAAAGGTTTTCTCTTTAGTATGAGTGACGAAATGTCTCGTTAGATCAAGATTATGAGAAAATGCTTTGGAACATATTTTACAAACAAAGGGTTTCTCTCCAGTATGAATCAAGAAATGTTTTCTTAAAGTACTTTTGTGCGAAAATGCTTTGGAACATGTTTCACAAACATAGGGTTTTTCTCCAGTATGAATCAAGAAATGTTTTCTTAGAGTACTTTTGTGCGAAAATGCTTTAAAACATGTTTCACAAACATAGGGTTTCTCTCCAGTATGAGTTAAGCGGTGGCTTCTTAAATTACTCCTATCAGAAAACGTTTTAGAACACACTTCACAATTAAAAGGTTTCGAATCTGAATGTATCAAAAGATGGTTCTTTAAAGTACTGTTATCATTAAATCCTTTGGAACATATTTCACAAACAAAGGATTTCTCTCCAGTATGAATCGAGAGATGTTTTATTAGGTTACGGTTTCGAATAAATCCTTTGAAACATATATCACAAACAAAAGGTTTCTTTCCTGTATGAGTCAAGAGATGTTCCTTTAGAATACGATGCTGAGAAAATACTTTGGAACATATTTCACAAACAAAGGATTTCTCTTTAGTATGAATTGATAGATGTCTTCTTAAATCAGAGTTGAAAGAAAATGCTTTAGAACATATATCACAAACAAAGGGTTTCTTTCCAGTATGAGTCAAGATATGTTTTCTTAGTGTACTTCTATGACAAAATGCTTTGGAACATGTTTCACAAACATAGAGTTTCTGACCAGTATGTGTTGAAATGTGGCTTCTTAGATTACTCTTATTAGAAAACGTTTTGGAACATACTTCACAAATAAAAGATTTTTCTCCAGAATGTAATAAAAGATGAGTTTTTAAAATACTGTTTTCATTAAATCCTTCAGAACATATTTCACAAACATAAGGTTTCTCTACAGTATGAGTCGAGAGATGGCTTCTTAAATTAATCTTATCAGAAAATATTTTACTACATACTTCACAAATGAAAGGTTTTTCTTCTTCATCCGTGGAGAAATGATTATTTTTCACACAAGTTTGAGAAACAAAATGCTGTTCACTAGAGGAATATTTTTCTTCTGTAATCGATGACATTCTCTCAAGTGAAAAAGTTTTTCGTTGCATAATCAACAAAAACTTTATGAAAATATCAGCATGAAGAGATTGTTGCTATTTTCTTCCAAGGAAATGTCTTATTGAACTTCAGTAAAAGAGTTTTAGTAACTTTTAAATCTAAGAACAAAAACGGGAATAATAAACCAACACGTTTTTTAGAAAATAGCATTAAATTTTAGTTCTGAATTAATTATCGTATTTGACAAATGTCAATTTTTTAAAAAGTACAAAAACTTATTTAATATACTCGGATTGCCATGAAATTTTAGGATGTTATTGACGTTTACCCTAGCACAAGTTCTATCGAAAATGAAGTTTCTACCATGATTAGTTTATCTACAGGGAAATCAAGTTTCCCATTACGTTACGGCCTATGGGGAAAAATCGTTTCAAAGGAATTTTAAAGATGTTATATCCTGTCAAACATATTAAAATATGCATTCCATAAAATATAAGGTGAAAATGTAGCTATTATTCATTTACAGTGCCATACAAAAGAATTCCATTAGATAATTGTAAAAGGGGGAATTGTGGGTGACATATTTTAAATATATTAAGCTGTTTCATATAATAAAATTGATGTATGTCACTGAAGCTTAATATAAATTATACGCTACTATCTTGCATAATATGAAGTACATAGCATTTACAGGGCCATACAAAAGATTTCAAACAGTATATTCTTTCGGAGTACCTTATATGTGTCCAATGATGGCTGATGGAGGGATGAAATGCATTTTAATTATGATATGCGGGTTTATATTTTGCTAAATATAAGCACATTCACCCATTATATGGTGTGTATAAATGTTATAGTTGATATACAGGGCTATCCAAAGGCATCACCAACATTACTGAATATGAGCGTAAATTATTTAAACGTGGTTTTTAAATAAGCTATGCATTTTTATGCTGAGCTTCATTCAATTTACTGACAAATGTTTGCAAAATATAGATAAAAGGATATACAGGGCCACGTAAAGAATTCGGTACATGGACGCCTATGAATGATAATTTATGAGAATGTGATTTCAGTTGTTTTAAAAGTGTTTTAGTTTACAATAAATTTTAGACTAATGCTGGCGTGTAATAAAGGTACAATGTAAACTACAGGGCTGAACAAAAGTATTCAAGTATGTTTCCATCTAATAGTATGAATTGCCGAAAAAAGAAATTTCAAGCTACTGAATATTTTCTTGCTAAACTAAATTTTCCCATTATATCAACGGACATATGAAATACACGGCTGTTCAAAAGTACTGGAATACATATTTGGGTATATTTGACTATACACTTTTATTTCCCTAAATAACAAAATTTTGTTAAAGATTTCATAAAGTGTCGGAAAGTGCTTCCTAATCTATGCTTAACGCATGATTTTTCTTACTTATTTAAAAAATTGCAGAGAAAACAACATTACAGTCTTGCTCTTTAGCTCGGTGGTCAAGGGGTTAAGATATTTTTTTTCAATTTATGCCTATTTCAGAAAACAAAATTTACATGTTTTTAATTAAGTATACACTAATTTTGAAATTACCTTCAATTTCCTTTACCATGGGGTAAATTAAAGGCATTAAAACATGCTCTTTTTAAATGTATTATTGTGAGAAAAACATCGAGCAAAATTGAATGGTTATGCTTCATGCTTGATCTATAGGATTCAGTGTTATATAAAATGCATTAAAGGCTCCATTAAAATAAATTTAATAGTTTGGTTTTAGAGCCTTTTTCTAACAAAAGCTTGATTTTACCGCCACTTTTCTCCATAACATTGATATGTCATCTAGCCCTAGTATGGTGAGAAGTATTGTAAATTGTCATTATTTGTATCAAAACAACATTAAACTCGACGTTCCTTCATTCTGAAAGCAGCTGACAGCATTTATATTCTGTGTTACCAGCAAAAACTGAATTAATTCCAATAATATCATTATATTTAAACAAACAAAATAAGTAAAATGAAAATCTCACTAAAATATTTCTTATAATTGGTAAGGCTGCAGACAAAAACTCAGTTTCACATTGTAGTGTTACACAGCTGACAGAATAAGCGAATTCAGATGTCATTTCTGATTCAATATATGTTTGTATGCACTCCTAGAGGTCTGCACGGGCCAAATTTTCCAAGCCCGGGCCCGACCCGGCCCGGCCCGAAAGTTAAAATTTCGGCCCGGTCCGGAAAAAAGTTTAAAATTCGGCCCCAACCGGCTCGAGTGAATTTCTATAGAATATTAATCTTTAATCTTATGGAAGAGTTCTGACCAAAAAAAATTATATTAGTCTTTTTTTTTCCATGTTTATAATCTCCATTTATGCAGAAGTGCCTGCGATATTTCTGCTTTTAAATGAATCTTTGTTTGTTGTATGTAAATGTTTCAGTTATCACTAGTATTATTAATCCATAATCCCTGTAATGGAGACAAAAAATCGAAAAAGCGGTATATGGTAAAATTTCCAAAGACTAAATCGCTTTGGAACGAAAAAAAATGCATTCCCTTCTTAACAGATGTAAATGTTTAATATATTTTTTACTCCCTTATTGTTGTATTTATTTTGCATGGATGAACATTTTAAAAAAAACTTTCAGTTTTCAATTTAAAAAAAATTCCGTCATAATCATGTTTTTTTTTTTTTTTTTTTTTTTTTTGTGTGTGTGTGTGTGTGTGTGTGTGTGTGTGTGTGTGTATGTGTGTGTGTTTAATTCTATTTTAAAACGCCTAGTAATCTACGATTCTTTAAAAGGAATAAATTCTAATGTTTAATTGTAGAATAATGACAACTTAAAAGTATATGCTTTTTTGCAGAAATTTTTGGACAAAGCCAAATATTACTGATTTATAAAAAGTCGAGAAAAGGATTTTCATATAGGAAGATTCAATAGGAACTGATTATTTTGGTCCTTGAAAACTAGGAAGAATGGAATCAGTCTCGGCTTCGTAAGGAAAAAAAAATTAGGCCCGGCCCGATACTCCAGCAAAAAAAAATTAAGGCCCGAGCCCAGCCCGAGTCTTCAGAAGTAAGGCCTGAGCCCGGCCCGAATGCCATTATTGGAAATCGGCCCGAGCCCGGCCCGTGCAGACCTCTATGCACTCCTACCCCATTATCAGTTTGTTCCAGCCAAAAAGAACAGGAATATTATTTTTCGTAAGGTATCACTATTAAAAAAGATTACATTATTATACTTTAATTCTAATCAATATCTGACAAATAAGCAGTATATGGTTATCAATTTTTCTCTTCCCAATTCACTGAAAATCTGTCTTCTATTTTAAAATGCTTCCTTTACTGTATAGCAAAATTTTGGTATTACTTGATTACCAACAGACTAAAGATCTTTTGCCAAACTGTAAGATTAAATGCAAGTAGTGGATTATCGTAAATGTCATACTCACTTGGCATTAAAAATGTTATCTCATCAAATCTTTTAAATTTGAAATTTAATTTTATGACACTATACTTGATTAATTTGTTGACAAAAAAAAAAAAAAAAAAAAAAAAAAAAAAAAAACTATCACCAAATTATAAAATTAAATGCCAATAACTGCTGATCATAAATGTGACATTCAGTTCACATTATATATGTTAGAAAAGTTTGAGTTTAAATTTGATGCTTTATTTTTATATTTTTTGTCTTACTAATTTATTTGTTCTTTCGCTATCTAAAATAAAAATTATGTCAATTTGTATAATTTGTCAAGTAGTTGGCAATTTATATAATTTGACAAAATTGGTCAACAGGATAATCAATTAGTACCAAAATTTCATTAATTTGTTTTAACCCATAGCAGAAACCCAAGAAATTTGAAATCTGACAAAGTAAAAAAAGTTTTAAACTATCCTCTACTTAAAATAGCTTATAGCAAAGAATATTTTAGTGTAAAGTTTATTTCTAAAAATGTCTTTTTTATCAAAGGGAACAAGAATATTACTAAGTACTTATGCATTATCGAGGCCAGGAAATAATTTGCCCATCGCATTCAAAACAGTAATTTAACATTATGGAACATACATAAAGTTGTTAAAAATGGAAAATAGTATACAATTTAAATAAAATACAATAAATGAGCATAATAAAAAAAAAACTATAAAAAAAAAAGAAATGAACTAACACCCTCCCCTATAAACTGTGATAAATAAATAATGTATATCACACATTTTTATCATTACATATGAGTTATTAGCTCTACAATGCTTTATAATTTTCAAAAACAAAGGATAATTTTAATCAGTATAATTGGCTCATACTTGACATAACTCTATTTTTGACCTGCTTACAAAAATGAACAGTTAATACAAATTAATATCATTTGAATAAATTGTATTGAAGTAGATATCCTCAAATCTGCATTCCTAAAATCTGCAATGCACATAATTTATGGATATAAATAATGAAACATTCAGTTCAGGTATAGGAACAAAATTTGAATTTTTTAGTTTATATCAATTCCATACACAATTTAATTTGTAATTTTGCTTAATATTACTAAATTCATGCTTTTTCATAAAGGAAGAATCAATTTATTTCTGAAAAAATTTAAGATATTGCTGATATCAGAATCATCTTACAAAATATATTTATATATTAATCAAGCAGTTTTGGTTATTAAGTCTGACTAAACCTAATGAAAAACTTCCTTATTTTATTATTTGATGTGAATTAGATAATTACCTTTAAAAGGCAAGTTTCATTGAATACAGTAAACTCTCTCAAATCTGCACAGCCCTAGGACCAGAGGTTGGGCGAATTTCAGGTCATTGCCGTGTCTATATTTTTTATCAGTAATTTCAATGTAATTAATATTGCACTTGAAGCTATAAGGAATGCTTAGAATATAATAAAATATTAAAATAAGTCATAAACTAAAATAATAAAAATTTAAATAATTTTTGAAATTATTAAAATATCTAAAGCAAAGATTTAAAAAAAATAATCACTAATGTAAAGCTAAATAATCATTATAAAAATGAAATGTATTTTTCCAAAAGTTTTCATTGAAACTTAGTTCATAAAGTACATTATTAATTCACATCAAAATCATAAAATAGCGAAGTTTTATTTCAGGTTTAGTCAGAAATGATAACCAAAAAAGATTCACTAATACGAAAATTTGGTAAGAAGATTATGATTACCAATAATATCAAGAATAGCTTAAATTTTTTCAGAAATAAATCTATTCTTCCTTCATGAAAAATTAGGAATTCAGTAATATTAACAAAAATTAGAAATTAAAATATGTTTAGAATTTATTTAAAGCTAAAAATAGTCAAATTTTGTCCCTATATCTGAAGTGAATGTTGCATTGTTTACATTCGTAAATTATGTGCGGATTTTAGAGAGTTGGGGATTTTAGGTTTGCAAGCCTACTGTAATTTCGAAAAAATACATTTCATCTTTATAATGAATATTTAATCGGTACTACTTGGTTATCCTGCCAACTAAAAATCTATCACCAGACTATAAGATTAAATGCCAAAAATGGATGATTGTGTATGTCACATTCAATGACATTAAATACAATACACGTATTTAAAACATTATTAAGTGATTTTTATTTTGACTTTTTATTTGTATACATTATTAATATTCTACTAATTATTTGTTTTTTCGTTTTTTAAAATAAAAATTGTGTCAATATCTATAATTTGGTTATTAATTTAGAGATTTCTATATTTTAGTGAAATTGGTCGAAAGGATAATGAAGTAGTACCATTTAATTATACATTATTGATTATTAGCTCTAACTTTGCTTTTAATATTTTAATAATTTTTTTAATTATCTGAATTCCTTTTTTTAAGTTTATTCCTTATTTTAATATTTTATTATATTGTAAACATTCATTATTGTTTTGATTGCATTATTAATTACATCTAAATTACTGTTTAAAAAATGTAAACAAAGCAATGATATGAAATTGTAACATTCTAAAAATCCGCACAATTTCTGATCCCAAGTTGTGTGGATTTGAGGGAGTCTACTATAAATTTTTTAGTTTAGCATGCTTATGACGACTAAACAGTATATGCCAGAATCATGTGTAAATATATATGTCGATATGCATGTTATATACATGTATATTTATGCATATACATGGATATATATGTATAGAATAAACTCAATCAAATCCACACAGTTTGGGACAAGTGGTTATGTAGATTTCTGGTAAGTGCTTTGTTTGCATTTTTTAAACAGTAATTCGAATGTAATTAATAATGAAACCAAAATTATAATGAATGCTTACAATAAAATAAGTAATACATTAAAGTAAAAAAATTTAGACAATGTTTAAAATTATTAAAATATTGAAAGCAAAAATTTATTATTTAATAATCAATAATGTATGATTAAACATTCATTATAAAGATATAATATATTTTACCTAAATCATTCAACGAAACTTGCCTCCTAAAGGTACATTAATAATTCACATCAAAATCATAAAATAAGGAATTTTTTTTTCAGGTTTAGCCAGACTATAACCAAAAAAGCTTGATTATTATTTATTTATTTATTTAAGAAGATTGTGATTACAATTGATATCTACAATATCTTGAATTTTTTCATATATAAATTTATCCTTCCTTCATGAAAAAAACCTTAATTCAGTAATATTAGCAAAACTTTCAAATTAACATACATAATGGAATTGCTATAAAACTAAGAAAGTCAAATTCATCTCTCTATCTGACCTAAATGTTTCATTGTTTACATCAAAAACTTATGTGCAGATTTCATGTAGCGTACTGTATGTATGCATGCATACGTATATGAATTGTACACATAAATGTTGTGTATATAACATCGGCTCCAGCTAACCAAATAGTGCCAATTTTCTACCAAATCCTTTAAAATTTCTCTTTCATTTAATTTTTTTTTAAAGAATACAATAATATTTGGTTCACAACTATGTAATTTAAAATTTTATGAAATAAAAATTTTTCTTAAATAATAATTCAAAGCATAGTTTGCTAAGGAAAACATCTGTTTTAAATATTATTAAAATAATTTACACTCTTAACGCATTTAAATTCTAAAATGTTAAAGTATTCGGCAAAAATTGTTACAGCTAACTTATCATTATTTGTATTCGGTGTTAACCATGTTTTCGAATTATCTGTGTGCGAAATGTTTTTGAAGATAGCAAAAATGAAAATTGCGACACATAAAATTTCGTGCCATTATACAACCAAATCGTAAGTTTTGGAATTACAGTAGCACAATAACTAAAATAACTATCTTACCACTGATTTATTTTAGTTAAGAATATGGATCAGTAAACTGATTTCAAAAATTAGCTAGGTTACAAGCAGAGTATTCTTCCATGTTAAATCGTAAAATAAAGCGACGCCAACACAATGATGGAATCATGACAGGTGAAGTCATTCATGAATTATGATGATTCAATGAATACACTTATGGAAGTAGACAATTTTAAACTAATAAAACGAAACATTTCTTTATAAAAAAGGAACAAAAAATACTATTCAGAATTTGCAAATCTAGCATTTAAATACTCATTTCTGTATCAATTTGACTTAAAATAATTCAGGAAAATTACTTAAATTCTTTGATAAAGCTTGCTTCTGCTAATGACTGTTTGACAGTCAGTATTACAATAAGGAATAATTAAAAAAAGTACTAGTCATATTACCATTGAAGCAATTTAATTAATAAATAATATAAGTAATTGTAGTCACCTACACCTGATAGATTCACGGCAATGCTATTCCTTTTCAAAAATTTTAAGATGAATGAATCTTTTCCCATGAATCATAACGTAAAATTCTACAGGTCATTCATTCATTGGCGTCTTGTGTATCTTGATCTGTTTGTAATATCAAGTAACTTTTAAAAGATCAATTTATTGATATCACACTCTTTATAAAAGTTAGTTAATGCTAATATAGTTTCTTTGATTAATCTTCAACTAAAATTCTACAATTTGCGATTTGATTAGGTGACTACACAATTTATCATACATTGCAGCATTCATTTTGTAGATAGTCATTTAAAGCATCATTAAAATGTTTTATTTATAGCAAAAAATTTTATTTTTTGTAAGTAGTTCTGCTTATATTATTCGAATTTTAATTTCAAAATAGAAAATTTGTTTGATTTTCGTTTAAAGTTTAAATTTAAAACATAGTGTTGCTAATAGACTGTATTTGACTGTTTTTTTCCCTTATATATATATATAAATATATATATTTACAGTGGAGCATCGTTTATACGACGCCAAAGGGACTACTGAAAAACGTCGTATAAACGATAACGACTTATAATCGATTTTCACTTCCAAAACTAGAATTAATTTTGTTTTCACTTAATTTTAATGTTTAACGCGATGATTTGCATGAATTTTTAAATTAAACAAACCAAAATAAACAAATAATCTCAAAAACGGGGGGGGGATTAGTAAGCAATTTAAATATGCGTACCTTTATTTATGTTTCACCGAAAGGTTCCTCGTTTACAGTACATCATTTCCTTTCCATTTAAAGTTAAAGATCAAAAACCCCGCGTGGCCGACTAAAAGTCGCAAATACTGATAACAGTTAGAAGGATAGTCTATTTGCAACTTAAAACAGGTGGGAAAGCTGACCATCCCCGAAAAAAGAATGATCTCTCCCAGTATAATCTGTTACACGTAAGCTGATTTTTCAGACTAATCGAACACCAGCCCACATTTTTATAATGTGGAATGGATTTAAACATGCTCTTTGGTATCATTCATAGCTGCCAACTTCCGCTCGTTCGTAAAATATACAAGAAAAATAAACAAAAAAAAAACCTATATCGAAAAATCGACGTATAAACGATTTTGGGCATCATATTAAAGATATATTTTTACATTAAAATGAATAGGAATGAATCAGGACCACATAAAAATGTCATTTAAATGTAAAAGTCGTATAAGTGATAGTCGTATAAACAATGCTTTACTGTATATATATATATATACATAATGTAAATATTTTTTATATAACTTATAGCATATGAAAGTTTCTATTTTTATGAAAATTTACATAAAATATTAAAATAATTTAAAAAACCAAGAATCTCAAATTCCAATATCTTCAATATCTTCGATCTATTGCTAATAAGTGTTTTGGTTGCACTGACAGAAAAAAAATAGAGTGTGTTTTTTTTTCTTACATTTAGAAAATTCCATTTATCTATTCTCATGCAAGGAATATACACTATACCAGTAATGTTTATGACTTACAACACATTTTATTTTCTTTGGAATTTCATCATTCAAGTACTACTAGGTTATCCTGTCGACCAAAAAATTATCGTCAAACTATAAGATTAAATGCTAGTAATGGATGATTGTGAATGTCACATTCAATGACATTAAATACGATACATGAGTTTAAAATGTCATTATGTGATATTTATTTCGACTTTTTATTTGTTTTTTAATTAATATTCTACTAATTATTTGTTTTTTCATTATTTAAAATAAAAATTATGTCAATATGTATAATTTGGCTATTATTTTGGCAATTTGTATAATTTGGCAAAATTAGTCAATGGGATAACAGAGTAGTACCTTATTTAATATGATGTAATCTTCTGTGGGTTTTTTTTTTCAGTTGGAATAAACACAGAACATTTAAATATTATAATGTGCCTTTTTTAATGCCATATTTATTTCATTGCATTCATTAAGTAAAATTTTCTGTTAAAATATTACACCCAGAGATTTCATAAACATGTAGGACTGGGAACATTAAAACACAAAGGTAAACCTGAGAGATAACTGTTAAAATCATATTGTCAAATATTTTCCACCAAGATAAGATCCGGCAAACTAATTGCATTACAGTATGCTAATCAAGTTTAAACTAATTCTCGAACATCAGCTCTGACCTCCATGAGGTAATTGTTTGTGTTGTTGCTCGCCCAGTCTATGACCATCGTAATGATAAACATTTTGAGTGTCCGGAACTTTGCTAAGTTATACTTTATTATCAATTCAGTACCAATTATTGACAATTTAAAAAATTTTCAGTTCATATGGTAATTTTAACACTGCATAAAAAAGGAAGAAAGTTGACATTTTAATTTTTGTATTTGTTCTCCGAATGGGTCACTTCAAATTGATATACAAGTCACAGGGTCAAAGTATTTTTATATCTATTTCTACTCACATTTCACTCAAAGATTTCTACTCACAAATACTATTACCTTTTTAAAAACATTTTTGTCCTAACTCATTTTTTTTAGATATTTCAACTTAGTATGTTGCTTATCAGTTTTTTATTTTATAGTGTTTAAAACTGAAAAATAAAGCTAAAGAAAAAACTGTACTTACATATTAGCCAATCCTGGTCAGATACAACTGTGTCAATATACTCATACATCTTTTATTTTTAATATTAGAAACAGGGCTGCAGTGTCATTGGGAAAAATGGCTGACTCCAGAAATTTTAACAACTCCGATTCCAGGCACTATTTTGATATTAATTTAGTTCTTAGAGCTTTTTGAAAGAAAAAAAAAAGTATTTAGTGTTTTATTAATTTTTCAGTTTTACGTCCCACTAACCAGAAAAATCCACTATTGAATCTCAAGAAGGAAACAAAACAGAAATTTTTCTATTTTGGTTCCATGGGCTTGAAAAGTGGCAATCATTACAATGTTGATGTTAATTGGTCCTCTCAAACAGAAAAATTTCAGTGGAATGGAAAGAAAAATAAAGACGTGAATTTTACTAGTTCTGAAATAATTGGGAATCTATTAGAGTTTTTAATTGATAGCAATTTTTATCGACAATATATGCCCGATTGTATAGTGGGAATCTCTAACTTATTAGTCTGATATAATCATAAATTGCAATAATAATAATTATTTTTATGGATTTAATTTCATATCAAACTGTCTAACTAACAAGCCTGACTTGGATTTGGCTTGTCTTTTAGCAACTTTGACTCTTTTGCTCAAAAATGGGCCTGACTCTGACCCTACAGTTCTGATTATTGTTGTATTGCAATGTTATAATTTTCCAACTGGCACTTAGTGAATGTGTATTAAAATACAGTTTTAAAATTGTTATATTGTTTACCGTTTTTTATATTATTTGTTTTACCTTCATTTGATTTACTGTTTGTTAATTTTACTCAATAATGTTATTTACCATTTTTAAGAATTATGTGTAAATATATGTCAAATTGATGTTTTGAGCTTGAGTGCTATGGTAAGTAAGGTTGGCAAATATCAACTATTTTGAACAATTTATCTCATGGTTACAACACACACATAAGGGTTATTCTCTGCAATAGTGCAAAAAAGTGTTTCCCAGCCGTATAAGTGCTCTAAATTTCATTTTATTTTTATTTATTTTTACTTTTATTAGAAGATCTAAAGTTTGTTTATTAGGGGCAGGAAGTAAAATTTAAAAATAAACAAATTTAATGTTTAAAAATATAAGGTATATCATGCTAATATCAATCCCTCACCTTTCCCCAACCCGTACTACCATATTTTACTGCCTGATTTTTTCCATCCAGAAATAAAAATAATTAAAAACACCCTAAGCAAAATTAAGTCCCTATTTGGTACTTCACAAAAAATATATTTTTTTTTTTTTTTTTTTTTTACTATTATTAGATAGTTTACTCAATTATATGTAGTTTCCCCATGTTAAACCATCATTCCCTCACACATTGCTGTTAATCTCAAATATCCTATCACTAAAGAAGAGCAGCAATCTAGCATCCTTCACAGAGAGGAAGCTATTTTGAGTATTTGTCAGTCCAGCAACTTAAATTTGTGATGTAAGTTTTTGTTAATTTTCTAGAATTTTTTTTTTCAGTCAGAAAGTCCGGGAGTATTTTTATTAGCAGTCATTCCCTCACACAGGATGCTAAAGTTTTAGCAATTCTCAAAAATTTTAATTTTATCATACATTATATATTAAGTATTCTTCTTTAAGGAAACAGAGTGTTTTTTCCATATTTTGCATTTTTTATGACAATTAGTAAAAACGTCTCATTTCATCATTCCCTTACATTTATAAGGAAAGGGCGGCTGATGTCACTGTGGATAAGGGAAAAAAAACAGTCCGTTCTTTAACGACTGACACTGTACAAACGAACTCCGGGAATTTGATTGGTCTAGGTTTGCCATTGCATAAATAAGTATGATATGATTGGGCTACGTCGTCAAGATGATTCCTACAATGATCGCTATGACAAAAAATGTAGCGGTAGATTGGTTGACAGAAGTGTTTGTTTGTAAACATGCCCTTTCCTTATTGTTATGAGGTAATGATAAAGTGAATGGGGAATAAGTACTTTTGTTTAAAATTTTATAACGATTTCTGCTGCTATTAAAATCTTTAACAATTGACCAAATACTTGCAATATTTCCAATTTTTATGAAAATTTACCTATGCAACATTCAAGTCAGACTGCTTGACCAAATTTGCAGTATTGCAGAGAATAACCCATAAACAGTTTTTGGATTTTTGCTCTTTCTGCTGGGAATGACTTGCTGAATTATTTTTTTGTTCAATGTCACTGTATAAATCTGCATATTGTATGCATCTTAGATAAAACATTTAAAGAACCTATCCTTTAAATGATGTATTATTTTTCAATTATTATTCTATTTAAAGTTTATACTTAGAAATTTGAAATTACTTTGTTTCATGCATAATTTATTTAGTATACACTTTAAAAAATATGCATGTGTTTTTATTTATTTTTATAGTAAAAATGTTAAAAGCAAAAAATTTAAATGTAACTTTCATTAGCATTTCTTTTCAAAGAATTTCTTTTGATTGTTTGTAATAGCAATGATGTAAAATGCACATTAATGTGTTGTTTTATAAAGGTTATTGTAGTTTATTTCTTATTTATTAGTAGGTTTCATAAATAAAGCTTCACATAAAAGGAATCTACTGTAGCAATTATACTTAAAAATTGATAGTAAGTATAACATTTATTTTTCTTAAATTGGCAATTATAGTTTACAGGATATTTTAGTATTAAAAAAGGAAATTATAGTAAAGTATCAAAAATATTTTAAAGCAATTCTGCTCATCTCAGTATTGGTCACAAATTCTTTTATATAGCTCTGTATATGGCCTTTAGAATTTATACACAACCTGCAATGTGTGAAAAATTAATCCAACTTAAATTGCATACCATGAATAAAAACATCATATCAATTTCATTATATTTCCAATTGAGTAACATTATGGAAATATGCCGCAAATGGGTTTTTTTCATAGACCATAATATCAAAAGATAATTTTGAGTTTCCCTGTAAGTGTACTAAGTGTTTATCATAGCAAATGTGATATTTATCATTTTCTAGTACACCTCAATAATGTGTATCAATTTCATTATGTTTAAGATTGCATAACACTATTAAAATACGTTGTAAATTAATCCCCTCCCCCTTAGACTATAATGTAAAAAAATACTTTTGTATACCCCTGCAAATGATTAAAGAAAGCTTCACACTTCATTTAGAATACCAAGCATTCCATGACAAACCTGAATAATGTATAGGAATTATGTTTCAATCTTAGTATATTTACTCGAGTTAGAAAACTGGCAAATGAAAATAATAAATACTTTCAACTATGTGGAAGATTTTAAGCATTTATATACCTTTAAAAGTACTGTTTTTCACTTTAGTATGTTAAAACATTAATTGTAAACAAATATGTATAGATATGTTTGTGATAATGTAAATTATTTGTTTTTTTACAGTCGAGGATCGATAATCTGCAATTTTTTATAACTTGCATTACTATACAAATGTAAACAGTGAAATAAAAAGTTTTTAAAAAATTACAAATTTGTGATCGAAAAATGATTTTTTAAAAACAAATAATAAAAACACTGAAAAAAAATCATAATAAAACATCTACTTTTTTAAATAAACTTTTTTATTTTGATAACAATGAAATACAAACTATTTTATGGAACATGTGTTATTATTTTTATTTTAATGCACATATATATCATTTTTTTAATGAAATAACTTTAAAAAGGCATTTTTTGAGACAGTATATTAAATTAATTATTAGATTTTATATTTGTCTTTTCATATTACACTGATTATAGAATTAAAATGCTATCTAGAAATAATAAAATGATGCATAATCCATAATACTCTATAATCCACAATATTCCATAATTCATACAATGTTTGGTCCTAACTTGTGCAGACTATAGAACTTTGACTGTATTTCTTAAACTATTTTTTTTAATTTTTTTTTTTTTTTTTTTTTTTTTTTTAACGTAGACAAATGGATTAAACTTCGTTATGGAAAGCTTGATCCAGTCAATAATGTATCTATATTGTAAAGGTCAAACATGTCTGTGTGTGATGCATACATCATTTTGTGAATGACAACACTTTGAAATTTTAAATTGTAATGCACATTCTAAAAATTGAAGAATTTTGGACATCACAAACAGTTATTATATGAAAATATCACCAGAAACATATATGCGTTTTCGAGAAGATGTTTGAAGACACATGCTACACATTATAGGCATAATACACCTTGTTTAAGGCATACAACATTTTAATGCTCAGTTGTGTGATTTTTTTTATGCTGGGCTGATTTACAAATCCCATAGGGTGAAAGAAGAGATGTTCTGTGTTAGGAACCAATGGCCCTCTGGACTCTGAAGAGCATAGCAGAGGGAAAGGTGCATTACAAAATGAAATTTTGAATTTGCAATTTTTGCTTATGTAAATTTTTAAACTTCTAAGTGTTCCATATTTTCAATTTTTATACCATCATATAGGGAAAAATATTTTACTTTTAAATATAATTTGTTTGAAAACTGTATCACAATTTATTTTTGAGATATTATTTTTATGTATTTTTTATGCAGTTTTTGAGAATTGTGGCAAAAAATCACCATTTTATTTTATGTGATGTCACAGAAATATTTTCTATTGTATTTTATTACATGTAGATTATTTCAGAAAATTTCATTTACACTGAAAGTAATATTAATAATGTAGTATATGTTCTCAGCTAATAGCAATGAAGACTTCAAGTTTTAAATTAAAATGATTTTAAAATAATCAAATTAAAATATGATTTTTTTTAAAAATGTGATTACATATGTAAGAAATGCATACGTAAATTTTGAGATGCTGAAAATGATGTTGAGTTTAGATTTCATAGGGAAAAAATTCTATGACTGTATCAAAGTGGAATAAATTTTGCTGTTCTTCATTTTGAAAAATGAAGCATAAAAGCCTTAATTGATTACTTTATCATAATAGATTTTTATTATATTTTACTGCTTACATATGCAATTGAAATTTAATTTTAAGAAATTCTAAAACTGAGTTTTATAGAAATAGTATTTTGTTAACTTTAGATTAAATATCATTTATTTTGTTTAAACGTTACCAATATAAGGTGCTTCATTGTTACTAATTTTTGTAGGTTTATTATAACTCATGGAAACAGCTCTTTCTTAAACATTTTCTATTATCAAATTCGATGGGTTCTACTTTTTATTTTTAAAATGAAAAATAATAAATATTTATTTTATTAATTAGGTTAAACATTAAGTTATAAAAGTTTTAGTATGATAATTGGATACTCTTGAAATCATTTTAAGATCATGTGTTCTACCATTATTAATATTTAGAATACATTTAGAATATTTTTGTTGTAATAAAAATAGTAAAGAGGAAAATTGTCTATGCAATCAGATAAATATGGCAACCTGTTACTTATGTTAAGCGTGTTTTATTCAATTTGTACAAACATTGAAATTTACACTAGATGTGATAACCTTAGTTTAATATACTATCTTGATGACACAAATTAGGAAAAATAAAAATTAAATTGGGTTTTCATAATTGCAGTGCCATTTGATAACATAGACATGTTAGTCATATCTGTAAGTAAACAACAGATGAATCTTCATTTTCTGGATAAATAAAAGTATAAGTAGGGATTCACATCCTTGTAAGAAGATCACTTTACACTCATAAATGTCTAATTCACGTGTCACCCTCATAACAAAATGACACAAATCTTTCTTTGTTGAAAATTTCAACAAAGTCCACAACATTAAATTGATTACTATCCTATTCAAACATTTCTGCATCTTCATCAGTGTAGCAGAAAAGGATCTGTGCATGCATAACATTATCCACATTTTGCTAATTTTGGACTCCCTCCCACCTTGTGATATCATACATTATCATATTTTGAAACCCTCTCTGCCACCATAATGATGTAGTATCAAAGTTTAAAGATAAAACTTTCATTATTTATTTTTTAATATTTTGTTACATAATTTTATCTACTATAATAATGTCTTCTTGACACTGAGGGGGGAGGAGATGAGAAATTCATAGCAACAAAACAGGCGGACAACTTTCTCATTTATTTATCAGTAAATGCAGCAAATATCATTTCAAATACACTTCCAAAACAGTATTTTGAACTACAGATTATACATACATACACATATTACAGAAGAAAATTAATGCCAAACAATGGGATATTGCATATTTTGAAATTAAATAATTTTATAATCATTTAATACTTTTATCAATAACTTTGCTTGATCGACACAATTGTAGATTTTCATAACTTTTTAATTTACGATTATTGACTTGTTTATGCATAGCTATAATAGTTTCCCTATTTCCTGAATTTTCATTCCAATCAGAAAAATACATGAATTTTATACTGTGGCACACATATGCATTATCAACCTACAATCTATGTTTTAATGTATATCTAGTCGACAGTGGACTAATTGTGCTTTATAGCTATGTTTTATTGTTGTCCCTTACCTCCCTGTCAGCTAGGATGTATGGGACACATTTTTGAACTGACAATTTCTTTATGTTTCGATATTGTTCAGAGAGATTAAAAATTTTTTCACCTTGCTCTTTATAAATTGAAATTTTTGTTTTTGTGTCGAAGTTGATTTTCTTACTTTTGTTATACGTGTCTCACTCCACCCCATTCTAGGAACGACTAGAAATAGCATTTCATCCATTAAACAGCACATGCGTCAGCTTGATTCATGGGTTGCTTCTTGTTATTGACTCGGTGATGAAATTCCAAATACTTTGAGAAAATATTATGTAAAGACTGCACATTGTAGTTTGGTGATTATGTAAAGACTGCACATTGTAGTTTGGTGATTGCTCGTCTGAACGATCTCGTCTAGTGGTTAAGGCAGGGGCTCGTTATCTATAGGTCTATTATTACACTTTGAGTTCGCATGTTCTGTCCTGACTGAGCACTTTCTTTTTTTTTAATGGTTTTGTTTTGATCTTTATTAAGTCAATTAATAAAAATTCGTCAGTCTTTATTATCATTTCTTTTGTAATTATTTTATTTTCGAACAGATAATTAAACTTAATTAAAGTATAATAATTATTAAGTTTTTAAAATCTTAATTTAATCTATATTAATAAAATTAATTTAATTTGTATTAATAATTTTAATACCATTAATAAACTTCTTTTGTAAGAATTATTTGATTTTAAATAAATTTCAATAATTAAATAAAAAATAATTTGTCTATTCTAAAATAATTCATTTTTTATTAAAATTGAAATAATAAATCTCCTAGGCTTACATATTTATAATCTATATTTTAATGTATATCTAGCCGACAGTGGACTATTTTTGCTTTATAGCTATGTTTTATTGTTGTCCCTTACCTCCCTGTCAGTGAGGATGTATGGGACACATTTTTGAACTGACAATTTCTTTATGTTTCTCTATTGTTCAGAGAGATTAAAAAGTTTTTCACCTTGCTCTTTATAAATTGAAATTTTTGTTTTTGTGCCCAAGTTTTTAAAAACTTAATTTAATCTGTATTAATAAAATTAATTTAATTTGTATTAATAATTTTAATACCATTAATAAACTTCATTTGTAAGAATAATTTGATTTTAAATAAATTTCAATAATTAAATTAAAAAAAATTTGTCTATTCTAAAATAATTAAATTTTTATTAAAATTGAAATAATAAATCTCCTAAGCTTAAATTTTTCTATTTATTTATTTATTTATGTTTTGGAACTTTATTAATACTTCAATAAGAAATAAGCAGAAATGATTTATTGAAATTTTAAAAATTATCTTATATATATAAATATATAATTTAAATTTAGTTATTTTATTATAATCGTGTTAATTTTACTATATTATATATATTATATTTATTTGTGTAAAAAATATAAAAATTATATTTAATTATATTTTTTACAAATAAATAAATGAATTTCTTCAGTACTTTAAATGTTACAAAAATGTCTTCGTAATTTAGATTTAAAATTATCATGGAACTTAAGGTACACATATATAAGGTACACATATTTATATAATTAGCAGAATTAATTTATTAAAGTTAAATATTTATTAATTTAATATAAAAAATATAAAAATTATATTAATTATATTTTTTATTATTAGCTATATATTCTGCTAATATTTTTTAATATTAGCAGAATTAATTTATTAAAGATAAATATTTATTAATTTAATATAAAAAAATATATAAATTATATTTAATTATATTTTTTACAAATAAATAAATGAATTTCTTCAGTACTTAAAATGTTACAAAATTGTCTTCGTAATTTAGATTAAAAATTATCATGGAACTTAAGGTACACATATTTATATAATTAGCAGAATTAATTTATTAAAGTTAAATATTTATTAATTTATCAGGTAAATCATTCTTTAAAAAAAATCGTATTACTACAACATTTTTTTAATAAAAGAAATTTCTTTAATACTTAAAATGTTACAAAATTATCTTCTTAACTTTCATTATTATTTTTTTTAGTGGAACTCAAATAACATATATATAAATTTATTTATATAATTAGCATAATTAATTTATTAAAGTAAAGTATTTATTAATTTATCAGAAGTTTTATAATTTTCAATTGTAATTAATAAACCATTATGAAATTAAAATTCAAAATTCTTATCTCTTATAAACTATTTTTTTAGTATTTAAAATAAATATTGATTAAATTTAACTATACTCATTAAATTCTTCTAAATTTTCATGGAAATTATTTTTATGTACGGACTTAAGTAACATATAAATAGTAATTAGCAAAACAAATTTACTAAAATATTCATCTTTCAAAATTTTATAAAATAATGATTTATTATTATTATGAAGCTTTTTATTTCTATCTTAATTTATTAATTTATAATCAGTTGCTTTGTAATTTTTATCTAAAAACCAATATTGTTGAAATTTTACTGTATATATATATATATGTACTAGGTACGATCTTACATGAAATAATTAAATAAAAATATGTACATAAATGCAATAATAGTATTGCTTAAAATGTCATTAACAAAAATACTTGCATGTTAGAATTTTAATAATTTCTTTTTCATTACACAGCAAGAATGTTAGTATTGACTTTACATAGTGAATGTTACATCAGAGCAAACAATAAAAAGAATTATATTTATTTTGTCATAACAGTCACACTAGTATTTTATCACAATTTAACTCAGTTAGTATTATTTTAGAGTTGGTAATAAAATTTTGACTACAAAGTTAAAGAATGTTCACCAGTGCTATAGATAAACTGTCGAACTAGCAGACATAACATATATCTGAATTTCGCCAAGTAGTGATGCTTGCGCTGTTTAACAGAGGAAACGCTATACGTAGTCGCCTGTCCCCATTTTCCCCTATGTATCCATACATAATCACAGATTGAGAAATCATATGTAACATACAGTGGAAGTGGACACCCTCAAATATGCATTGAATGTAATCAATGATGCAATCAAAACTACAATGTATGCTTAAATTATTAAAATAAGTAGTAAACTAAAATAATAAAAAATTAGATAATTTTTTAAATGATTAATCCATTAAAAGCAAACGTCAAGGTAATAATCGGTAATGCATGATTAAATATTCATTATAAAAATTAAATTTATTTTTCCTAAATTATTCAATAGAACTTGCGTTATAAAGGTACTTTACCAATTTACATTAAAATCATAAAATAAGGAAGTTTTATTTCACATTTAGTGAGACTTAATAATAAAAAAAGCTTGTCTAATACATAAATAATATTTCTAAAGAAGATTGTGATTACCGTATCAGTAATATCTTGAATCTATTATCAGTAATATCTTGAATTTTTTCAGAAATAAATTTGTTCATTATTTATGAATAAATATCAATTCAGTAAAATTAGCAAAAATTGCAAATAAATATATATATATGGAATTAATATAAAACTAAAAAAGTCAAAATTTGTATTTATTTTTGAACTGAATGTTTTATTGTTTACATTCGTAATGTGCAGATTTGAGGGAGTCTGCAGCAGCTGCCAGATTTTCTATATAGCAAACTTTAGATACTCAACCAACCGATAGATGGCAGCACGCCACACCTTTACCTAAGACACTTACCTGTGTGGCACCAGTGACTTAACTGACATTCACTCACCTGCCGACTCTGAGGATCGTACGACCGATCTCGATGTGCTGCAAATCCTTACCAACTCTTCATGCTAATTTAATTTAATTTTATGTAAATATTGTGTTCAAATATAAGATTATGAAAACTTATCCTTAGCCGTTTATTGTATTATAGAGTACATTCACTTATCTCACTGATTTAATGAGATTAAAATCAGATTGATGGAGAGGTCAGCGAACGGCCTTTCCAAGTCTAATGTATTTGTGATACAAAGCTTGTGTTTACTAATAAATGAAAGAGAATTAGGATGAATGTTGTCCATTTGTTCTGTCAAGAATTTCTGTCTGCCACTGAACTCTTCCTTCATTTGGAGCAAGTGTAACAATATTCCATTACTGTTGTATGCATAATGTAACAAAAAGGTATTATAAAATAATTTTAAACAGTAACTATTTATTTTAGTGTTATTTGATTTTAAGTGATATTTTATTGACTTCTTTTCATTTAAATCAATAAAATATACGAAAAGTAAATATAACTAGTTTTTTTTATGACTCCTAACAAAACAAATAATCTCTGAAAATAAAAAAAATATATTACACTTTGATAACAATATCTTTATTAATGTAGTTTGGGGGATAATAACATGTGATATCAGAAAAGGGAGGAGAAGGTCCAAAATTTTCAAAATTTGATAATGTTATATTTGTACTGCCCCTAAGTAACTACTATACACTAAAAGTAAAGTACACTATAAAAACTATGCTTTGAGTTATTAATAAAGAAAACTTTTTCAATTAATAAATTTTTGAATTTCATTCTTATGAACATATTTTTTTTTTATTTAAAACAAATATTTTAAAGCCAAAGAGAAATTTTGAAGAATCAGATTTTGAAAAAAAATTTTACAGTCTACTGTGTTTTTGTCAAAGAAAACTATTTTAGTTCAAATGATAGTATCTTGCCAAATAAAACAGAACCCATATGTGCTATCCAGGTCAAGTCAAGTGGAATTGCACCAGGCATGACTCCTATTATTCGAATTACATTAACCCTAAATTTATGACAGTTATATAGCATACCTAATAAGAATTATAATATAATGAGAATAATATATAATACAGTTTTTTCATAGTTTATGGGGGGGGATTACTAGTTCATTTTTATTTTTTCATAACTTTTTGGCTGGAACAGGCTAAACTTTCTTTTTTATGGGTTTGGCTGTGCCTCGGTCTAGAAATTTTGCAGATCTCTAACTGCCACTACACCACAGAAACATTCAATACTTCTTTTTTTAAATGTTTTACTTACTGCAAAATTATTTTCAAGATAGAATGTAATATTGTTTCTAATATGATATCAGTTGCTTAGATTCTTTCCACAAACACTTCATATTTAAAACTTTATGTGCCAAAATATGTGGTGATTTTTTTTTTTTCATTATTAAATATTTTATGTAGAAGCTAAGCATGTTTACTGTATTTCATGATAATATTGGAATCCTAAGTCGTTAAAGTTTAAAGCCTTGTTAACAAATATTTAGTAATATTTTTACACCCTGAAATCAAAGATAACGAAATCTGTTTTTATTTATTGATGAAAACAAAAATCTCTATGTTTGCTTCATTAACCAAATGTGGTCACCCCCTGTAACCACACAAACTTCTATTAATTTCCTTATTCTCATTAAGGGTATCAATTTAATGTTTGTTGTTTTAGTTATTTTTTAGTTGAAGGTGTGTTGTAGTGTTTTTGTGCTATCATAAAACCTGAAGAGATGTCATGCTCTAAGCGATTTGTTATTTTTTCAATTATTTTTCTCTTTGATTTGTTATATTTAGAAATTTGAAACTGTTTGATTTGTTTCATATATAATTTATTTAGTTCATAGTTTCAAGATATGTTAGCTTTTTAACATTAAAATTTCTAAAAACAAACTAATTTGCCGTAATCAATAATGAAAATATGAATACATTTTAAGTGCGAATTTCATTGACATTTCTTTATTATATGAATTCTTTTTATCGTTGATAATGACAGTGATATAAAGTGCATATTAATGTCTTGTTTTATAAAGGTTATTTTAATTTATTTCTTGTTTATTAGGAGTTGTGATATGCTAAGCTTCTCATAAAATTAATATGCTGTAGCAATTATATTTATAAATTGATAGTAACTATAATATTTAAAATCATGAAAAATAGTAATAATATTTTACAGGATGTTTTAGTATTCCACATAAAAACTTTATGAAGAGGTGTAGTTTTATGTAACTTCTTAGAGATATTCATTATTCACTGCAATATACAGGATGTCTTACTTTAACTGAAACACAAATTTTTATCCAGTACCCTAAAAACAAATCCTTTTTCATAGAAAACAAATTTCAAACTTTACTTCAATCCTGTAATGTATATGAAATGAGTTAATCATCTACCGTATGTTGAATGTAAATGAAAATTCGGGGTAAGCACTTATATCACAGAATAGGGTTTCATTAAGGGATTAGGTTTCATAGGGTTTCATTAGGTTTACAGTACCCTAAAAACAAATCCTTTTTCATAGAAAACAAATTTCAAACTTTACTTCAATCCTGTAATGTATATGAAATGAGTTAATCATCTACCGTATGTTGAATGTAAATGAAAATTCGGGGTAAGCACTTATATCACAGAATAGGGTTTGTGTCGCATTTGAAATTTATTGAGACTGTCTCTATCTGAATCTCTAATTTATTTATTTGTTTTTGTCAATTTATTTTTTACAAATATTTGTTAAACTAAATTACACTTTAACATAGTTTAAAAAATATATTGACATTTTTAATTAATAAAAAAAATAGTTTTTAAGTGCAAAAATTAAAGTTGCTGCTGAGTTTGGGATTTTTTTTTTTTCAAAATGGAAAAATATTTTTAAAACTAAATACTGATGGCAATCTAAAGACCTTTGATAGCACACTCACAGTAACTTTTATTTTAAGCCTAAAATGTTTGCAACTGTTACAATTCAATTTTAAATTTTGAATTTTTTTGTAAAATCACTACTTTTGACATGCAATTTCTAAATTCTTATTATTTTCTAATGAATACCTTACAAGCAAATCATGTGTTTTTGCTTACAAAGTTTTATATGTTTTTTAGAAAATAACATGTCGTATGTGTTTTTCAAAATATCACAAAGTCAAGCTAATTTGACATTTGACTTGACAGTGCTTTTAAGCCTTTAACTACTATGGATGTCGCCTCGATTGATCCATTATTCACAGAAACAGAGACAGTACAGAATAATTTTTATTATACTTCAAAGGAACAACACACCATCCATGCCCGTACCCGGATTCGAACCTGGAACCCAAGCTGTGGCAGTAGCTGCCGCTACCAACCACGCCACTGGGTCGGCTAAGTCAGGCTCTTTCTTATTTAGCTGAATTTATAATGTAATTAATATTTTAAACTATAAAGTACAACACTAGTACATAATTATTACTGTTAAATTATAGCTAACCATTTGCTTAAGTTTAAAATTGCATAAAATACAGTTATTAGTATAATTAGGATTGATTATATGTCATTTCATTCCATACTCACAAATGTGTTAAATATTCTATTATATAGTTTAGGTAACTCCGTGAAATCCACACAGCTTGGGACCAGAGGTTATGCGGATTTTAGAATTTTGCAGATTTCTGGTCATTGCTTTGTTTATTTTTTTTAAACTAATTTGAATGTAAATTAATAATACGATTAAAAATATAATAAATGTTTATAATATACTAAACTATTAAAATATGTAATAAACTAAAATAATAAAAATTTAGATAATTTATTAAATGATTAAAATATTAAAAACAAATGCCAAGTTAATAATCAATAATGTATGATTAAATATCCAGTATAAAGATTAAATGTATTTTACCGAAATTATTCTATGAAACTTGCCTCATAAAGATACATTACTAATTAACATCAAAATTATAAAATAAGAAAGCTTTATTTCAGGTTTGGACAGTCTTACTAACAAAAAAAAAAAAAAAAAAAAAACTTGATTAATACATAAATATACTAGGTAAGAAGATTGTGATATCAGCAATATCTTGATTTTTTTTTCCAAAATAAATTTATTCTTCCTTCATGAAAAAACATGATTTGAGTATTATTAACAAAAATTACTAATTAATATGTATATGGAATTGATATTAAGAAAAAAGTCACATTTTGTTTTTATATCTGAATGTTTCATTATTTACATCCTTAAATTATGTGCGGATTATAGAGATTTGTGGATTTAAGGGCGTCTACTGTATTGATATAATATATTTATATGCAAATGCATACATTACAAAAGAATTAGGTACTGAAAATTTCTTGAAGTAACTTCAACTTCTTATCATCAAAAGTGTGAAGTCGGGCAGATTGTCCTATTTGAACCGGTTTTTCTATTTTTAGAAGCACATTTTTCAATGATAATGCACATTCATTTCTTTTCCAGATTATTTTGGCCGCTGGAATGTTTTATCTGGATCATGGAGGTATATGAATGATACTGTGATGTCGTTTAGTTCTTGTGATATACCATTGATTTGTCCAATCCACCAATTATTTTCATTAATGCATCTAATGAAATCATCGATTTAGAAATCGTGTATTGAATATTGTTTTTTCCTTTGGCTAGAGTTTTCAGTTTTTGTCAATTCATTTTTAATTGTTCATTCCATAAAACCTTCATTATTTTCAATCTCCCAATAATGTTTAGATCGCATACCAACTATAGATTTTACATAAGCATATACTTTCTCATTACTAACTTTATAGGCTTGAATAATATTTCTGTCTAGATGGAGTAGAATGATCCTTTTCAACAGAGAGGATAGTTCAGCAACAAATGAAAATCTTGGATAGCTCTTTTTGTCTCCTTTTGGACATTAAATTTCGTTGCATAATGTTTGCATAGCCTCCCTGTAGCATCACATGCATTTTTACCATGGCCAGTAGCTGAAAAAGCCCACTTCTTTTGTACAAGTTCATTATTTTTGTGCAATTCATTAAAATGATACTTGTTTTTAAAATGCGCTTAAGCTCCATCTGATATATACACAGTTAATTAAAGTGTTTGTAATTGATCCAACTTAAATAATTCTTTTTTTTTTCTATGGCACAAACAGCATGCACTGCATCACGAGTTATATCATCAGAAATTAAAATAATACACTTTATTTCTTCGCTAAAACATGATTTGAAAGTAAATAACAATATTTGAGTATTTTGCCAGTGGTAACTTTGTATTTTATTTGGCAGTATTACTGACCAATTTTCAGCAAAATCAAAATGCATCCCGCACACAGATTATTTTTCTTTTTTCGATAATTTTTTCTTATGAATTCTTTTTTATGAATTTTCTTTATGTGATAATGAGAAATTGCTTTTTATTATCTTAGTACCTTACATCGTCTAGAAATTTTTTAATAGATACCAACTTTTTAAGTAAGTCAGCAATTTCCCATATTGAATGTGCAATCTCTTCCTCTTCATTCAAATCGAAAGTTTCAATTGTAAGAATTTCTGTAACAGGACACTCACCGCACTCTTCAATCCTACAGTTTTCATTTTTATTTTCTACTTCAGCATTTCATCATTAGATCTTCTTCTTTAATCTGAATGCCTGTTAAATTTTTAAGAGCTACACATATTAATTTCAAATTTCTGCAGTAAATACAACAACATACTACTTGTATTGAATGAATTTTGACAAATTTTGGACCTAAGGAATAAAGTTTTGATGTTGCTATTTTCATAGAGGGATTTTTTGTCATTAATTTATGTGTTTTTTTTTTTTTTTTTTTTTTTTTTTTTTTTTTTTTTGATAGACCATACAAAAAAATATTTTACTCTTAATTTTCTCACCATCATCAGTTTTAATACAAAAACCTTAACTTTTGTTCGGCCTATTTTTAGTACAATCTTTGTTAGCCTCTAAATAGTAGGACAGTGAGACATTTAATGCTTCTGTTGATAAAGGGTGTCCAATATAAGAATCAGGTTGTGCATGATCTCCTTTTTCTTTTTTTTCTTTTTTTAATTTTTCGGGATTTACCTATTAGATATTTTGATACACCATGTATTTTTTCTTGTACCTCACTTTTAATATAACTGTCAGGCAGTAATATTAGAAGCTGAACTTTTTCTTTATATGTGCATCTGTGAAGTGCAGTGTTGATGTTTAATAATAATCTTTCACGTTAGGACTTTGATAGAAGAAAACTCGTGGGCAATATTGACTTCATGCACATTTCCTAATTTGTTTATGGATGATGGCACAAATTTTTCTTCTAATTGCATATCTTCTCTCTCCACATAAAGTTGTCTTCTGTCTGATCTAATTTTTGCAGGTTGTTTTAGTGGTGAAATATCACCACCAAGAATTTTAAAGATTCGTTGTCTCATTTTTTGGGATAAATTTTTCATCACATATAGGTATTTTTTCATGATATTCATCACGCACATCCATTTACTCATTTACGCACATACTCATTTTCATGTTTTAAAGGTTTTCTTTTATAAAATTCTATACAATTAGAGCATAAATTGCAATCCCTATTTACAGAAACAGAAGTTCCAACAATTTTTAAAATTTTATCAGTTAAGTCATGAACAAACTAACAAACTTTGTTTTGTATGCAACTTTCTTAAGTGTCTTATAATAATCCACACATTTAAGTCTTTTTGAACTAGGAATGTCAGACATTATTCTTTGTCATCCTAATTTCACATTCATAAATTTAAAAATTTTCCCTATTACTGAAATAAATTACTAATTAAAAACTATAACGATTCTGCATAATAAATGTGAGAAAATCTGAAATTTACACTTCCACAGACAACAACAACAACAACAAAAGAGGATAAAACTTAATATTTGAATACAGTTGCAGAATAGAATGTTATTTTAAAACAATTCCCTTAAAAAGAGAGGAAAATAAGTACTGATTAGCTGCTCTATGAGCAGATGTTTCTGCTTGAAATAACATGATTTGTTTAAACAACTGTGAATAAAAAGAGCTTCTCTAAAATGTTCTATATTTTTATGCAACATGAGTAAATAAATGGTAGAGTGTAAGATAATAATTGTTAAAAAATAATAATAATAGAAAACTTTTTTCATGCAATTTTTTTAATTAAGAAAATTATTAAAATTTTATGTATTGTTGTTAAAATCCATTATAATAAGTCAGTATCAATAATTTGAATTTTTAAATTCAAAGGAGTTATTAAACAACATTTTTAGTTATATATGCACATGTTAGAACATACTAAAACATAATGAACATAAAATATCAAAGCATATTTTAATAAAAATGTGAGAATAATATGTTTTATAACATTTCCTCCAAGCAAAAATATACTTGTTCAATAGCAATCATTTTATTGAACACTAATTATTTTTTTCTTTTTAAGGGGTTTGAATTATCTACGTTTTATGAGTAGGAATTTTTGAAGATTTCCTTATATATATCTCCCATAATTAGGTGTATATTGTTTTATTTTTTCATTTAAAAACATTTATTATAAATTCAGTGAAATAAGAAAAAGCTTAACTTTCTGGGTTTTTTTCTTTTTGAAAAAAAAAAAAAAAAAATACACAGCATGTTATTAAAAAAATCGTTTAAAATTTTCGAAGCAAAAACACATGATTTGCTTGAAAGGTATTTATTAGAAACTAATCAGTCATCAATTGAATATATTATCAGATTTTTTTAATGGTGTTTTTGAGAAATTGCATTTCAAAAAGGGCGATTTTACAAAATTTTGCATAGTTTAAAATTGAATCAGAAAAGTTGGATGAATCTTAGGGCTAAAATAAAATTTGCTGTAAAACTATCATTAAAGATCTTTGGATTGCCATCAATGTTTCGCTTAAAAATATATTTTTTTCATTCTGATAAAAAATTAAATCCAGTAATATTTATATTTTTTGTACTTAAAAAGTAATTTTTATAATTAAATAAAAATGACACTGTATTTTTAAAACTATGCTAAAGTAAAATTCAGTTTAATAACTTTTAGTAAAAAAAAAAAAAAAAGACCGGATACATTAAATATTTTTTGTAGTGTGTTCATTTCAAAATGAAGCGTTTTTCAGTTTTTTTTTCCTGAAATTTGTCAATTTTATCAAGAACTTGAAAGTGCTTTAAACTTAACAAATATTTTTGGGGGGAAATATCCTTCTGGGAAATTTTGTGTTTACTTAGTTGTAACTATTGTATTTTTTTTATTAAGTCTGTGATAGTGAATCGGCATACCCTGCCTGATGGAATTATTTGGCTACTTTTCCTGGATACTGGATTGATCATGATGGTCCAAACGCAAAGCCGCCACGATCATTAGATCTGTGTTCAATTGACTTTTCCCGTTAAGGTTTTTAAGAGTTTAATTAACAATTAGAGCAGAAAAGTTTTTAAAAAATTGAAGAGTTTTACATATTTTAATCTTTGAGTTTTGTGAAACAAAAAAGGTAGGGAGGAGAAAGTTATTATTGAAGGGAATATTTAATTAAAAATTTAGCGAAATTTATATGAATGATTATTCATTGTTATGATAAAAAAATAAAAATAGCAGACAATGTTTTAAATATTAAGTGGTTTTAAATGATATTAAACTTAGGACGCTGTGGGGAAGGAAGTGAAGTCTCAGCAGAAGGGGAATTTGAGGATTTGATCAGAAATTCAATGAATCAAAGAAAAAATTCACTCATGATTAAGAAATAAGAGAAAAATAAAGTGAAGGAATTTAAGAACTTTTGGCAGATTTCGATAAATAAAGATTTTCAAAGACCATATGTCACTTTAAAGATATTCCGAGCACAAACATGTATTTCACAAATATTTTTCTGAAAATGTAAATAATAAATTATGATTTCTGGTAGGCAGGATTGGAAATATTGATTTTAATATTGTAAATTTCATAACGCACTTACGGAATGATAGTGCTAACTCTACTCCGCAAGAAAGGTTTTTTTCCAAGTTTGATATCATCCAGAATAAATTATGAGATTCTCTTCTTTTAATACCACAATGGTAATCCTTTTTCATTTTAAAGTCTAAATAAAATCTCTTTGAAAAACATTTTTGTGATTAAAAAAATAGTTATACAAGTACAAGACTGAGTGCAGTTGACAAACGCTTGCGAATGTTGTAATCAAAACTGTTAATGTTATTGTGGATGCGCCTCAACTTCTTCTGCTTAAAGTATAAGTATATAGTAAAAGCTAAAACTTATAACTTGATGCTAATTTGACTTTTGGACCTATACTGTATTTCAATCTAATATTACAAAAAAATGCATAATGTAAGTTGTGAAAGGCTTTAAATAGCAAGTAGATCTCTATTCTTCCAGAATTGTAGCTAGTGACATAAATAAATAGGCATTTCTTTCAAGTCATAATCGAATCTTAACAATTTAAATATCTATCTTTATGCGTATAACTTTATTACATTATGTATTTAAACTTATTGAATATGAAATTGTGTAGAAAATCTATGTAGGATAGCTTCAATGATAACGCATAAAATGAAAAACACAAGGTTTATTACTTGATAACATATTGTATATAAACATAATGGAAAAATAAGCTGACTATTTGTCAGTGACATGAAGAAAAAAAATATATAATAATATATATAATAATAATTAGTTTAAATTAGATACTTCATTCAATCAGAGATTACTCAATTCTCCAAAACCAAAAGATCGCTCACTTTATACTTTTGATGCAAGCAGACGAGCACCCTCTGAAGAGTTCTTGTAATCGGTTATCATTGAGTCTTTCGAATGATAATATTTGTGTTCGTCTCATAAAATCATCCAGTTTTTTAAACACACAGTTTATTCTTCACAAAACATATAAACATACACTGTACTTCACACAAAACATATATTAAATAATAGTTTTCTCGGCATTTTCGCCGGATCAAAACAACTTCCAACCAAGCGGGAATCAAAACATTCCAAACTATTTTTTCCCTCGGGTCGGGATGACGTCACGACAAAATCCCCATAGGGATCATTTCTTTCCCCAAGGAATGAAGTTGAAGTCGTAACACCCTCTACATTTGAAAAATACTGGAATATATTTTGCCAGTTGGCCAAACATTACCAAAATTGGTACGAAAATTTCAAGAACCGGCCGTTGACTGATTAAGAGTTGAAAATTGTGAAGGCCTTCTCAATTCCTAAAACCTACACATCAGTTATTTTAGCAGACAAAAACTGTGCTGAAGTTGCGATTTGCGTCAATTATAACTGCCGATCATTTTAAGTCTCTTCCATGCGACAATGAACTAATCATCTTATTGACGGATGGGGGTAAAAAGTAAACAGAGCACCTTGTAACTTAAATTTAATAGAAACCAGATAATAACACAAATGAAAAGAAATTAGATTACATTTAAAACGCTTTAATAAGTATTATACAATATAAAATAAAACAGACCTACGTTTTAAGGGGAAACATAATCAAAATCGAAAAACTTGCTAACATTAGCAGAAGGAGAGGAAAATTCGTTAAAACGTACCTACATTTATTGTAAACTTTGAAATGTTGTACTAAATTTATCGTTTAAAAATGTTTTATAACGATTGATGGTCAAAAGACATTTTGACCAGGATGCATAAAATTGGATTTACCCCTGACCTAGATAAAACCAATACCGCCTTACTTCGGAAGGAGTTGATTCCCAGTACTTGTTTGCAAGGTAACTTTTATAAAAAAATAATTAAAAGTGTTTAAAATATAGTGTATAAAAAACTTTAAAAAGCAACAAGAAATGTGTAAAAAATGCATAATTGTAATCCTTATTGATAGGAAAAACTGTTTGTACGGCTTATAAGAAATAAAGGTTAAAATGAGTTGGGACTGAATGTATGGACAGAGAAGAGGCAAAAACTTTCTTTGGATGTATTTCGTGAACATGCCGAACAAGTAGTCGAAAATTTAAGGGAAACAAAAATAAATTAACAAGCATGTAATGGAATAAATTTTGAGTTTTTATCAGTGAGGATATGTGAGAGTACTGATATGAGAAAGTCGGATATGGGAGTATCTACTCTATTGCATCTACACGTATGTATCTGTATTTTAGAAAAAAAAACATCCCATCTCTGTTGTACCCAAAGATACATTATTTAATTAATTAATATTTGAATTTTTGTAATATTTAAGAAAATAACACTTCTTATCTGATATTTAAATCATAATTATAATTTACGACTAGTTGTTAAACATGTGTTTTTTTTTCTTTTTGATTTTAGATAAAACTCTTTCACCGCAGTTGAATAAGTCATTTCCTTGGATGAAAATGCCGTCAATCTCTTTATCACATACATAATCTCACATTGATTTTTTGAACAAGTACCTCTCCAATATTAATCTTTTTCGCTTAAGAAAATGTCATCGATAAAAGAAGAAAATTGTTCGTCTAGTGAACCGAACTTTGTTTCTGAAAATAGCAATGGAGAAAATTATCTCTCCATTACTACAGAAGAAAAACTATATATATGTGAACTGTGTTCCAAAACATTTTCTAAGAATAGCTATCTACAAAAACATATCTCGACTCATATTAATGAAAAACCGTTTGTTTGTGAAACATGTTCCGGAGCATTTCCTCATGAATCTGATCTAAGAAAACATCGTTTGATTCATACAGGTAAAAAATCCATTGTTTGTGAACTATGTTCAAAAGCATTTAATTATAGGAGTTATCTAATTAGACATCTTTTGATACACGCTGGAGAGAAACCCTTTGTTTGTGAAGTATGTTCTAAAGAATTTTCACAGAAAGGTAAATTAAATCGTCATCTCTTGACTCACACTGGAGAGAAATCCTTTGTTTGCGAAATATGTTCGAAGGGATTTTCCCGTAATAGTAGCCTAAGAAGTCATCTCTTGACTCATACTGGAGAGAAGCCCTTTGTTTGTGAATTCTGTTCCAAAGCATTCCCTCATAATCATCATTTAAAAACACATCTCTTGATTCATACAGGTGAAAAACCTTTTGTTTGTAAAATATGTTCCAAAGGATTTAATGATAACAGTACTTTAAAAAAACATCTTTTGATACACACAGGAGAAAGACCTTTTATTTGTGATGTATGTTCCAAAACATTTTCTGATAAGAGTAATCTCAGAAGCCACCTCTTAGTTCATACTGGAGAGAAACCCTATGTTTGTGAAACATGTTCCAAAGCATTTTCTAATAACAGTGCTCTAAAAAAACATTTCTTGACTCATACTGGAGATAAGCCCTTTGTTTGTGAAATATGTTCCAAAGCATTTTCTCAGAATAGCATTCTAAGTAGGCATCTCTTGACGCATACAAAATAAAAACACTTTTCTTGTGAAGTATGTTCCGGTGAATTTAATGATAAGAGTGTTCTAAGAAGGCATTTTCTGAGGCATACCAAAGAAAAACTCTTTTTTGTAAAGTGTGTTCCAAAGGATTTAATGATAAGAGTATTCTAAGAAAACATCTTTTGTTGCACACGGAAGAAAATTCTTCTATTAATAAAACAAGTTCTAAAGGTATTTCTGATAATAGTAACCTATGAACCCATTGCTTGATTAATTTTAGAAGAAAGAAAACATATTTGTAAAATATGTTCCAAAGAATCATCTAATAACTATTATTTAGAAAAATTTTTCTCCTATACCAAATTGAGAATTCTTGAAAATGTCCTATATTTCAATTTCAAAATTATGCATGAACTTTATATGTGTAAGATCCTTTTTCTTTTTGCATTTATTAATAAAGTTTTAAAAAATACACTTACATGGCTTAGTGTCTTTTTGATAACAAGCAAATAAATCTTGACATATTTATTTGATATGTGTAAAATATAATGTAAATATTTCTGGCACTTACTTTTAATTTTTTTTTATTTCACTATAAAGTAATTTTACTCCAAAATAAGGAATTAATCTTGTCTGAAAGGATAAATTGTGCTTAAATATCGTATGCGATAGAAAAAGCTTTATTGAAGTAATACATTAGAAAAATATGAAAAGTGTGTTAAAAATATATTTGTGTGAAAAAAAAGGATTTTTTCAACTTTATTAATAATTATTATTTAAGCATTTTAAGCTTTATTTTTTGGCACAATAATAAAGGACTTAATGAAGAAAAAATATTCTATCAAGAATTTGTTCAGTTTCCCATGCAAAATTTATAATAAATAAATAAATTTTATGTATCTTCTTGTACAATCTTGAACATTTTTAGTTGATTTCTTTAACTATTTGTAGACGTATGCTGTATAATTTTAAATATTGGATTTATCCAAAATTAATTATGTATGAGATGAAAAAAAATGCAAATATATGTAAAATTACAGTAAACAACAGAATTTATTTTACATTTTTATGCTAATTTATTTTTATTTTATTGTAAATTTGATACTTAGTTTTATTAAATAGAATTTAAGGAGCAATTCCTCGCATGAAAAAAATCTAGCTAATTGAACAATATACATGAATGTTTTTTTCATTTTGAACATGCCTGTTCGTTGAAAAGACACAAACTGAGAAAAATTACTTTTAAGTGAAGTGGATTACAGCACTTAAATGCACAACAATGTAATAAAATTGTTTTTAACTGTATTTATATTACTAAGATCACTACAAAACATTATGAGAATTATGAGCAGTAATAAAGTATAATTTAAGTAAGAAATTAGAAAATTCATTAATTTTTTCGCTGAATCAAGTTGACCGACTAAATTTTCTTAAATTTCCAAAGGATTTAAATAAAACGTATTTCATTATCATGTATTCTTTGCACCCATCATGAGTTAAGTATTTTTTAAAATATATAAATAATTAATTCAATAATTATTAGTCATGTTTACTCAATCATCTATATGATAAAAGCTTAAATCATATGACTCTCATCAACTGTCCCGAGCTACTCGCTTCACTTTTTACATTTTATGATCAATTTTGTACTTTAATGTTAGCTGGCACATGTGATAAGTCGCCAAATATTGTACAGAATATTACTATTAAGCGCTAAGCATTTGGCTGTCATCAGTCAACAGTTTGGCAGGATGTCCATTTCACTTTTCATATGCTAAGCGGCCAGTTTTAATCAAAATTATTTTTTCGGATAAAACTGCATAAAAGTTGCACTTTTAAAGAGATCCTTTGAAAATAGGTATTTATCAGTTAGTCGGGAGCCAGTGTTATGTATACATATATATGGGTATTAAATCCCGTTGGTCAATTTCTCCATATGCAAATCGCAAAACTATTAGCCAAATTATAAAAATTAATGTAATTTTTCGTTTCAATAACGAAAAAACAAATAAATTAGTAGAACATTAATAAAAGTAGAAATAAAAATTATAATTAAAAGTCACTTAATGACGTAATAAACATGTATATTGTGCTTAATGTCAAGTGAATATTACATCTACGATCATCTGTTTTTGGAATTTGATTTTATAATTTGGCGGTAGATTTTTGGTCGACGGAATAGCTAAGTAGTACTTTTTTATCTGTACATATATATGTGTATGTGTATATACACATATTTCTCTTTATATACTTATATATGCATATATAGATATACAGTGGCGGTCAAAAGTTTCCGGTCAACAAAAGTATTTTCGTTAACCCGTATACCCATATGCAGAGGAATCTCAAAGTGATACTTATACACGTTATTGACATAATAGTTAGGAACTTTTTATGGAATAACATATAAATGTCAATAAATTTAATTTATAAAATTAAATGCAAAGGAAAACGTATGTGTCAAAAGTTTCCGGCCACTTTCGCAAGTTCTGAAAAAAATGGTATTGTAGTAAAAAATAACAGTGACCAACAATATTCACAATTAGTATTTTATCACCATACCTTTAGAAATAACTACTGTGGCGCAGCAACGTGACATTTATACAATCAGCGGTTAAATATCGTCAATGGTACGTTTTTTCCACATTTCATGCAATTTTTTGGAAATTTCGGATGAGTTGAAATATTTATAGTTCCGCACACGTTTGCCAACATCTTTCCAAAGATTTTCTATTAGATTTATGTCGGGTGTTTGGGCTAATCATTTCAAAAGCGAAATTGTATTGTACGAATGCCGTTGCTTGTCGAGGCTCGCGTATATTCATTAAGTCGTTATCATATTAAAACAAATAGCTGCGACCACAATTTATCGCCAAATGAGGCAGCAAATAATTTTGCAAGATGTATTATTCATCTAGCTATGGATTTCAATCAACGAACTAATACTTTTTGAAGAAAATACTCCCCACAGCTTAATGTGTCCTCCGCCACGCGTCATTGTAGGACTAACATAGGTTGAATCACATCTTTTGGTGTTTGGATATCTTACCTAGTGTCCCAACATTCCCAAAAAGTCTGAAATTCTATTGATGGAAAAATAGTACTTTTGTCCTGTTTTCACTTGACCAGATTTTATGTTTTTTTTGGAAAACGCCTGTCGGATACGTTGATTCTTTTAACTATGAAAAATTTTTGAACACCGACTCTTCCATAAAGTTCTGCATCACGTTTGCAACTGGAAACGGTAGATCGACTTATTTCAACAATATTTTTATTTCGTAAAACGCGGGATATTGCAAAAGAATTTCTATACGGGTCATCAATTATTTTTCTACTGATAATTCTGTCCACAACAATAGCCATTTTCTGGCGTCTGCCGGACCTCAAAAAGTCCAGAAGGGCATGGCAATATTAATATGATTTTTAAATATCGTTCACAATCGTTTTTACCGATCGATAACTTTGCCGCAATATCTGGAGAAATTTGGCCTATTAGTGACCAATTAAACATTCATTTACGAACAATAATTGTTGAACTTTTAAATTTTGAATTTAAACTACGCTATTCACATTCATTCATTGACAAACACGACCAAAAAACACTTTACCGATATAAAAAAAACTAAGGAAAGACGAGTGGCAGGAAACTTTTGTACACGCGAACTTCGAATTTTACCCCTTTGCATGAAGCGTCTTCTGTATCAAATCAAAATGATTACGTGGTCAGAGGTCACTCACATATTCATATCTTTTGAAGCAATTGTGCTTCTGCTTCTCTGAAACCTTCTGGTAAATAAATAAAAAAGTCTAACTGGCCGGAAACTTTTGACCGCCATTGTATATGTATATATAACACTAACGCTCGACCAACCAAAAAGTAGAGAAAAAAAATAATATTTGAGTTACATTGAAGTACATGTATTTTGAGAATAATTTCAGTGAAAGTTAAATTAACAACTCAATATCTCTTTCCATCAAAAAAGAAAAGAAAAAAAGATTTATTCTTCAAAGGTTGAAAAAGCTAATTTTGGCGATAATAATTCATATAGTAAGTTCGCCAACCATGAATTTTACCATGCAAAAATAATTCGATCATGTACCCACATAGCACACAACTATCATAAGTCATCTAGTCATCTACAAACTGCAAACACAAGACAGCTCACACTACTATAAGTAATCTAAAAATATCCACAATACACTATTTTCACATCCAATAGAAATAACATGTGTGATCTCTGTCAGTTCCTTTACACATTGATATATCCAGATTGTCTATGAGACCCCATTTATAAGACCTCCAAGCATAGATAGCTTTTCGACATGGGGTACTTCTTATAGATGCACTTAAGATTTTCATTGTAGCTATAAACATATACATCTGAAACACATTTATAAATGTAGGGTTTTTTATATTCGGTATTGTTTATATTAATATTTATGATGGGCAAGAAACATGTGTCATTTTATGGGCAACATAAATCTTGGCTAAAAGTGTTGAACACATATACGTTTTTAATATATTTGTATAAGTAATTGCTGTGCAGAATATTTAACTGCATTCAAATATAAATTTTAATTTTGAGTTACTTGTTTTAAAAAAATACAATTGAACAACTAATCTTTTAAAGAAGCCATGACATATACATAAAATGTTATTTACTTTGTTTTCCGGAAGTATGGTATATTATATATGCCATTAATAGATACTCATGAAAATACTAATGAACTTGGTTTACAACAATGAAAATAAAAAAAATCTTATGGTAAAAATACTTTACATTTAAATTTCAATGCATTATGAAAATAAGTTTAAACTGGTGTTAATCAACTGAAGTGAAAAAAGCTTCTTTGAAACACCATATACAATATTAAAATGCGCAAGGCCTTTCAAAAGAACTGAATCTTTCTTCGTCAGAAGCAATCAAGGCGTGCGTCTATAATGAATCTTGAGGCACGTCTTCTTTGCGCCTGACGAAAAAAGACTCGGTTCTTTCGAAAGGCCTTGCGCATTTTAATATTTTATATGGTGTTTCGAAGAAGCTTTTTTCACTTTGTTTAATGTATTAATAAAAAAAATTATTTTCATTGATAAAGTGTTTTATATTTTAAATGTTCCTGGAAGAATAATTTTTTATGATTATCTTTTAGCGTGCATAATATAACAATAAATCTCCTAGAACACAAAGTAATTTAATGGTTTAAAAAAAATTTAAAGGAAACAATTTGATTAAAAGATGCGTTCGTTGCTAGAAACTGTGACAACTTAAAAATAAAAAGATAATTTCTATTTGTATCCACTTAAACCAACTTGGCCAAGGTGGTATTTTTCTTGAAATGATATTTTTTACATAAGTATACCTACATAAAAATAAAAATCAAAATAATTCTTGGGAAAATTTTAAAATAACCTTGTCTTCATGGATGAAAAAAAAGAAATACTTTTAAAATTATACATAATCTTTTATTTTCAACACGTCAATAAAAATTGTCAAATATGTCCTTGATTTTAAAAATTATTCTAATTTTCACAATTACAGTAAAACCCCGATAATTCGGATTAACTGGGACCAGACCCAATCCGGATTATCGAAAATCCGGATTATCCGGAGAATTAGAAAAAAATGAATTAAAATAAAACATACTTACAGATAATCACCTTTATGTTAAACTCATTGAATATTTTTAGGCAGTAAAAATGTTTACTTTGCTTAATTCTTCCGAAAATATTTCAGAAAAAGTTTTTTTTTATTCAGAATACGACGATGAAACAAGTTAATGTTATGGAAATTAGCTAATCGCTTCTCAAATTTGAAAAAAAAAATGACCAAACCGATCCGGATTAACGGGGTCCGAATTTGCGGAGTTCTACTGTATCTATTTTACTAGCATAAACATAACAATTGTTATACCATACAAATTTTATTAATAAAATGCTAAACAAACGTTTCAATTAAAAGTAGAATAGTTAATTTGCTGTCATTTTTTATAAATTTCAAAACAATAATGGAATTAAAATAATTTGGCTTTCAAACAATAATGGCACACTAATAAAGCCACCAAATTTAAAAACAAATGCTAATACTAAAATAATTATGTGATTGATATCTGCACTCCATTTACCCTTTTTCTAAACAACTTTCAATGTTCACTGTTAATCTTCACATTTTTTTTTATTCTTTTAATGGTGTATGGAATGTGTTGCACATGATTTTTTGAATTTTTTTCTTTTATACACATTTTTATGTTAATGCAATATCATTTTCATAGTGTTGTTAGATATTAGACACTATTATGCTTCAGTCTCAAATGTTTAAATTAAGATTTCGAACGTCATTGGCACTAAGAAATAAAATCCACGGCTTATGTTACTTCAAGTTGTCTGTTTTTAGAACTAAAAAAAATCATAACTATATGAAGTTAAAGATATACACTCGACAAATTCTCATGTCACATATAGACCTGGAGGTGGCGGCACAAACAATCACCTCATCAAATTCATGGCTGAAATTCCAGAATGAATTAAAACTCGATTTGCATATTAAAATGCCAAGTAGTATCGTGTACAAAACAGCTAAAACCCGATTTTAGCAGTTAACTCACAAGTTTATCGTTGTGTTTCCCTGCACTGCTAAAATGGGGTTTTTAACTATTTTCCACCAAGATAAGGAAAGGGCTGTTGACGTCACTGTAGGAAAAATTACTGTGAATCACTGGTGGATCCACAGTAATTTCCTGCCCGTCTTTAAGACTCCTACTGTACACGAGACGTCAAGGTGATCTGATTGGTCTACAATTGGTCTGGTTTGTCTGCGATTAAAAGCTCTGTTGCATGATTGGTCAACGTCGCCATGATGATTCCTGTAATGGTCGCTAAGGTAAAAATGTAATTGTTAGGTTGATTAAAGGAAGCATTTGTGTGTTAACATGCCCTGTCCATATACGACTTGGCAGACTGATTGTGTATTAACTCACTGGGGACGAGCGACACATATGCATACTACAAAAAGGCTTAAGAATCCTTGTTTATCCCCGGCAACAGAATTTTACTGTAAAATAAGTCTTATTTAATCGGAGCATTTTCTCTATTTAATAAGGTATAAATTTCTATTTTTAAAAATCGGTGACAAAACATTAAACATTTCGTAAAAGGCTCCCGGCGCGAAGGCGTTAATATGCAAATCGAATTTTAACTAAATCTGGAATTTCAGCCATGAACTCTGTGAGGTGATACCCTATGCTGCCATCTCTTGGTCTAATAAGGACGTTAAAGTTATGAGGGAATCAATACATTAAAAAAACTAAACATTTTATTCTCATATTAGCATTATTCTAACATTAACATCCAAAAAACACTTAATAATTTTGTAAGTAATATTTTCAATGAAGGACACCTTTATGTTAGTGCTTTTTCATGTAACGGAGACATTTTAGTGAAATGCCAATTTTTTTTCCAAAGCTCTAAATTTAAGAGCCCTCATTTACCCTAACTGACAAAAATCTATCTTAGTATTATAATTCCACTCTTTAAGATTAACCATTTTGTTCAATTAAACTTTCCAATTGAAACGCAGAATAATTTTAAATAATTCGCACATTTTCTTCAAAATTTCAAATCTGAAAACTCGCATGTGCACTACATGTCGCGAATTAGATTAATATTTGTAATTACTTTGGTGTCCACACTCTCATAGTGACTCCATGGTTATAGTTTTATTTTTTGCATACGATCACGAGAAATGGAAAAAGGTAGTAGAATTATTCTGGAATAAAGTTTGTGTTAAGTTTTTATCTGAAAATGTTTTGAAGCTTCATTTTTTGTAAGATATTTAAATTTATTTTTCACACGTTTAAAGTAAAACGACGATGTCTATATTTTCGGGTAGATTTTATAGCTTCGATTTCGCATTGTTTGCGATATGTGGCGTCCGAACTAATAGGGACGTGTGAAAAGTAACTGTTTTTTATTTGTTATCAGAAGTTGTCATTGAAAAAAAAAGGATGCTTTGAAAATCAAAAGAATGGCTCTTAGAGCTGGTTTTACGAAAACTTATAATGCTTTAAATAAAGCTTTAAACGACGGAACTCCAGATGCTAATTTAATAGAGAATTTAATGTGTCAACTGGAAGATAAAAGCACAAGATTGCGAGCTGTAGATGAAGAAATTTTGAATTTTATGTTGACAGAAAAAGTTGTAGAAAAAGATTATTCTAAAGAATTTGAAGCATGCGAGGAGTATACAGAAAAATTTATTGCTATAAAGCAAAATTAAAGACATTTTTGGTGAAACCTATCGAAGAACAACTCCGATCGCAGAATTATACAGATGTTGAAAGAACGCTGTCCCGACCACTTCGCTTACCAGAAATAAGTTTACAGCCGTTTGATGGCGATGCAAGATTATGGTTAACCTTTTGGAATTCATTCAGCAAAATTCATGAAGACACCACTTTAGATGACCATTTGAAATTTGTTTATCTTTTACAGGCGATAACGCCGAAATCCAAAGCAGCACAGATAGTTAATAATTATCCGGTTTCTGCTGATAATTATCCAAAAGTAATTCTACATCTTAAAGAAAGGTTCGGCAGAGAAGACACACTTATTGAGATATATGTTAGAGACCTTCTTCAATTAGTCTTAAATAATAATCGATCATCAAACAAGAATTTTAATTTATCGTCGTTATATGATAATCTAGAGACAAAACTTAGGTCTATAGAATCCTTAGGTGTCACAGAAGAGAAATATGCCAGCATACTTTTTCCACTTGTAGAATCTTGTCTACCTCATGATATATTAAAAATCTGGGAAAGACAGCGTGAGAAGACTGCTCAAGGTAAGAACCAATTAAATTCTATCCTTGATTTTTTAAAAATGAAGTAATTGCGGAAGAGCGGGTTCTTTTGGCTCATTCCAATCTTGGTTTTGAAAACCCAAAGAAATGTAACAAATGTAATAATGAATATAATTCAATGCCAACTGCCACAGATTTATTTATAAATAATAAGTCTAATAAGAATTTACTTAAAAAACGTGAAGATTTGTGTATATTTTGTGACAAGTGTCACTTATCAGAAATTTTTTTTAAAGCTAGTTCGCTTTCTTTTGATGAGAAACGTAACTTAATTTTGAAAAAAGGAGCTTGCTTTGTTTGCCTGACGAAAAACCACATTTCACGCAATTGTAATTCTAAAACTAAATGCACGAATTGTGGTAAAAGACATTTTTTTATATTATGTCAAAATGTTTTTAATGAGGGTGGTAATGTGTCGTTAGAAAGTCATAAACATGAATCAGGGAGTAGTGACACTGTTTTAACTACTCAAGCTTCGGATCCTACTGTGTTACTCCAAACTTTGAGTGTCCGTGTAAAGCACAATGGAAAAGAGAAAATCGTGCGTGGAGTTATTGACACAGGATCCGAACGTTCCTATTTATCACGAGATGCAATTAAATATTTGAATTATAAAAGTATTGGTGAAATTAAATTAATTCACACATTATTTGGTAATGTTGAAACAAGTGAAACAAAGCATAATAAATATAGAATTCACTTAAGTAGCATAGACAATAGTTATAAATGTGATATGCATGTTTTAGATGTTCCTGTTATTTGTTCTAAAATACGAAAAGTGCCAAATGGGCCTTGGTTATCAGAATTAAATAAATGTGGTATTAAAATTTCTGATGTTGAAAATAGTTCATGTGAAACCGAAAATGAAATTAAATTATTGATTGGTTCTGATGTGGCCGGAAAATTACTCACCGGAAATATTAAAATTTTAGAAAGTGGTCCGGTTGTGGTAAAAACCCATTTGGGATGGACTCTAATGGGAAAAATTCCAAGTATTAAATCAGAAACAAATAAGGCTGCTATGATTATTTCATCACTTTGGAACAATTGTTCCGTTGCTGATTTGTGGAAGCTGGATATTATGGGCATAACGGATCCAGTTGAATCCAAAACTAAATCTGAAATTCATGAAGAAACTATGCAGCATTTTAAGAGTAATATAAGAATAGATTCAGAAGGGAGATACGAAGTAGCATTGCCATGGGTGCTAGATAAAGCTTGCTTACCTAACAATAGAGAATTGGCCGAAAAGCGGCTTGCTACAACGAGGAAAAAGTTAATTAATTTAAATAAAATTGAGGTATATAGCGAAGTATTTGATTCGTGGATAAATGCAGGAATAATTGAAAGGGTGGTTGATAATAAAGAAACTAAAGTACATTATTTGCCACACAGGCCTGTATTTAAAGAATCGAGGGCAACTACTAAAGTTAGACCAGTTTTTGACGCTTCGGCTCATGTTAAAGGTTCCCCTTCTCTAAATGATTGCCTAGATAAGGGATTAAATTTGATTGAAAGGATTCCTTCTATATTGCATCGGTTTCGGAAATAGCCTGTTGGTGCAGTATCCGATATAGAGAAGGCATTTCTACAAATTGGTATTAGAGTAGAGGATAGAGACTATCTGAGATTTATATGGGAAAACGGCATAATTTATAGACATAAACGTGTTGTTTTTGGAATCAATTGTAGCCCCTTTTTATTAGAGGCTACTTTGAGACATCATTTAGAAAGTGCGACTGAAAATCTTGCTTCTACAGTAGAAATTTTGAATGAATCGTTATATGTAGATAATTGTGTTTGCAGTATCAACACAGTTGAAGAATTAAATAAGTTTATATTTGAATCCCAAACGTTACTATTCTCCGCAAAATTTAATCTCAGGGGATGGTTGTCAAATTATCCCATTCAAATTATTTCTGAAAATTCAACAGCTAATGTAACACCAGTATTAGGTTTAAACTGGGATCTGGAAAACTATACCCTATCTTGTAAAATCGGTTCTATTGAGGAAAAACAAATTATTCCCACAAAACGAGCTGTACTTTCATTCGCACAGAAAGTGTTTGATCCTCTTGGATTTACCTCTCCTGTGACTTTGCTCCCTAAACTTATTCTACAAGAATGCTGGAAGTTTAAAATTAAGTGGGATGAATTACTCCCAACTAATTTGGCTAAACAATTTTTAAAATGGGTGCAGGATTGAAATGATTTCTGACATCAAATTGCAGCGATGGATGTATTTTGATAATTATGAAAGTAATGATGTAGGCCTTCACATATTTTGTGATGGAAGCAAACATGCGTATGCTACTTGCATTTTTCTAAGAGTAAAGAGAAAAGATAAAATCCTGGTAACTTTCGTACAGTCACGTGCAAGAGTAGCTCCCTTTAAGAACATAACGATACCCCGGTTGGAGCTTTTAGCATGCTGCATTGGAGCCAGGTTGGGAAGTCGAGTTATATTTGATCTACGAATTCCAAATTTAAAGATATTTTATTGGTGTGACTCAACTACAGCTTTAAGCTGGATAAAGCGAGACGAAAGACGGGGAACATTCGTTTGGAATCGCGTAGAAGAAATCAGATCCTTAACTCAAAAGAACCAATGGCGACACATTGCAGGAAAATTTAATCCGGCAGATATCCCTTCCAGAGGTTGTTCGATTGAACAATTTTTACAACTAAGATGGTGGGAGGGACCGGATTGGTTGGCTCAACCTGAATATACTTGGCCTCAAAGTGGTGAAATTCCCGATGAAGAAATTATTAACTCTGAAAAACGGAAAAGTGTCATTTCAACAATGAACAAGAACACAGAATCTAGAGATTGGTATTATCGACGGTTTTCATCTTTCAAGAAAATTATAAGATTGATCGCCTGGATTTTAAGATTCTTAAACAATTTAAGAAATCCAAATTCAAAAGAAATTTCTGAACTTACGTGTTTGGAATTAGAACAAGCCGAAAGAAAATTGATAATTTTGATTCAGAAAGACAGATTCAACGAGAAGAATAATCAGAAGATACGTAGCTTAAGACCAATCCTAGATGAAGATGGTATTATAAGAGTGAAAACGCAAGTTATTTATAGAGAAGATGCTTTCAATTTTAAATACCCTGTTCTTTTGCCTTCTGACCATCCTGTAGTCCACCGCCAGATCTCCTGGAAACACCAAGAGCTTTTGCATGCAGGAGTGGCTCTTATGGAGGAGACTACAGGCAGAAGACTACTGGATCGTAAAAGCTAGGAAAACTATTCGAGCAGTAGTACAGAAATGTGTACGATGCAGAAGATTCAGTGCACAAAAGATAGAATCGATTTCTATTGCATTACCAGCAGAAAGAGTTGAAGACGCAGAAGTGTTTCAGATAATTGGAGTTGATTTAACCGGCCCATTATATTTAAAGAATGAGGAAAAGGCTTGGATTGTTGTGTACACTTGTGCAGTGTATAGGGCCATACACTTAGAATTAGTTACGTCATTATCTACAGATGCTTTCCTCCAGTCTTTCAGGCGTTTTATAGCGCGAAGAGGAAGACCAACCACCGTGTATTCTGATAACGGCGGAAATTTCGTCGGGGCAGACACAGCATTTTCAGCCATAGATTGGGAGCAAATCTCTGCCGTTGCAGCAACACAAAAGATTCGCTGGAAATTTAACCCACCTACCGCTGCCTGGTGGGGCGGTTGGTGGGAGCGAATGATACAAATGGTGAAACGCATCCTGAGAAAAGTTCTAGGTAGAGCTTCATTATCCTACGAAGAACTGCTCACAATTCTCTGTGATTGTGAACAAATTTTGAATGCTAGACCTCTAACTTATGCTACTGAAGATGTGAACGATCTAGCACCGTTAACACCATCAATGTTTTTACAGGACATAAGATCTTCAGATGTGAGAGATTTTGATGCAATTGACGCGCAAGAATTAAATAAAAGAGTTAAGTATAGGCAACATGTTCGAGAACACTTACGTAAGCGATTTCGTATTGAATATTTAGGACAACTGCGCCAGCAAAGTTCTTTGCAAAAGAATGTCAAGCAACTGACCGTTGGTGATGTCGTACTCATAGAGTCTGATAAGAAACGTGCCTATTGGGCTTTAGCCCGAGTGCAAGAACTTATTTCTGGTAAAGATGGCCACCCAAGAGTTGCACGATTAAAAACTGAAAATGGTGAACTTTTGCGACCTGTCCAAAAACTGTACAATTTAGAGATTCCAAAAGAACTTTCTAGTGATCCAGTATTAAGAACGAGAAGTGGCAGAATAGTGACTGTCCCAAAACGTTATTATTTCTAAATACTGTTTCAACAAAAAACTTTATTCTTATTTTTTATTATATTTCATAGTGTTAAATTGAATTTGTAATAATATGTTTAATTTTATTTGAATTTTGCAGAAGAAAATGTTTATTTACCTGTTTGGAGAAATGTAATATTGTAAGAATTGTATCTTATCACTGTAATGTAAGTATTAGTCATATTTTATTTTATATTTTATTGTACCCATTGTTGAGTTTATCTGTCGAAAACTCAAGGTGGGAGACTACACGCCTTATTTTGTTGTAGAAATATGCTTACACACAAATATAGAAATAGAAAAAAAATAATGGAAATAATTCTATTTTTGTATTTATGCAATATCTTGTGTATTATGAAAAATTATGTGATTAAGACTTTCAGCAAAAACCTTTATTTTACTGTATTTTAATAAGGGGGTAAAATAAACATGAGCAAATCTATTAATATAGTTTTGAGAAAAAAATTCAATTTCTAGCTTTTATCATAATAATATTCATTAGATTTTATGTTAAAATAGAATAATGTGCATAATATATGTTTAAAAAAATCCCAGTCTAATACAAAATGCATTTTATATACAAATAAACATGGTTTTAAAATAAATTTCGTTAAGTTTTACTATGGGCAAAATTTCTTAATCATCCAGTATTTTGCGAAGAATATGGAGAGGTTTAATATTTGTTATAGCTTTTTATTATTTAAAGTTAGCAAATCTTTCTTCAGAAAAATTTAAAAAAGGGCAGAAAATATATTAACATAGGATAGAAAACTTTACATCATGTTTATTGCAGTTATATTCATACATATAAAAGAATAATAAGAAAAAGAAAAAAAATACCACTTTGCAACAAGTATAATATATACATTACATAAAGAAAATATAAATCTTAATTTTTCACACTAACTTTTTGGAATAGCGAGTTTTTTCTTTGATTTATCATGCAATTTCTGAAATAAAAATAATGAAAGTATTAGTGTTTAAGTAATTCTTCTTATTATTTGCATATTATTATTATTATTTGCAAAGATTAAAAAATTGCGTATCAGATGCTTGTTCCAAAGGTTTTAATGCAAATTAATAAGTTTTTTATTTTTTGATTTTAATTTCCCATTTTTATAAAAATCCATTTTGTGTGCTGAATTCAATATTTTAACATTTATATTAATAAAAAAATCACAACAATAATGAAGAAATAATTTGTCATTAATTCTTGAACTAAATGGAAGAGAATTAACCAAGAATGCTGAAATAAAAAAAGCAAAGAAAGTTAAGACTTTAATATATGAAGATATACTTTAAGAAAATAATTATTAGTAATGATATTAACATGCAACTTGGAATGGGTGTAACTTGGAATGGGTATTAACATGCCAAAAACAAATAAAATATTCTTTTAGTAATTTAGAATAAGCAACGGAATTTACATTAAAAAATGTATATATGCAGCAGAATAATTAGAGTAAACTACTTTTTCTACATATTTAAATATTAAAGATCATATGTAGCTCAAATGTAAAGGGCGTTTGTAACCTTAAAAAAATTATTTACAGGATTCGTGCCCATTTCATGACATAAAATTGAATGACTTGACTATTTTATAAAAATGGGAAAGCAACACCCAGAGTTTCCCAGAGTGCATGTTTCGCAGAGACTTTCAATGCCAATATCTTCAAAAATTTTGGAGTTGCAAATTTCTCAAATTTTTGCAATCGCTTACGAGAAATTTCTTAATTTTCTAACTCAAATATTAAGTTTAGGGGAGGGTGGCCTACAATGAGACAAAAAACACTTCAATATTTTTATAATTTTTTATTGAAGTCTATGTTACAAAAAACATATCAGATACAATAAAGTACTTGTTTTCATACATATGAGATTAAAAATTGGTGAAATATATAAATATTTAATGAAATATTGTATTTGAAAAAAAAAAAAATAATAATGTCTCATTGTGGCCCAAGGGTGGGAATGAGACAGCTAAATAATATTAAAATTTTGTACTAAATTTATAAAAAAAAATATTGGTTTTAAATATATTAGTAGTAAGTATGAACGCTAATGCAATATCTAATGCATTTAGAAATATGTGATTCACATATAAGTTAAGAAAAAATAAAAGTTGCTAAGTTGAATAAACATTTAGCGAATATTATATTGATGTAATTTTACCTCAAAGTAGAAGTAGCTTGCTGCTCGAAAAGTACAATCTGAAATGAATAGCTGAGGCAATTTAAGAATAATATCATCAGTATCTACCATTGAAATGTAATCAATTTCTGGAAATATAAACGTTTCGTTAGTTTGATTTCTCATAAATTTAACAGATGCTCCTCCTGATTCCACTTTTTTAATGTGGCCAACAATAGTGAATTTTTCTCTTTTCTGTACAAAACTGAACTAAAACAAAATCGTTCACATCTAATGTGTCTAAAGAATAGTCTATTTTGGGTTCATCATTTACTACTATACTGTCATCAGACGCTGAATCACTATTGTAATCGTGTGATTTTGGAAATTTTTTCATTTCTTTCATAAGTTGGTGGGTTTTCCTATCTTTTTTCATGAAGCACAGCTTGTGCTTTTTTAATTCTCTATTTAAAAGAATTTCTTCAAGTTTATTTTTCTCGGGGGTGTCAGTTGGAATACAGCTTTAGAATTTTCTTCTCTGTTTCTGAGTACCCTTCCTTCTACCAGCTTTAGGAAACCCTTTGAAAATCTGTGGGTTAATGAAGTCAGCATTATTATCATTTGGTAAATCAGATACAAATGAAGAATTTGCAGCTTCATTTACATCAGATACAACTTTTATTGGCATTACAGTTTCAGGATCAGTTTCTTCTACGATATTTTTATTTACGATTTGTCACGATCTTTATTATATTCACGGTCAGTAACATTAACCAGTTTGAAATCATCATCATTAAACACATTTCTGTCGAATGGATATATTCCACTTTTTTTTAAACCAGCCACGATGTTTGATAGCGTCATAGCACGTTCATGTACTGTTCTGACGCAACTAGCAATTTGATAAATAGTCATTGGAAAACCAGGATTATGAAGTAACCATGAATCTACAGCAGCATTGTAGTGAACTTTAAAAGATTGAAAACCACTCACATCTAATGGCTAAAGCTACATAACTACAATGTGGAGGTAAAGTTACTATTATAACGCCATTTTCTTTAGCTATATTTAAAGTTTCTATAGTCAAATGGCTGATGTGATTGTCTAAAATTAAAAAACTGTCTAAAATAGTTGGATTAAGATTATTAGATTAAGATTATTGTGAAAAATGAAATGTTTCATTGCTACAAGAAAAATTTCACCAGTCATCCATTCTGAACTTGTGACTAGTCCCAGAGTTCCTGTCGGTGCACCATTTATCATGTGAGCTTGAAACTTTTTGCGTGGAAATACCATCACTGGTGGTAAAGTGCTTCCAGATGCACTTAGGAAACAGCATGTTATGACCAACTCACCTCGCTCACCACTTGTGCACTGTCTAACTTGTTTTACACCTTTTGTCGCTAAAACTTTTTTGGTCTTTTTCTTTATTTATTTAAATCAATATTTTGTTATTCTGTTCCCTTACATAAATTAAAAATGTAAATAGTGATCAACAACATTCTTTTTTAGCATAATATATTACTATTAATCATTACACGTTGTTTAAAAATCTACAAAAATTTAAATTCTGCAATCTGTTTTCTTTGTTTAGGCTTGGGCCACAATGAGACGTCTCATAGTGGCTCAAAAAATTGTCTTAATGTGGCCCAAACGACAAAATAGCAAAAATTTGTTTGTATTAACCCCTTGAGGGGCGGTGGTTTCATAGATATACCACTTAATTTTAATTCCCAAACGCCACATTCGCACCGGAATTTTGTTAAAGAAAATTGCGGTTTATTGAATGCGTGAAGTATAGCGTTTACTTAATTATAAATAAAGTTGTTTTCAAATTCCGGTGTCAGTCATTAATTCCAATACTTAAGCAATGAATTTGTCCTGCCCCGCAAAGGGTTAAAAAACCCACCATAATTTAACATAACTATAGAATATAATAAGGAGCTATATTAATATGCTATAAGATAATACACAACACTTACCTCTAATATTTAAATTAAGCTTGGATGATAGGAGGTGAAAACTTATGTAAAAAAATTTGCAAGTACACTCAGACACAATTTACCACTTTCTGCAATACATGTGCCAGTAGCCATTTGCAAAAAGGCATTTTGGACACTAACTAGCTTCTGCTTATCACACCTATATGGCAGTAGTTGTCTGTGAAGTAATTATTCGGGAAATTGCAATGTCTCATTGTGGCCCACCCTCCCCTACTTTTGATAATTAGAAAATTGCAATAAACTATATTTCCTTAATGTTTTAGGAATCAAATTTGATTCTTCTATTAAAACTTGTGCTTATAAAAAATCTGTCAATAATCTACCTAAGGCTCTCTCAAATTATCCGGCCAACCAAAAGATTGGTGTTTTTCACGTATGTAAATCGTACCCTCAAAATTTGTCCTAACTTTGCATCCCTTAAGGATGAATTGAATTACTTAAAAGCTGTTGCTGCCAAAAGAGGTTTCAATCCTTCTATCATTAATATTGGTGTGAACAAATTCAATAGTCTGCCTACTGATTCTGCTCTTTTCATTTCTGTTAAATGTAAACCTGATAATTTTGTCGTTATCTCCAGTTATCCATCTTTTAGTTTTAAATTAGCTAAAGTTTTAAGACGTTACAATTTTAATGTAATCATTAAACCTGTCAATAAATTCAAGTTTCCTTCCACTAAATTCTGTGTCCATGACCTTAAAAAATGGGGAATTTATAATGCTCCTTGTAATGGCTGTGATTTATCTTATACTGATTAAACTAAAAGAATATCGAAATCCGCTTAAAAAAGCACTCCCGTTACGTCATTAATCAAGAATTTTCTAATTCTGTTGCCACGCATTCTTGAGATTCCAACCATAATTTTAATTTTCAAACTGCTAAAATTATCTTTAAAGCCAATAGTACCTCTGAATTGGATTTTCTTGAAAATCTAGCTATTTATCTTAATCGTGATGTTTTTTTTAATGATAAATCTGATTCTAAAACGCTCTCTATTGCCTGGAAAAACTTTTCAAAACTGTTATATAATTAACTGTTTGTATTAATTAGGTATATACAGAGTGGTCATAAAAAAAATTTGCCGATATATGGAGCTCTAGTGGTCAGTCCGCTCAACCGATCGAGGTGAAATTTCAGATTTAGCTATTCAGAGGTATGTGCTCGAGATTCTGTGAACGGCAACAAAATGGCGCTCAAGGTTACGGTTATAGTTACAGAAACTCGAAAATTTCCAATAGCAACACCCATTTTTTTCATCGCAAAATGCTCAGCGCATCCGAAAACGCTAAACAGCGTTGGAACCGTACGTGTATCACAAGAAACGGACATGTTATGCACGCACAAAAAACCGTTCTGGAAATCCTCCCCCCCCATAGAAAAAACTCGATTGGGGCGCAAGGAGGAAATTTGCATGTGACACAGAGTCAGTACACTAATCTCTGATTACAATACAGATCGGAGAAACTAAAACTTTTATTTTGATTACACATTTTCCACATGGGTGCCATCACAGGCAATTAATGGTGATGACACCCATTTGGATAAAGTTATTCAGTTGCTAATATGTTAAAACTTTTTTTTTTAATTGAACAAGGATTTGTGGAATAAATTCATTTAAAAATAACTGCTTTTTTATACACATTACATAAACTAGTTGGATGTGCCAATCCCAAAACTTTCTTCTATCTCATACTATCTCTTTAATATTAAAAAAAATAGTTACTCATTTTAATGCTTTAATAATTTTAATTCAATACCCTATCAACTTTGATTTTCATCTTAAATTTCTGCTTCAATCAATTAATCGGAGTAAAAACGAATTTTCGTCTCTGCACGAGCCGATGGACAATAGAATGATAGGCAGATTTTTTTTTCAAATTCAGGGAGAACCTACTTGCCTTACCAAAAAATAATCATATACAAAATGTTTAGTTCAGTTCTAGAACTAACTTCATACACTTTTATGTGGTGCAATATTGAAAACGGCATAAAATTCGGCATTTCAGCGCTTCCTTCTGGCGGATTTTTTTCAGATTCAGGGCAATCCAACTAGCCATAGCCATACACTTACACAAAAAAAAATTCGTTCAATTCGATGCATAACTTCATGTACTTTTGGTCGGTACAATATTGAAAGTGGCACAAAAATCGCGATTGTAGCGCCCCCTTCCGACGGATCTTTATCAAATTCAAGGAGGACCAACTAGCCATAGTCATACAGATACCAGAGTTGCCAAGTCTCCAGCCTTTTTTCGCACCGCTATTATCTTAGAGAAAATGTTTTTATTTTAAATCGCCGAAATGTTCCAATTCAATGAAAGAACTTTTTCTGTATTATTTTACTGGTATCCAAAAAGCTGGAGACTTGGCAGTTCTGAGATACACAAAAAATTTGGTTCAATTCGATACATAACTTCATATACTTTTGGTCGGTACAATATCGAAAATGGCACAAAAAATCGCGATTGCAGCGCCCCCTTCCGGCAGATTTTTTTTTAATTCAGGGAGGACCAACTAGCCATAGTCATACACATACACAAAAAATTTGGTTCAATTCGATGCATAACTTCATGTACTTTTGGTCGGTAAAATATTGAAAATGGCCCAAAAATCGCGATTGCAGCGCCCCCTTCCGGCGGAATATTTCAAAACTAAAGAAGGACCTGCTTGCCACAGCCAAAAACACTCACAAAAAATTTGGTTCAATTCTATGCATAACTTCATACACTTTTTGATGGTGAATTGACGACATACACACAGACACATAGACAGACACACAGATAGACGGACAGACAGACATTTTGTAAAAACATGTTTTTGGAATCTCTGACCCCTAAAACGTATAAATCCGTCAAAAACCGGAAGTCGAAAAAAATTTCGATTACAATACTTTCCACAATACTTTATTTTACAATCTTTTAATTGAAGATAGAAGAAAGTAAAAATCTAAATACTATTTTAAAATTCTGATAAATATTAAGGATTAAAATTTATTGTATAAATAACATAACACAGCCTTTCAAAGAATTCAAAATAGATAAGAATGTATTGCTGATTGTGGCTCTAACACTGTTTAACAACACTGTTGAACAATATGTGGGTCTCTAACACTGTTTTATTATACAGTTTCTTGCAAGTTACATGATTTAATCAATATTGAATTCAATAACTTTCCACCGGGGGCAAAACCGCATATTTTGACCATTGAAAATATAAAATCTTAGAATATCCAATTTTCACTGTACCGGGTGGATGTTGCCAACCCCTGAATTCAGCACTAGAGTTTATTTGGACAGTTATACAACTTATACTGCACAAATTTGAAAGTTACTTATCTTTTGTACACAACAGCTAAAAGATAAAAAATGACAATTGAAAATTATTGTAAACGTAAACCTTCTATCTGTACGATACAAGGGAAAGAAATCGGTAAGGGGTAGAAATCGAGTGTCAAAATATAACCTATACAATAAAGTTAATACTCGGTACTAAGAAATGAACAACTTAACTTTTACTCAAACTGAAATCTTAATATAGTGACCTCAAACAAAAAGCACATAAATAAATAACTGTTAAGCGGCAGCGGCAACGCATAAACTTAAACACTCAAGACGGACCCAGCATCTCGGAGTGACCTTCAACCTTTAGTTTCCGCATGTCCGCAAACTTGAAGTAGCAGTGTTTTTTTTCAAAAGATGTGCTAATGTGTTTTATTCGCAAAACCAATGGATGCAGAAGCATACATCCTCTGGAAATTGAAAAAAATACTTCCAATAGAAATAGAAAAAGTCATAGTTACAAAACATCTATAGCCGATCATGGAAGTTTAATACATATCTAAATGGAGAATGCCCGATAGACATCTATTGGTACATTGCTATGCACACTTAAAAGGTTTTATGAAGGTTACCGATTTAATTGCACTATGCATCGACATCTTAATAGATAAAGTGTGCTGTGTGGGTTTCTATACGCAATTTGTTTTTGTACATGCTTTTCAAAAGCAGAAAAAGAACATTCACACAAGTAAATCATTTGTAAAACATCAAAGACCTCAAAACTGATTAAGATATTTCTGGTTATTGTATTCGTATATTCCTCCCCCTAAAAATTAAAGATTATTTTTCCTTGAATACAGCCTTCAAAGAGTAATCGCAAGACAGCTCAGTGAAGTGTTTTCTTCAGGTTTTGATAATTTTGGACTTTTAAAGCTCTTCAAAAGGATTTCTTATCCACAAGCTCGAGAAAGAGATTCAGGGTTGCTATCGTCGTGTGCGTGAATGCAGCCATTATCTCACATACAGATCATTACATAATGCCGACTAATTGTTTCAGAAACTATTGTTCTTTCACGAAGTTTTAGTTTAAGCTAATAATTTTTATGATTATTTCAATAGTAAACTATTGTATTTGTTAGATATCTTAAATAGATGAAAAAATTATATTTATGTGGTAAAACCTAATTATTCCGCAACCCATGCCGCTGGCAAAATGGATGAATGAATTTTTTATCAGTTAAATTTCTATATATTTTATGAAATGCAATTCTTCATAAATACATTGCATATAAATGTTATAAATATGTAAGCTAATAAACGAATAAATAAATTAATACACTATGTGATATATTGTTTTTTGGAATTTTTTAAAAAATGTTTAAGGTAAAAAAGTTTCATTTTCTTGAAAAATGTAACTAAATAATTGTAGAAATTTCTGTATAATGAAAAACATTTCATGTTTTAATTAACCTTCTAAAAAGTTCTTTTTATACAGTAAATTTTGATTTATGACTAAATAACTGTTAAGGCATAACAGTGGTTTATGATTACATTTTAAATAACTTTAAAACGCTTTTTGTGGATAGGTTTGGATTAAGTTTAATTTATGACAACCACAAACGACAAGTCAAGGCAAATTTCAGATTAACTTTTATTTTTAGTGACATAATTCTAGAAAAGAATAGTTATGGCCAGTTTAGGACTGTTGAATACTTCTGATAAAAAAAAGTTCATGGTTCATTTATGGGCAACTTATTGTAACTACGGCAAATTCTGTTGTGACCTTCTTGTATCCGTAATAAATTCTGGAAGCGTGCAAAATAACCACAAACGATTATTAAAGACAGATCGTAATAGAATATAATTATATTGAGTATCCTTCTGAGCAACCCCAGCAAACACGTACTTTTCGTCACACGATCGGACCGCAGGTGGCACTCTCAGTTATGTGTCGGCATGGACACAGGGTTTCGGTAAAGTGTCGGCAGCATGTCGTCAACTGAAACATAAGAATCTGCCTTTACAGCTGCCGGTTATCGTAAATGTTCCTTTTATGATTTTATATCGTCAAGCGACATATTCGGCAAGTGACGCAGGACCGATACGTGATTTCTGATAGTGGCCCAATTAGATTTGCTAACATTGGACCGAATTAAGAATTTTTACTCTTAACCGACATTTATTTTTTCTTTTTCTAAATTCTGTTTGAGTTACTTTGACAAAATATGAAAATTTCATGTATTTCTTATAAAATGTTTATAGGTATTAATAGAAAAAATTTCAAAAACAGCCAATATATATCTATATGTTTATTTCAATTCATTTAAAAAAGTACTTACAATTATTTGAATCAGCAAAAAACATTTTTGTCGCCCCTAAAAATTATTATTCGTTATAATCTTTATAGAAAAAAATTATTAATAATTATAAAAAATACTTCATAAGTTAATTCAACTTATTTTCTAATTATATATTCATTTTAAAGAAATAGTATTTTTGTTTAAAAAACAAATTATTAAAAAATGTTTAAAATTATTTTAGAAGCTATAAAAATATAAAAATGCTACCCAGCTTTTTAGCCTTAAAATTTAAATGAAAGATTCTGAACCCCCCCCCCCCCCTTTTAAAAAAATTACCAAACGAAAATAAATCATATTGATACATATTCACTAAAAATATATTCTACAGTAAGTCGTCAAATAACATAAAACATTTTTTTAATAAAAAGTGATTAATTACAAACTTATTCTCTTCTTCTTCTTTCTCTCTCTCTTTTTTACAATTATATATTTTTTAATCTACATTATAATTCCTAAAACAAAATCTGTATCAACGAAAAAATTTCGAAATTCGCCGATTTTATTAAATACTAAATGTAGAAAAATGTTCAGAAATATCCTCCATTATAAAAATTATCTACCTAAAGAAAATAAATATTGGTATAAATTAATATTTTTGTTTTATTTTTAAATTAACAATTATGATAATATGCAAATACTAAAATTATCGTCTTTTAAATAACATTAAAAACTTTATATCTTGTCACCTTATCTGTACATTTAGAGCATTTTTCCATTTTATTGATATGAACTGATAAATCATACAAGTTTTTCATTATCCAGCATATTTATTATTATTGCTTCTCCAGTCGTCAGCGTTATTTATTTCATATACGTATACAGACAGTAAGCACAATCTTCTCCCATTGGTTCTCGGATTTTTGCGCAAGCGCGTTTGCCGTGATCTGGTCGGATTGCGTTTTGCGAAGTAAGTATTAGGTGAATGCCGAAAAATGATGAGCCTTATCTGGAAGACTTGCACGCGTATGCTTAGATACTGTTTTTTGGGTTATACTTAAAGTTTTTCCTTATCGTTTTAATATACCCGTAAGACATGGTGACGTCCCCAGCTAAAAATGAACTGCAGTTTTTTTGTAGAAGTGAAGTGTTTTTGAGGTTTTTCTGAAATTTCTCTAGTCTTTCTGTAGCGCTATCTCAACTATAAAATCACTTCAGTTATTTTGTAGTTATTTAAAGGTGATTTTGCAGTAATTTATTTTCAACATTCTGTGCGCTATTAACTTTGAAAACACTGTAGTTTTTATAAAGTCATTTTATAATCAAAAATTAAAAAATATATAAGACTTTATAACCGTAGAATCATTGCAGTGAATTTGAAGTTATTATCCAACCATTAATTTAGAAGTACATTTCCGATGCATCTCTCGTATAACTGTAGTTATTGTCCGATAAATTCACAGAATTTAATCGGAGAAAAATAATTTCAAATATGCTTCAAAATCGAACTAGGGATTTCTCATCCCATCGAACCACTTCCGTAGTAAAAAATTTATTAGTTCCTACTTTGTTTTTTGTTACTTGGAAATTACAAGTTTTAATACATTAAAATCCATTTCTTTTTTTTAAAATTTAGACATGGGCGTCCCTATTTATGCTTCCTTCCCCCTAACTTAAAATTCTTAGTTCCTTTATTATTTTAAGCTAATAGAAAAAAAAATTAATTTCACTAAATTACATTTCGAAACCCAGTGAGGGGTAGTGACTACCTGCGCCCCTGCATACAACGGAAATTTCTTAGTTCTTTTATTTTAAGTTACTCTAAAGGAATAAATTTTGCGAGGTTTATCAAAATCAGAGAAAAAATATATTAAGTTTCAAAAGTTATGAGGAACAATGGGCCTTTCACTCACCAGCCCCTTAATGCGAAATTTCTTCTTACTTTTTATTGTAAATTTCTTGAAAATTATACATTTTACGGGAGCAGGACGTTTCGGTCCCGCCATTTCGGTCCCGCCGTTTCGGTCCCGAGACATTTCGGTCCCGAGACGTTTCGGTCCCGAGACATTTCGGTCCCTGGCCATTTCGGTCCCGAGACGTTTCGGTCCCAAGACATTTCGGTCCCGAGACGTTTCGGTCCCGAGACATTTCGGTCCATGGCCATTTCGGTCCCGAGACATTTCGGTCCCTGGACTTTTCGGTCCCTTCTCCAGCAAGCTGAAATTTTGTGCACGGGAAATATCTGACATAATTTTATAGGGAACATTTTAGAGTGTTGAATTCAGGGGCGGGTCATTCCCCCCAGAGCTATCAAGCCCCCCCCCCCGAAATTTTGAGACTTTGTGTTTTCAGTGGTAAAAAAGTGTAATCCCCCCAGGACTCTATTGAATCCCCCCGGAGCCACAGAAGTCCCTCCCGGAGAAAAGTGTCTGAATTCAACACTGGTTTTTTAACTGAAAGCCACATAAAGTTTTAGTGTAATGCGATTAATTAGAAGTAACAAGTACCCAAAAACCGCTTACACGTATAACTCGGATCCAAACTCAAATATATTGCAGCGGATCCAAACGCCATGCAAATTTCATATGACAGAAGTAATTGTTTTCAGGAGTGAGGGGAGGATTGTTCTGTGGATTTATATAGAAGTTCCTCAATCATGAAGATCTGGTAATTTAAAAACACGTATAAGTCGAATTTAATTTGCTTAAGCAAATGTCCATGGCCTACACATTTTCAGTTGCATATAATTTGTACAATTTGTGTTTAATAATGAAAAATAAAATCTGCAAATAGTTTTAGAAATCTTTATTTCATCCTATTATTTAACGGCACATCATTTTTAGATTATGGCATTTTACAATTTTTTTTTCTTTAAGGGGTTTTTAACATGGAATTGTGATAAAGCCACATTATTTTTTAAGTTCTGCATCGGGATTGACTAAAACATTTTATTTTTTAAATAATTATTTTATTTCGCTATTAAAAAAACTATTTAAAAGTTTGCGTTAATCTTTTTACATATAACAATTATTGCTACGAAATAACTTTTTACGTGTAACAACCTTTTTACATATAACAATGCAGGAATTACAAATCCTTTTTAATACATTAAACACTTTTTATGCTTATTACATTCAAAAACTACGAGCGAAATAAACACAAGTCAAATCTGGGAGGTCCGTCCGCATTTGAACTCCAGAGTAAAAAGGACATTGTATTATAGAATGAGGGATTTCATCTGACAAGTGTATAAAGATCAAGATAAGTAGAATAAAGCTAACTACCTACCTTTTCTAGCTATCTTGTATAAAGATGACTATTTGTTCAGATGGGCGTTGACAATTGATTGACATGCAGAATTTTTGCTTAAAAGAGGTTAATAGTAGTACTTAGCTGGTACTTATATGCATATATTTCAAATTTTATAGGAACACCAACATAAAAAATTATAAGTGTTTAAAAATTCCCGGGACTCGGTTTTGAATTGTTTCTTATTTAATGCTATACATTATTTTATTAAATGATTAACATAATCTTAGAAAATTTTAAAGCATTAATAATTATGCTGTTAAATTTTTAAAAAAAATGTAAATTAAATTATTTTTATCAAACATATTTATTAATAAGAATTCAAAATTATTTTAACTATTAATTGTTTAAGTGACTTATTTATCAATTACTTGTTTAAAATCTAGTTTATAGCTCTTATTATAGCAAAAATGAAAAAACATATTTTTTAAATTTCAGCTACTATAATGTTATCAAGTTCATTAGGATATATAAAAATTATAAATATTCTCAAAATAAATATGTTATTTATTCATTTATTGGTTAGTTTATGATATTTTTCTTACTCTTTAAAAATAATTAATTAATATATGATTGCTTTTTGCGAACTGTAAACTATAACTTTGTTTCAGAAAATTTAAATCTGCATCTGGATAATAATGTTACCTAACACTGTTAAGAAATATTTTTACGCATTGTTACAGTGTTGCATTATTATGTTTAATTAATTATTACGTTACGTTACTGATTTTTCAATAATAATAATAATAATAATTTCCTTTTTGAAATAAATAATAATTTTTGAATAAAAACTTATGGTGATGAATAATTGCTATAAATTAAATCTCAAAACAGTTAGTGATTTTAAAATTAAAATCAAATTAATATTTTATTAAATATATGTATTTTTAATTTAATGAATCTTTATTTAATTAAATTGATAAAATTATTAATACGCATTTCGAATTTTACTTTAAATAAACTCAATAAATAATCTGTTTTATATTCAATTTATCATTATGTTTTGTAGTAGTTATAAACTGAAACTTATTGTTTACCTGTTTATTTATTTTATATTTAAAGTTACTGAAATTTAAAACTATTAATTCAATCAATAATAAAATTAAAATAAGAATTGTCAATTTTTTTTCTGTGAAAGTGGGAGCGAAAAGGTAATGCAAATAAATAAATAAATAAATAAATAAACGATAAATTAAAAAAGCTTAGTTTTGTCAGTTAAAATTTGAAAATAAAATTATTTAAAATAATAATTACATTATTATACAAAATTGAAAAATAATCATTTTATTACAAAGAAATAAGCCCACTTTCAATAAAATTAATTCACAAAAATTGTCTTCATGAAGTGAGAAAACTGTGAAAAAAAAAAACAAATTGCAACCAATAATTATTACATAAAAAAGGTCGTTGGAGCATTTTTATTTTTTAAACAAAAAATTTCGCAGCACGCCTAGTTAGGAAATCACTAATTTAAAGATTCTAAGAAAGTGTGCTAAAACAATCAATAAAATATGTATTTTAGTTTTTTGTATAGATAAAATACCTAATACAAAGAATATATGATAAAACTTAAAATATTCATTATGTTAAATAATAATAATAAAGACAGTGTAAAATTATATAACATTACTTAATCAAATTTTCAACTTGCTGTGATTTTATAATCACGAGTTACAATAGATTAAACTTATTGGACTATTATATTCAGCTTCGTATAAAATTTGAGGAAAGAGGGGGGGGGGGGGGCAGGAGAATAAAAATATTAAAAAAAGCCATAACAATGTTGAGCTTAGAGCGTTTAGTAGGCCTTCATCAATCAGAAACCAAGTTATAAGGTGGCCGGTAAAGAAATAGCAAGGGACCGAAATGGCCAGGGACCGAAATGGCAAGGGACCGAAATGTCTCGGGACCGAAATGGCCAGGGACCGAAATGTCTCGGGACCGAAATGTCTCGGGACCGAAATGGCCAGGGACCGAAATGTCTCGGGACCGAAATGTCTCGGGACCGAAATGGCCAGGGACCGAAATGTCTCGGGACCGAAATGGCGGGACCGAAACGGCGGGACCGAAATGGCGGGACCGAAATGTCGTGTACCCACATTTTACTATGCTTTTGAAAATATCAGAAAAGAAAAAAATTGTTAATGTATATATATGTTTTTTTTTAATTTAGGAAGGGGCAAATACTTTCCTCTACCTTCCTGCCCCTAACAGAAAATTCTTAGTTCTTATATTTTAAGCTTAAAATGATTGATTTTTAGTATTTTTTCAAAAATAGGAGAAAAAAATTAGTTACATTTCAAAATCGAGTGAGGGAAAATGGCTCATCTATTCCCCCACCCCTCACGGAAAATTCTTCTTTTCTTTATTTAAATCACACTAAAAGAATAAATTTTATTATGCTTTTGTAAATTGGAGGAAAAATTGCTAATTAAATTTCAAAATCCAGGGAGGGGCAATGAATCTACAACCCCCTCCTTAATTGAAAATTTCTTTTTCTTTCTTTCTAAGTTACTCGAAAAAATTACATTAGGTTTTTGAAAAAAAAGAGGAATTTTTATTTAATTAAATTTTAAAATCCAACGAGCTCCTCTGCTTCCTGCCCCCATACATCTCCATCTTCATAACTGAAAATTACTTGCAATTAAGTTACTATTACTTCATTTTGAAATCGACATACAAATATTTGAATCATCAAATATTTTTTTAAATCGCTCTTTAAAATTATTATTCGATCTAAACTTAATGAATCGTAGAAAGAAAAAAATACTTCATCAGTTAATTGAAGTGTATTTCTAATTATGTATTCATTTTAAAAGCAAATCAAAGTTTCTTATTTCATGCAAATATTAAATTATTAAAAGTGTTTAAAATTATTTTACAAGTCATAAATATATTGAAAAATCGAGTCATTTTCTATATTAAAAAAAAAAAAAAAATCAGAAATTTCCCTTTGTAAAAAATATTTACCAAAGAAAAAAAAACGAAGAAAATTAAATTAATGTTTCTATTTTATTTTTAGGTAAAAATGTAGATAAGTTAACAATCAAATATATCTACAGAATCACTAAAAACACATGCTAGATTAAAAAATAAAAATGATATAAAATGAGTCCTTATTCTAATTCAAAGTTATTAATTATGAACTTCTTATTTTATAAAATTAATTTTTCCTTTTTACAAATATATATTTCTTAAATTAACACATTTAATTATATTATAATTCTTAAAAAAATTATATTATCAGAAAAACCTCTAAAATTCGTTTATTTTTTTTATTTGCAAGATAGATTCAGAAATATTCCCCATTTAAAAAACTCACTAAAAATATATGTATATATATATATATATATATATATATATATATATATATATATATATATATATATATATATATATATATATATGTATATATATATACATATTTTTTATTTAATTTTTTAATTAAAAAAATGTTTATAAAAAACAAATTATTATTCAAACACAATATTATATTCTTATTTTATAAAATTAATTTACCCTTTTTTACAAATATATATTTCTTAAATTAACACATTTAATTACATTATAATTCCTAAAAAAATTATATTATCAGAAAAACTTCTAAAATTCGTTTACTTTTTTTAATTTGCAAGAAAGATTCAGAAATATTCCCCATTTAAAAAACTCACTACTAATATATATATATATATATATTATTTTTATTTAATTTTTAAATTAAAAAATGTTTATAAATAACAAATTATTATTCTAACACAATATTATTTTCTTATTTTATAAAATTAATTTTTCCTTTTTACAAATATATATTTCTTAAATTAACACAATTAATTACATTATAATTCCTAAAAAAATTTTATTGTCAGAAAAACCTCTAAAATTCGTTTTTTTTTTTTTTTTTTTTTTTTTTTTTTTTTTTTTTTTTTTTATTTGCAAGAAAGATTCAGAAATATTCCCTGTTTAAAAAACTCACTACAAAAGAAATATATATATATATATATATATATATATATATATATATATATATATATATATTTAATTTTTAAATTAAAAAATTTTTATAAATAACAAATTATTATTCTAACACAATAATAAAAAATATGTTCTACCGTATTATTAAACGACATAAAATGAATTTTTATTCTAAGTAAAAAATATTAATTACCGACCCATAATTTATTAAAGTAAGTACTTCCATGTCAAAAAAATATATTTTATAAAATTAACACAACGCATGTAATTACATTATAATTCATAATAAAAAAATTATTTTTTTCGCAATTAGCCTAAAAATAAAATTATTTTATTAAATATTTACTGATTTTTAAATTCAGAAGAAAAACCAATTCATTTGCTTTAGCTAATTCACTAAAGTATTTGTTTAATTCATTTAACATTAAATTGTTTTTGAAATACACGCCCATATAAACGAATTACAATAAATAAATATATAATAAAATAAAAGCACTTTAAAACATCCAATTTTTCTGCCTGCCATTCAGCTTTTGCAACAAATAACCTTTAATTGAAATGCCTCCCCTTTATACCTCGCACAACATTAACCACACAAGTCTCAACGGGCAAGTGGTCAAAACGTGTCTCTCCTGTACCTAGGATTGTCAGTTCGAGTACAACTGTTTCCACAGTCAAAATCTGCCTTTGAAATGTTATAAAGGAAGCTTACCAGTATGGTCAATAGATGGCGCCAGCAGAGCCAATTTTTTTGGGTGGGAGGGGCATTTAACTTCAAGTTCACTGCAGAAAATGTGTAGTTATGAACTACACATTCACTGTAGTGAATTTGTAGTTGTTGACTTGGAAAAAACTGCAGTGATTTGTGCCAAATCACCACAGTTTGGCAACTGCATTTTCTTTGCAGTTTCACTAGAGTTCATTTTTAGCTGGGGTCACAGTGACGTCGTTGTGAAGTCACATTGTGACTTTGCGACCGTCGATGTGACGTCACGTGACGTCGATGTGAAGTCACAGTGACTAAAATGTGAAGTCGTTATGGCCGTTTTAGAGCTCGTTTGTGACGTCACATTGTGACCATTTTGTGAAGTCACGGTGTGACCAAAATGTGTCATTTGTGACAAAATTGTTATTAAAACTGTGACTATTTTGTGACGATAGTGACAAGGTTGTGAAGACAGTTTGCGATTATTTTTTGATTTGTGACAAATTTGTCACTAACTTTATGACGGTGGCAGTATTGCCAATGTTGTGAAGTCACACTGGGACACAATTATACAGTTATGAACATTTTTATGTAGTGTAAAATCACTTACATCTATAATTTTATTATACTTTGGCGATACATCTCAATTAAAACTTGGGAGCTGCGATAAAAAGAATGTACCAAAAGAAAGTTGCTGAATCAAAATGTAATGCCATGCAGACTTTAATCTTTGATACTTTTTTTTCTGTTGCAATAAATGAGAATATTTAAGACAATTTAATATTCAATCTATCACAATTATTTCAAATTTAACAATTTATTTTTCTAATAAGCATTAAAATTATCAAATAAACACTTTCTTTAAGGTGCAAAACTAGTCACAGAAAAAGTCCCGGATGATAATAAAAAGTCTATGGGAGCGTTCTTTTCAAATTTGAATATTTTTGCATGTTTTTTTTTATAGGATAGCTGAGGACTATCTACAAACGATCTCGTTTTTACCTTTTCAATTTTGCTTATATATTTTTTATATTTTGATAGTTTCAATATCAGAACCGGTATAAACCGGTTTTGAAATTAAAAAAAAAATATTTTTTTTTAATCTGAAACCAAAATTGAAAAAGTAAAAACTAGGCCGGTTGTGGATCGTTCTCAGCTATCCTATATAAAAAAATCATGTAAAAATATTAAAATTTGAGCGAGATATTTGAAAAGAACGCTCCTACAGACTTTACATAAATATCTGGGTCTTTTTCTGTGACTATGGCTGCACCTTAAAGGAAGTGTTTCTTAGATAATTTTAATGCTTATTAGAAAAACAAATTGCTAAGTTTGAAATAATTGTTATAGATCGAATATTCAATTGTCTTAAATATTCTCATTCATTGCTATATAAATATATATATATATATATATATATATATATTTATATCCAATATGTAAAGCAATCAACAATAAACAATAGAAATTCATGTGAATTGCGCCGAAACGCTGCATTAAAACACATAAATTAAAAATATAATTTCAAATTTATCAATTTAGCAAGAACCAGCACACCCCCCTCACAAAACAAAAATCCCTTAAAATTGAAAATTCAACAATCAAAATACAAAAACAATAGGCTGCCAGCCTCGTCAGCGATGGGTTTTATTAGACAAAAGCAGCCGGACACTCGAGTTTACAAAAACAAAATATATTTAAGTGGCAGTGGGTTTCGGCCAGAGCGGTGAATAGCAAAAAATCAGATGTTGAACACCCGATGGCTATAATTCACGCGCCCCCCCACCGGACCCTACGCCACATTAGTAAACGAATGTCTCACCTGGAACAATGTAAACGATGTCAAAATATGTTCTCTGAATAAAAACCACATCCCCAACTTAGCTGCAATGCCACAACTCAAAACAACTTAAACAGAACAAAGTAGAAACCGTATTCCAAACCAATCCAGAAACAATCCAGGTCTGTTGCCACCCAATGCAGCTCATCATCATAAAACCGTCCTTAAGTAGGCTTTAGGTAATACAAGTCATTTAGCTGTCACTGAGTAGCAAACGATCAAAAATGTAGAGAATCTGCAAAATCAGAGTACTTTTTTATGAACTTGAGAGGAATATTGTTTTTATAGTGAAGTTTACTTTTAAATTGAAAAAGCTCACTTTGAAACAGATATTTTTCTGAACATATTCTATAAAATCGGAAAATTTGGCTGATTATAATGTTAATGTAGATTCGTTTTGAAATATTGGAGGACCAGTGTACGAGCTGATTAACTGTAAAAGAAAAGCTTTTACGCTTATCATAAATATAAATTAATCATAAGTATAATCATAAGTGTAAAATCATAAATATAAATTTTAGAACCAGTATAGACATAATTATTATACTGGTAACCAGTATAGTAATTATTATAATTACTATACTGGTTCTAAAATATACCTACAAATTAATGGGATTGGTATGGGTACTAGTTACTCATCCACTGCAGCTAACTTATTCTTATTTTTTTATGAATTTCAATATAGTATAAATAAATCTGATCTAAAATTTTTTGCTTACCGATACATTGATGATTTGATCGTTTTGAATATTAATTCTGATTTTAATGAAATTTCTCAAGAAATTTATCCTGACTCCTTAACGTTAAAAAAAACTAATGAAAATAGTTCGGAGGCTGATTATCTAGATTTAAAAATAAAAATTTTAATAGATAACAAAATACAAATTTATATTTATGATAAGCGTAAAAGCTTTTCTTTTACAGTTAATCAGCTCGTACACTGGTCCTCCAATATTTCAAAACGAATCTACATTAACATTATAATCAGCCAAATTTTCCGATTTTATAGAATATGTTCAGAAAAATATCTGTTTCAAAGTGAGCTTTTTCAATTTAAAAGTAAACTTCACTATAAAAACAATATTCCTCTCAAGTTCATAAAAAAGTACTCTGATTTTGCAGATTCTCTACATTTTTGATCGTTTGCTACTCAGTGACAGCTAAATGACTTGTATTACCTAAAGCCTACTTAAGGACGGTTTTATGATGATGAGCTGCATTGGGTGGCAACAGACCTGGATTGTTTCTGGATTGGTTTGGAATACGGTTTCTACTTTGTTCTGTTTAAGTTGTTTTGAGTTGTGGCATTGCAGCTAAGTTGGGGATGTGGTTTTTATTCAGAGAACATATTTTGACATCGTTTACATTGTTCCAGGTGAGACATTCGTTTACTAATGTGGCGTAGGGTCCGGTGGGGGGGGGGGGGCGCGTGAATTATAGCCATCGGGTGTTCAACATCTGATTTTTTGCTATTCACCGCTCTGGCCGAAACCCACTGCCACTTAAATATATTTTGTTTTTGTAAACTCGAGTGTCCGGCTGCTTTTGTTTAATAAAACCCATCGCTGACGAGGCTGGCAGCCTATTGTTTTTGTATTTTGATTGTTGAATTTTCAATTTTAAGGGATTTTTGTTTTGTGAGGGGGGTGTGCTGGTTCTTGCTAAATTGATAAATTTGAAATTATATATATATATATATATATATACCCAGTAGCAGAAAGTTATGGTTGTGTCTGCGACAGCAATGCAGCAGGATGAAAATTGTCTGCGGCAGGGCATGTTATAATTTTCTTATGTACATTACAAATACTTCTTACTGATTAATATTATAAAAAGACAACTATATTCCAATTATAATATAACCTGAATAAGTAAATAGTAAAATTAATATCTTTTGAAGAATTAGATTACTAATGAATACATAAAGTAGTTCGTTAAGGCTAAATATATTTAAAATTAAATTGATATATAGTGTGCTTCTATTGAAAACAATGTTTAGTTTCTTACCTTGCCTAAGTATTCAAATCTGTAGAAGAAATAAATACAATGATATTAAAGAAAAAAAAATCATTTATATTGTCACAAGTGAAATAGTGATAAAATGAAGAAAACAATTCCAATTCCATTGAACAGTAGATGCTATACGGCTTCCTTAAATCCTAACATTTATTTACTTGTTAACTCACAATAAAATCAAAATGTTAAAATAAAATATGTTTTAATAAAATGTTGAAATGTGCTAAATTTTTTTCAAAAAAAGTTAACAAATATCGGTTTAAAATATCAAAATTTTAAAATTTATTCAATAAGGCTGCTTTGAAAATTTAAAGTCACTTTTTCTTTACCATAAAGTGCATATGTTATAGTTTTATAGCAGTAATATTTTGAAATACCAAGTAAATATTATGAAAAAGATATAGAAAATTCTGAATAATAATTTTTATAAATACACTGGATGTTTATTTAAAATTTTGTCAAAATTTGCAGTGCTAATTTATGGCCAAATAACGAATTTTGGTGAAAAAAAAATCTTGGGACAGGAAAATCAGTTTTTGAGAAAAAAAGAGAATGAAAAGTTTGTAGGAGCAAAAACAAGAATTTTGTAGTAAAAAAATACCTTTTTTGCTCTTTTTTAATGAAATTTCATTTTTTTTTTCGTGATTGTTTGATGAAATATGCAGCTTTTTCGCGATTTTTTGACGAAATTTACCATTTTTCTCGAGATTTTTTGACGAAATGCCTTTTTTTTCGAAAACTTTTGTCAAAATTTGTCGTTTTTTCACGATATTTTGATGAAATCTATCGTTTTTTTACGATCTTTTGTTGAAATCTGCCGTTTTTGCGATTTTTTAAACGAAATTTATTGTTTTTTTTATGATTAATTGAGGAAATCTCCCGTTTTTTCTCTATATTTTGAAGAAATCTGTCGTTTTTTCGCGATCTTTTGACAAAATCTGTCGTTTTTCACGATCTTTTGACGAAATCTGTCGTTTTTTTGCGATCTTTCGACAAAAAATTCTATTTTTTAAACAAATTTTTGATGAAATTAGCCGGGTTTTTTTTCTGATTTTTTTAAAACTAATTTTACAATTTCTTCGCGATTTTTTTTTTCACGAAATCTGCCAGTTTTTCGAAATTTTTTTGTCAAAATCTGCCGTTTTTCCGCAATATGTGGATGAAATCTTTTTCTTACGATCTGTTTTTGAAATCTTCCATTTTTTGATGAAATCTATCGTTTTTTCGCGATCTTTTGATAAAACTTACCGTTTTTTCACGATCTTTTGTTTAAACTTACCATTTTTCGCGATTTTTTAAAAGAAATTTCTTGTTTTTTCATGACTTATTGATGAAATCTGTCTTTTTTTCGCGATCTTTTCACGAAATCTGTCGTTTTTTCGCGATCTTTTGACAAAAGATTCTGTTTCTTTTCAAGATTTTTTGACAACAAATACCATTTTTTGCGCGATTTTTTGACGAAATTAGCCGGTTTTTACGATTTTTTAACGAAATTTACTTTTTTGTGATATTTTGACGAAATCTGTCATTTTTTCGCGATCTTTTGTCGGAACCTGCAGTTTATCGCGATCTTTCGATGAAATCTCATTTTTTTCTTGCGATATTCGGATGAAATTTGCCGGTTTTTTCGCGTCCTGTCCACGTTTTTTTTTTTTTTTTCCAAATAATTACATATTTTTTTCTTTTCCAAGTTGGCAAATTTATCTGCAAGGACAAAAATAAATCTGCGACGCACGTCGCGCGTCTCGCACTTTCTGCTACCGGGTATATATATATATATATATATATATATATACAGGGGTGCAAAAATCTTGGCGCCAGCAGGCAGTCTCTCACCACTAAAATTATTTCATTTCTTTTTATCTAATATTTCGTGTTAAATTCTAGTAAGATTGCTGTTAAATTTGGACTTTGGAAGACTGAAATTTTTGTGGTGGGAGATTAGCCACTGGCGCCTAGATTTTTGCACCCCTGTATATATATATATATAAATATATATATATATGTAACAAAGATTAAAGTCTTCATGGCATTAAATTTTGATTCAGTAACTTTCTTTTGGTACATTCTTTTTATAGCTGCTCCCAAGTTTTAATTGAGATGTATCGCCAAAGTATAATAAAATTATAGATGCAAGTGATTTTACACGACATAATAATGTTCATAACTGTATAATTGTGTCCCAGTGTGACTTCACAACATTGACAACGCTGCCACCGTCACAAAGTTAGTGACAAATATGTCACAAATCAAAAAAATAATCGCAAACTATCTTCAAATACTATCTTCTATAAATATTAAAATACTATTAAAACATGCAAAGAGGAATTATGAAAAAAATTAAAGCTAAATATTTATTAGTATATTAATGAACAAAAAACATTAAGGGGCTATCCATTACTGGAAGGCTGTCCATCACAAACACATCTACCTAATAAAAATTCCAACGATAAAATAGAACAAAAATACGTTAATTGTAATTATTAATATTTTATTTATAATATTAGAGAGTAATTATAAATAAGAGACCCACTGTAACACTAGAACGCCCGGAAGGAGTCGATTCGACTCTGACCATGCGTTTAAATTTCAATTCGAGCCAGAAATTTTTTCCAGAAATAAGTTAAATTCAAACCGCGAGGATTTACTTTAAATAAATCAAGTAAATAATGTTGAATAAAAATTCTGGTGAGAAATATTATCAAACTTGAGTAAAATTTCCGGGCGTTCTAGTGTTATTCACGATGTATACTAATACTACATATAATGGATATTGTGAAATTTACCTCTGTAAAATCATTCAGGAAAGGAAATAATAAAAGTATCTAGAATAAAAAATAAATAATAAAATACAGTTATTAATTTCTAGCTTCATACCGTTTAAGTATTTGCGTTATTTTTTTAAATACAATCATGTTTAAATTCTTATTGATTGCGTTACTTCCAAATTTTCATTCAGACTTCTAGTTCTTTCTGAAAACATTCCAATAAGAATATTTACAACTGAAACGTTTTCACCCACTATCCATTTAGAAATTTTATAACATTTCACAGTTTGAAAAATACATTAAACAATCATTATTTTTTTAATATAAAACATCTACGATTTCTTTTAATTGTTCTTCTCGTTCTCTTATAAATTCCTCTTCTGAACATATGTAATTTTTTAAATAAATTTATGTAATGTTTCAGAAGATTACTTAATACAAAAATTAAAAAAAAGATGTTTGCAAATAATTTTATTCTATTTAAAGCTTCTTTATTAAAAAATATAAGATTTTATGTTTATGGAAACATATTATTTTAACCAGATATTTTAAATAAGGCAACAACGCAGGTTAAAGTGCAATTAAAATCACTACCTTTAACAACCTAATCCAAATTATTAATAATCAAGTGTTCTAAATGTCAACAAAATAAATAATGAATGTATTAAACTTTATAAAGTTAATGGAGAATTGATGTTTTATAGCATGTTTTGAGTAGCTAATTAAAATCGTTCTAAGAACAATAATAATTAAAAAACCATGAAAAATATTTTTCCATACATTTTTTCCCATAGAAGTCATACGTTCTTTTTGTCGCACAAACTAAATCCGATAATAATTAAAGTGGCAAAGACCAAATCATTTTCACAGTCAAAGCCCCATTAATTTTCTCTGACTTATATTTTCCACTTGGAAGAGCTGTAGTAGACCTTTTTGTTTAAATTGTTAAATCCGTATCAATACGAAACAAGCCACAACTGCCATAAATTCCAGCCAACTAACTTCTTGCGTCTATCATAAATTTAAAATATTTCTGTTTACGTTTATTTATTCTTTCCACGGAGTAAGTTTCATACACCGTGATCCTTTCGTTTGCAGACGATTTTAAATTTCCACACGCATGGTCGTTTTGTTTTTTCTTTTTCTATACAGTTATTTTAGGAACTTAAATATGCAATAATTTTATGAGTGTGTCTTTGATTAAATTTTTTTATTTAAAGAATTTTTTAATGTATTTTTAACTTTTATTTTTATTAGTTTCAAAACAATTCAAGTTAAAATAAATTTTAAAACCGTTTTTTGTAAAAAATAATATTCATAGGTAATTAGAATTCATTAGGGACTAGAATTCATTAGAATTCATGCTATTAGGGACGTTATTTGCAGTAACATTACAGTGACGTCACAAAAACTTTTTCAATTGACAGAAAAGAATTTTTTCCATTAAATAATATCTTTTGAAGAATTTTGGTATTTTTTTAAAATTTTCTAAGAAGGTCACATTTTAGTCACAATGTGACTTCACTGAATGGTGACCATTTGGTCACAGATGTGACGTACTTTATTTGCAGTGGCATTACAGTGACGTCACAAAAACTTTTTCAATTGACAGAAAAATATTTTTTCCATTAAATAACATCTTTTGAAGAATTTTTGTATTTTTTTAAAATTATCTAAGAAGGTCACATTTCAGTCACAATGTGACTTCACTGAGTGGTAGCCTTTTGGTACAGTGACGTCACAAAAACTTTTTCAATTGACAGAAAAATATTTTTTATATTAAATAACATCTTTTGAAGAATTTTTGTATATATTTTTTAATTTTCTAAGAAAGTCACATTTCAGTCACAATGTGACGTCACTGAGGGGTGGCATTTTGGTCACAAGTGTGAGGTCACATTTCAGTCACAATGTGACGTCACTGAGGGGTGGCATTTTGGTCACAGATGTGACGTGACCACAGTGACTCACAGTGACGTCACTGTGACCATGCATGCTATGTGGGTATATGATTATCTGTGTATCACCGAACAGCAGTTTTTACGGTAAATTATAATTTATTGATGGTATTACAGAGGAATCAAGGGTGGCAGAATTTTAAATAAATATATCTTATTCCTTGTAAAAAAGTCAGTTTTACAGGCAAAGATTTCATTGTGAAATCCTATTTAATGAGAGTCTTTTCAGAAGAATATCCGCAATCATAAGAAATTATTATAAGCGTTTAAATCTACATAAAGTAAATGGAAAAAGATAGCTGTACGATTTTTAAAAACATATAAAGCAAGATGAAAATAGAAATATATTTATCATAGTTGATGTTCACTTTTCTAATCTGAAGATTTACTCCTTTAAATTTCAAATATTTTCGTTGAGTATTTCCTTTAACGAACAGTAATATGTGACACGAGATACTACTTTCATACTAGAATACGCCGTGGCTTCTAAGAAAAAAATAATTAACATCATATAATAAAGTAAAAATTACATTACAAGAAAAAAATTTCTTATTCATCTCACAAAAAAAGTTTCTCACCAGTATGAATTTGCAGATGTTTGTTTAAACCACGCTTTTGAGAGAATTTCTTATTGCATATCTCACAGGAGAACGGTTTCTCACCTGTATGAGTTAAAAGATGCCTGCTTAAATTACCCTTATTAGAGAATTTCATGCTGCATACCTCACATATAAAAGGTTTCTCACCTGTATGAAGAAATAGGTGTTTACTTAAATTTTGCTTATGAAAAAATTTCTTGTTGCATATTTGACATGCAAAACCTTTCTCACCAGTATGAATTATCAGATGCTTTGTTAAATCAGCTTTTCGAGAAAATTTCTTTTTACATATTTGACATGCAAAAGCTTTGTCACCTGTATGAATTAACAAATGCCTCCTTAAATCACTGTTTTGAGAGAATTTCTTGTTGCATATCTCACATAAAAACGGTTTCTCACCGGTATGAATTAACAGATGCTGGCTTAAATGACTCTTGTCAGAGAATTTCTTGTTGCATGTCTCACATACAAAAGGTTTCTCACCTGTATGAAGTAATAGGTGTTTACCTAAATTATGCTTATGAGAAAATTTCTTGTTGCATATTTGACAGGCAAAAGCTTTCTCACCAGTATGGATTAAATGATGACTTTTTAAACAACTCTTTTGGGAAAATTTCTTGCTGCATAACTCACATGCAAAAGGTTTTTCACCAGAATGACACAATAAATGTGTGGTTAAATGGCTTTTGCAAAGGAATTTTTTGTTGCATACCTCACATTCAAAAGGTTTCTCACCTGTATGAGTTAATAGGTGTGAATTTAAGCTATGCTTATGAGAGAATTTCTTTTTGCATATCTCACAAACAAAAGATTTCTCACCAGTATGGATTAAATGATGACTGTTTAAATAACTCTTTTGAGAGAATTTCTTATTGCATATATCACACACAAAAGCTTTCTTATCAGTATGAATTAACAGATGCCTGCTTAAATTACTCTTTCTAGAGAATTTCTTGTTGCATGTCTCACATACAGAAGATTTCTCAGTTGTATGAATAGACACCAGATGTGATATTAAATGACTCTTTACAGAAAACTCTTTGTTGCATACATCACAAACAAATAATTTTCCTTGCTGTGGGTCAGAGGTTGCTTTCTGAAAAAGGTCTTGATCAGGAATATTTTGCAGCATAGTTCAAACTTTTCCTGAAAAATAAACTTAAGAATAAATAAGCACATAAACTCAACTGAAATAAAATTTGTGGCATTAAAATTAAAATCTATAGTATACTCCCAGTTATATTATGCTCATATAATTAATGGCGTGTCAGGTGAAGTTTTTAATTTTAAAATATTAAACTACAATAAAAATTAAAAGAAATAAAATAAAAATTGATACATTAAATAATAGATGTATTAATAGCTACCATCATAAAATAATATCTTTTTTATGAGCCCACACAGCTTTCTTTCTTTAATGTAAATAAAAGAGTGAAACAAACCGAAATTTTTCGTTTTTGCATTTCCTGTTAAAATTGACCCTCAACTAACGTGTGCAAACAAAATCACACTGCACGTGTTTCTAAAGCAAACTCAATATCACTGCTATCAAATAGCAAAGAGCGAAGAATATAACTGACAAAATTCATTCAGGAAATTTTACATAACGCTCTCCGAAATTACTTTTTTGCCAACCTAATAAATAAACTATCATCGGGAAAATATTCTAAATAAAAATTTTGAATAAATTATCTGATCGACTTAGTAATGCCTGAGCATCTCGATTCTTCGAAACGAATTTAAAAGTTTATATTCTCAATTTATATTAAAGTTAAAAAAATATCTGAAAAAAGTCTTCCGAATGGATCTGTGTTCTGTAAGACAGCTTAGAACATGCTTGCTGCTTAGGATGTTCAAAACAAACTTCGGCTACAGGGTTCAAAACAAACCCTATAATATCGTATACTGGCTGTGGCATGCATGCGCTAGAAAATATTGTTTTCCCATTTTCACTGCTAGGGGGCGCAGTGCTTTAAATACAACTCCGAAATGTGTCTATGATGCCTATAGCACCATAGCAGGCATGTTGCGTATACCCTGCAAAATTTGTTGATTCTACTTTCCACTGCCAGGGATCACAATGTTCTAAACAATCTACATTCCGCACGGAACTCCAATTCGTGTCCCTATAGCTACCGGCACTGTACAGCAGTCGGATTTCAAATTCATTGCAAAATCTTTTAATTTCACCTTCTACTGCCAGGCGATTCAATGTGTTTAATATAAACATCCAAAACGTGTTTCCAATGTCTGCGGTAGAAATTGTTGAAATATGTTTCATAATCTAGATTGTACGCATGGTTTTCGTTCTTGATAATTATGTTTTCTTCTTTGCACAGGATGGCAGTAATACCTATTATCGGCGGTAGCCGATGGATAAAAATATAGGTGTTACATTTTTCAGAATTTGTTGAAAAATATTTCATAATGTATGTTATACCTATGTTTTTTTCGTTCTTAATAACTATGTTTTATTCTTTGCACAAAGTGATAAAACTACTTGAGATGGATTCGAATGATAAGTATTACATTATTCAGAATACATTGAAAAGTATTTCGTAATCTATGCTGTGATCATGATTTTCATTCTCTAGAATTATGTTTTGTTCTTTGCACAGAGTGGTAGAATTATTGCAGGTGGATGAAAATAGAGGTGTTACAGTTTTCAGAATGTGTTGGAAAATGCTTTATATTCCATTCTGTTTTAATGATTTTTCATTTTTGATAATTATGTTTATATTTTGCACAAGGTAGTGTAATAAGAGTAAAAGTATGAAAATGGAATGCAATACATAATTCCGAATACATTGGGAAGTTTTTCTTAATTTATGCAGTATGCATGACTTTTCTTTCTTAATGTTTTGTTCTTTACACAGGCTGGTAGAATTTCTGCGGATGAATGAAAATGAAATGTGTTGCAAAATTTCCACTGTATTGGAAAGTGTTTCATAATCTATGCTGTTCTGTGTTCATGATTTCTTGTTCTTGAGGGAGTCGAAAAAACTTAGACAAGTGCCTCCTGGGAATCAAACTGGGTAAGAGAGATGCATAATAGGCAAGCGGATGATCAAAGAACCGTTCAATCATAAATCGGATGAAAAGGTCAGAAAAAATTAAAAATTCAAAACCATGCGTCGACTATCACACATTCAGAATGCTCCCTGCCTTTGAAACTTTTATACGATATAAATAATATATATCGGAGGACTCCAAAAACAAATTTTGAGACTTAGGTGCACCAGTAGTCTTTGAACTATCCTCATAAAAATTTTCAGAAAAGTATCTGTGGTACATTTTGCTAACCTTTGCTGACATACATAGACTTAGCGAAACTTTATATTTTAAAAGCATTATAAATTAAAAATTAATCAAATATTTATAAATATAATATTGATAAGTAAAAGCACATTTGATAGACTTCATGAAGTAATAAATAAAGCAAATTTAAGGAGAAAAATCTATAATTTCATATCGTCTAAGAAAACATTGATATATTTTATAAGCAATGAGGATTAAAAAACTATTCCTCTAGCGAAAGGAGTTATAATATATAAAAATATTTAGTCAGAATACCTCCAGATTTAGGAAGTTTTCCAATCTAATGCAAATGGCGATTGGGCAAAATTGAGCATTTTTAATGCTGTTTGCATTGTACTGAATTAATTACATTTTTATTGTCTTTTACACTGAATTCAAAGCCTCTTATAATAGATTACACGTTAAAAAATATTTTTTCTTTTCAATTTGGGAATGCCTTTCTAGATCTGTGTAATAAAATGTGATAACGATATGTATGGAAGAGTATCATTAAGCAGAGCATCTTATAATATAGTCTGTAGACACCTTGCACGTGACGTCATATGCTCACCTGGCGCCCAAACATAAGGCAAATGTGGTGTTTTCACATTTATAAAAATTGTAATTTCCGGTTCATTCCGGTTCAAGTGCTTAGATAAATAATGCAAGAATAAAAAAAATCAAAATTAAACAGAAAAATCACGTATGTTTTAAACGACAAACAGGAAGTTATGATGTTTTGTTTGGACTCCGGATGTGCACCAGATTAGAGGAACAGCCGTTGCTGTGACGTCAATGCAAGGGGTTTATAGAGTATGATAATAACAGCAAAACATCGGATAGGAGCGAAAAAAATGAAATATTTTATTCTAAGACAAATAAGTTAAACACATACATATATATAGTACATCTGTATTTATTTTTTCATTGCTTTCATATCTTCTATTCATACTATTTACTAGCATTATTGCTTTATACTTTCAGTTAGGGATGCAAGGGACATCTAGCAAACATACTGCATCCGGCTTTTTCGACCAATTTGCCAGATATTTGGTAAATTGGCTAAATTGTATGTTTTGATAATCTGGCATGTGTACATCCGGCCTGAAATTATAGGTCATATTAAGCATTTATTGTTCTCATTGTTAAAATTTCCAAATTAAAAAGCTGATAGTCTAATTTTCAAAATATAATGCATTAATTTATTAAATTTAAAATTATCTATGTCAATGCATTCCTAAATCTATAAAAACATGCGAACAACTATAACTACTCATATGCTATGCACCTCCAAACATCAGTAACAGACACAGTTAAGAAATGCAAAATGACTTCATGAAAAGAAAAAAAAATCATTTTATTGTGCGTTAGTAGCATAAAAAAATAAAAGTTCTGTTCTCACAACTCAAAACTTGTTTTTATAAGTTAAAGAGGTGCATAGAATGAAATTTACGGGGGGAAAAGTGAAGATAGAGATATGAAAAAAAAACATTCTGCTATATTTAAATGCATTCAGAATTTGTATTTTTAACAAAAATATGACAATATTACTAAACTAATATCTTAATTCATTAATTTTTTATGCAGTTATGTTAGTGGCAACTAGCCAAAGCAAGTATACTGTTATCACAAAACTTTTTTTAAATAGTAAAGCAATAGATAACGAGGATAAATCACAGTTTGAACACACACTATTAAAGAAATAAAGAATTCCTTCCCAAGTTATACCTGAAATATAATATACGTAAAAACCTTATGTATATATTTTTTTCATTAAAAACCAACAGACTTTTCACATTTAATTTATATATTCTAGATTTCTAGAAAACAATCCCAACAGTTGCTTTTACAATTACTAGCATATAAAAAAATTAAATTTGTTAAAAAGCAATATTTTTGTCTTAACCTCTTGCCAGAAATAAACAGTCAAAGAAATCATCAGAGATAACTAACCTTTTTTATTCTGATAATTTGCGTTTTAAATATGGTTTGATTACATGTATTAAATTTGAGTTTATTTTTAAATTCATAAAGTATTATTTTCATTATACAATGTTAACAAGAAACAAATACTGAGCTATTTCATTTATATTAAGTGAACATAGAATTATTTTTTGTAATTGCCTTTCTGAAAAGAACAGATAGGTTTTAAAAAAATCATGGTTGAAAATTATGAAAACATTAAAAATTCTAATGATACAGTTTTCAGATAAATTGCGACATAGTCTCATATTGTATTAGAGAATACATTTTTTTCGATGATGTAAAAATTAAAATGTGCCATATTTAGAAATTAAAAAAATTACAATAAAAGCTATAAAAGTTAAATTTAAATATCTACTGCTACCACCATTAAAATAAGGCCCGATTCACACATGGATATGTTTGCCCTTCATAATATAAAAAGGGAAAATAAAAATATTAAATATTTTCTTTCCACAGTAATCAGCTGTAAGTTTGTTGGTCTTATACAATTACTTCATTATTTCTAAACATCTTAGCTGATATCATTACTATTGATTTTCAAAATAAAAATGTGCAATATAATTATTCACAGTAAAACTTAGAATTATAAAAATAATTGCTGACAGAAAGTAAAAATATAGATTAAAATGAAAATAACATAAACAGTACATAAACCAATGCTTAATTTCTTTAAAGGTAAATAAAAATAGAAAAGGACAGATCAAAACATACTGCAGCCGCATATCCAGTATCCGGCATCCAGCCAAACTGACATCGTTGCATCTCTACTTTCAGTAGTAACGTACTGTATATATAGGGCAAAATTGGAAAATTTCATCAGCGGTGACTGGCCAGTAAGACTAGTTTTTCAAGTGGCCACTTTGTTTAAACTAGTGGCCACTTTTTTATTTAAAAATACTAAACAGTCAAATTTGTATAAGTATTGATCTAAAACAGAATGGCCCAAATAAATATGTTAATAAAATGGATTGGAACCTGAAAAAGTAGAATCTTTAATGAAATGTAAATAAAGTGTATTCTCTCCTTGTAAAAAAGTGGCCGCAGATAGACATTATTTCACTGGCCACTTTTTCTTGTGTAGTGGCCCTGTGGCCGGTGGCTAGTGCTAATTTTGACCTTTAACTGTATATGCTTTTTTTTTACTTATTCCAATAAAACTTTTTTTTCATTATCCCGTATTGAATGCATATTTTTAAAACTATGCATGGAATTTTATTGAAATTTCAAATTGTTTATACATTTTTCACAGATGACTTAATTCAATCACATTAGAACCATTATCATAGATATAGAAAAGTCCTTCTACATAGGCGTTTTTGTGACAGTATTTTAACAATTTTAAGAAATATATTCAAGGGGGCAATATGGTGGAAATGGTAGGATTATTGCGCCGATTGTTCAAAGAACGTTACTCAAAGCGTAAAAACTAATAGTAAATGCATCATTGCCAGGTTCGGTACAAAACTGCGAAAAAACCCCCACAAGTGATATAAAGTTAAATGTTTATTAAGGCTATGGAAACAGGGAGATGTACAGCACAAAGCGGTGAACAGTCTCCAGGAACAAAAAAATCAGAACCTTTTTCGGTTCATTCTGAGAGGCGAAGTGATGTCGTTCAGAGAAAACACACACAGAGTTGGCGTAGATATAATGTCGCCAATATACAAAAATTCACACTATGCACAAGGGACTTAACGTACATATTGGCTGCAAAAACACAGCCCGCATACTGCGGTGAGCAGTATTATTTTGAATGCACACTAGTAATAAAGGGTTACCAAATTCTTGTGGTTAAACCGATTTTAGCTACACATGGACAGAAAAAGTGTCTAGCAACAGAACAAATAAGAATGCTGACACACTCAAAATTGATATCGTTATGTCAGTGCTGGACGCCCAAAAAAGGAGTGGTTAGCATTTACATGCATTCAACAATCGGGGGGATAAAATGAAAAAGAGGCGCCAGTTCTCGTAAGAAAACTGAAATTTAAGTGCTATTTTTAATCATGTCTCAGAATCAATCACCAAATAAGGAAAATTACATTACATCTGTATTAACTGACATTACAATTATATTAACTGCAAATTATTTCTAATGGTTAGTTACACGCAGGAACCTTTCTCACAATAAAATTGGGCAGCTGAAACTTTAAAGTACCTGAATGTGTGATAAAGTGTAATGGCAGGGGGGGGGGGGGTTGAACAAGAGAAACCAAAAACAAATTATGAAAATATTTGAATTAAAATGGGGGAGAGGGCACAAGAAAAAAAATATATAACGAAATAACCGTTATAGGCAACAAACACTTTATATCAAAATTCTCTCATATTTCCTCACTAGTGATAATAAATTTTTGATAATGAGTATCTCACTATTTAAAAAAAGTAACTAATGCTTTCATCACCACTGACAACCATTTTTTGTGACCGGAAGTATTTTTTCATCAATATTAAGAGAACTATCGCATGCAAAATTATAAAAATTGGTGGTAATATAGAGAAATGTTTGACAAACATACTGGTGCAGGCAGTTTTTTAAAAATAATTATTTTAAGAGATACTTAATATTGAATTTGATCAAAATCGTTCCATAACAAGTTTTATAGCAGCAAAAACTATGCATAAGCATTTTTTAATTGTTTTATACGTTAGAAGTTCCCAGTTTGCAGACTATTAGTACTTTTTAAATTTGACTCATTTTTTGAGGGTTTGTATCCATTTAAAATTCAAATTATCAACATTTTGAGAGACATTTTTCATATATTTTAGAAAAGGTATTATGTTAAATTGTTGCTAAATGCTTGAAGAATAATATTTCCATCAAATTCAGAAAAAAAATGTTTACATGCGCCTATCATACACAAAAAATCCTCATAATGTGAATTAAATAAACACGAGCTAACAGCAGGAAAATATTGTAAACTGTGTTATAAAACTATACTAACATGTGAATATTAACAGAAGAAGAAAACTATAAAATAATAAATTCATTAATATGATTTTACATTTGTAAACGGAGAAAAATTACACCAAATTTAAAAAACAAAATAAGACAGTGCAAATATTAACATTTCCTTTCTAACAATAAAAATATATCCCTTTAAATGTTACATAAAGAAAAAAAAAAGTTTGAACATCATTTTTAAAATGGTACATTTAAGAATCATTTATTTAAAGTCATAACCATATATCATTGTTTCAAAATACCGGGCAGCTAAGACTATGATGACTAAGTTCATTTTATATTACTGTAATTTCTGGAAGAAACGCCGCATCATGAAAAATCTCTCAAAAAAATTAATAAATCGTCATAAATGCTGCAGGTGAAATTTTCGCGGTAATTGCAATTGACTGGCTAAACAGAACTTTGAATTAAGAAAGCATAAAAATGAAATTGGTAATTTAAAATATGAAACTGATAATTTAAATACGAAATTTGAAATTAATATTATTTAAAAAATATAAATATACAAAAAAATACATTAAAATTGCATAAAATCTGCAGCTTGAATTCTGGCATGTGGGGCAGATGATGAACTGCAATATCACCTTATTATATCAAGAATTATATGACAACAAAAAAAATGAAACTGAATTTTAGAAACCACAAGCACATTAATGTAAACTTTTAAATTTGAAATAAATGATGTAAGTACAAAATTCAAAATTATTTATTCTTTATAAATAAAATTTAAAAGAAAATTCCTGTTAAAATTGTGTAAATTTTTCTATATATTTAGCATTGTGCAAAAAGGGGGGAGCATGCAATCACCCCGGATGCAGAAATTTAGGGGGCGCCAAATTGAAACTTTGCCCTCGGTATAATGTTCTTTTTGCCTGCCCCTGTATATATTGAAAAGCGTTATGAGAACGATTAGGCATTTGCAGAATATCAATTTTTACTCAAGTATTTTAAATAGCATGTTTGAAAGGCATAAATTGACATTTATTTTCACCATGCACATATTAAAATTGTTTACAAATAGAGAATAAACGTACCAATTTTAATGTTTAGCGCTAGGTACAAATAAAATAGTGTTATGACATCCCATTTCATTAATTGAATAAGATATAAAATTTTGCATTTTAATCATTTCTAAAAGAATCATGTTGATTAAAAACATAGGTGCTTTTTTTTTTAAGAAGGGGAGGGGGTGTAAAAAAACTTCAGATAATATAAACTCATTTTAAAATGAAAAAGCATGGAATCTGCTGGTAATCTAGCAAAGTGATTTGAAATCTAGTGTTTTTCCGTTTTCGATAAATGTATTATATCTTAGAATTATAAGCGACTGCTATTTTGACATGACTTTCCCATGAAAATTTCCACTGAAAATTCAGTGAAAAAAATTCATTTCATGCATTTTCTAAATGTTTTTTCTTTTATCAAAAACTGAAAAACTGCTATTAATTTCGTTAAATATTAATAAATGTACCAATAATTAATGCATTTATAATTAAAAATGATTTAGAATAAATTCAGTTGTTATTTATGCTTATGCGTGTTTTATGGGAATAATAGTCTTCAAAAACAAGCTTTTCATTTAATTCTAATTGGTCAGTCTGCAAGAAATTTCATGATAACCTACTTTTATTATTTCTCTGCACATGGAGTGATAAGGATTATAAACATTATATGATTCATGCTAACTATGTAAAGATAACACTTGAGATCCCAAAGCTGCCTTTTGTTTCCCCCCCACTTCGCCTATCTCTTTGTATGATAGATTTCAGCTGTTACAATCGCAATAAAATAAATATAGATTTCTATTAGAAGATTTTCATGTAATAGTATTTATCAACGATATGATTACTAAGAGAAAAAAAAATACTTACAATTACTGTGCTCAGTGTTGAATTCAGTGGGTGACCTGAAAAGGGTAGGCCCCCTCCAATGAAATGTCTCCCACCAGAAATTTTTATATTTTGTGTTTTAATGGTCAAAAATTAAAATTCCCCCTCTCCCTGAACCCTACAATGTCCCCCTAGAGTCACAAAAGTCTGTCACGAAGAAAAGTGTCTGAATTCAACACTGACTGTGGTGTTTCTCAAATACAGGATATTTTAATTATACAATTAATTAAAATAAAACAATACAATTAAATATGTTTTATTTTCTAATCATTTTTAAAAATATTTGACAATATGTAAATATTTAAAATGTATATTTATTTTAATCACTTGGTGAAGAATTGAATGATGTGTTGGATCGGGCCCCGACTGAAGTACAGGTTTGTTAAGTTTAAACCAGGGCCGTAACTAAGGGAGTGATATGGACGGCTCAGCTCCCCTAAAATATTTTGAGCCCCCCCCCCCCCCTGGAGAATATTCCAAGGTCACCCAATGAATTGATGTTTCAAAAATGCAAATGAAATTTTTTTCAAAAATCTAATTTAATTTTGAGGCCCTTTCACAGTTATCAAAAATATTAAATTGTAATGAAAATAAGTGTTTCAACATTCGCTCATCCTAGGTGCACACATGCAGCTAACAGGATATTTAATATTGCACTCGTTATAAACTCAAATTTTCCATCATATTCATTTCTTTGCATAAAATGAAGTTATTACAACACTTTAATAGGAAACATAGTACTTATAGTGTGAATAGGCACAAATTTATCTTTCTGCATCATAGAGAGAGAAAAAAAAAAATATGAGCCCCTCTTACATGTCCTTGAACCTCCCCTATTATTCACTTCTAGCTATGGCCCTGAGTTTAACTTTCTTCTTGCACAGGCCCATAAATGAGCATTTATTTTTTTCTGTTTTACGGGTAGGGAGAAGGGGGGGGGCTTGCGGCCGAATGAGCTGCTGTTAATGGCTTTTTTTGCATTTGATTAAGTAAGATTATTTAAACATTTCAGAAACAGCTGCCATAATTTTTGGAAAAAACGCTGCAGTGTTTACGTGTTTTAAACTAAAATTTTAAGTGATGCAGCATTTCTACCGATGCGACATTTACATGCTTTTTTTCTTTCTTTCAAACAAACGTATTTTTTTAAAAAAAATTCCAAAAAAAAAAATTGCAATAAATCCAAAATCTCAGACATAAAATGTATCGTGAATTCCAATGAATGGTCCCAAATTTAAATTAATTTTGATTTCATAAACCATTCAAAGAAAAATCACAAATTTCGTCAAAAGATCGCAAAAATCAGCAAATTTTGTCAAAATAATGCAAAAAAAAACCCCAGAAAATTTCACTAAAAGACCGCAAAAACATTACGCAAATTTTGAGTAAGATCACATAAAAACACTAATTGCATCAAAGGAGCATGGAAAAATGCATAGTTAATGCAGAAAGTGGATTTTCCTCTACTCCCCCCTCTCTCTTTTATAACCTTTCCCCCATCTTTTATATGAGCTGAAATTTTCAGAACCAGCTGAATGAAATACTTTGACCTGAAACTTTAATTAAAATTATTTAAGAAATATTTTATACATATTCATGCAAATATTTTGCATACGCGATCTAACCTGTTTCCATACTTTTGCTAACCCGACCTGTACTTCAGTCGGGGCCCGATCTAACACATTCAATTCTTCACCAAGTGATTAAAATAAATATAACTTTAAAATATTCATGAAAGAAGTATATTTTAAATATTTAAACTTATTCGAAATATACTTATTTTAAAAAAAGCTGCAATACACATAAAAACAAATTTCAACAACACCCATTTTAGCAGGCGAAATTACACAAAAACTCTCGATATCTATTGTATGTCAAACGATCACTTCACAAAGCACACAACTGAAAACAAAGTTCGTGACTCAAACAACTTTTAAAAAGTCCATCTATCCAATGAAAGTATCAATCTGATCGAGATCAAACTAAGCATAATCCCAAATCAAGTTACAGTAGTTGTGAAGAGAATTTAAGAAACAAACTGATAGCAACAAAAGTTCATTTATCGCCTTTCCAGGTGTCTTTCTTGTTCTAGGATCTAGCTGTAGTTCTTAAGTTTATGAGGTTTTTCATGCAAATTTCAGTAAACATTTTAAAGACAGTTCATCATGCGATCAATTATTTAAGAAACATTTAATTTAATTTTAATATAATGCAATGAAATTCACTTTATGAGCAGTACAAGCAGTACAAAGTTTAAAAATTAAACATTAAATATGTTTACTTCAAATAAATTTTCTGTTTTTAAAATTAAAATTAAATTACTGAAAAATAAATAATAATAATAAAAGAAATTATTTGATGAAATAAAATATTTTAATAATGTTTTAAATGGCTCAATGATAAATCAGCAAACATGACAATTGTAATGCGATGCATGAAATTTGTTGAAATCATTATCTATAGCACACAGTAGAGTTTTTAGTTAAAGAGTAAAAAAAGAAACTACCGTGTCTCAAGATAAACTTATTTTAGTAAAGAGGTTGGATACATTAAATCCAGGGCCATCGCTAAGGCTTTTTATTGGTGGGGGAGAAGACATTAAATTGCCAAGTCAAATTTTCATATTTGCCAACTCGTTTTATAATTTTGCCAAGTTACCACACTTAGAAAATGTAATATAGTTCTTATTTGTAAAAAGTTTAATAATATTTCCAATTAGAATTGTAACTTTTGCAAATTCTATCAAAAATAGAAAATGTACTACAATTTTTATTAAAATTTTCATTAAATTTGCCAAGTGTAACAACATTTGCGAATGTTTGAAGGAGTGAGGCTCCCCCCTGTCCCCCCCCCCCCCCTTAGCAAGGCCCCTGATTAAATCTATGTATTAATGTAGTTACCTGATATTACAAAAAACGGAAGCGACAATACGCCAACGCAATAGACAAGACGCGGAAGAAAGAATGAATCGTGAACACCGTGATGATTCATTGGAATTGATTCATGCATTCCAATATTATTTATTAATTAAACTATTGCAATGGCGATTTGACTAGTAGGTTTTTATAAATCCTTGGTTAGAACGCTGGTTACCAGATAGTCAATAAAAGAAAAAAGTTTTTTAATTGATTGATTCAATATTCATAAATTGATTCTTTATTAATGGTTCATTCTTTGTATTGGCGTCTGTGCTAAAATGAATTAATATTGTAACAGCAGCCAATTTTTTTAATTAATTTACTGAAATTTATCATCATTACTTTAGTTATTTGAAAAATCTAGAACTTGGGATTTCATCGTATGATAACAAAATTTTATGTTTGGGAACTTTCATTTTTGCTGACGCAGATAAACTGAATGTTTGGCTAGTCGAAAAATAACTATCAGGTAAGTAACTAATATGCCTTTAAGTAAAGTACACTATAAAAACTATACTTTGAATTATTATTTAAAATACTTAAGTACTTACGTATTAACACTACCGCAGCAGAACTTGCGTTAATGTGCCAATAAAGACCGATCTTGTTGTTTGCACGTGCACAAAAAAATGGCGTTAAAAACTGAGCAAAAAATGCACTAAAAGGCTCTAAAAAACACTAAAAGATACTAAAATTGCGTCAAAAATCAGCAAAAAAACAAGGCAACAAGGAATTCAAAAGATAACTGCAGTGGCGTTAATACGTAAGTACCAATACTTTGTTAATAAATAAAAAATATTATTCCAAAGTAATTATAATTTTTCTATATTCTTTAACAAATATTTCAAACTCAAAGAGAAAATTTGGTGAATTTATTATATAAATTTTAAGTCATATTATTTTTTATTCCTCGGAAAAGCACTAAGTAACTCTTACAAGAATAAGGGTACTTACAGTTGGCAAAAAAAGTATTTGTACACTTCATTTTTTTTTTATTATAATGAAATTAAACAAACTATTTAAGCAAAAAATACTGTAATACATTAATTCAATGTATTATAATATTATAGAAGCAAAAACAAAATTAAACGAATCGATTTTTTACATTATAATAAACAAATATACAAAAATGTAATGCAAAAAAAGTATTTGTACACTATATTAATGTAATATAATTAATGAAAATTTAGTAAAATTATACAAATTATTATTTTGTGCGAATTCATTTAGCATTTATGACTACTTCTAGATGGTGTGATATAGATTCCACCAACTTTTTTGTAGCGGTCTGGTTAATGTTATTCCATGACACAATAACAGCTTCTTTAAAACTGTTTTTTACTGATACATATTTTTTTTCAGATTTTTGCATCCAATAGCATCTGCAAGTTTTCTATTGGATTCAAGTCTACAGATTTTAGAGGAGTTATCAGTCGTCTTCGAGTATTGTCGTAAGCATGTGCTGGTGATCACAGCAGTATGCTTTGGTCGTTATCCTGCAGAAAGTGAAAAGCTTTTTCTATGCATAATTTCTTGGCACAGTTTAATAAATTATGGTTCGACACATCAATGTATGTTAAACCTGTCCTTCCATTGTCAATAAATTTTAAATGTCCTGCTCCATTAGAAGCTATACACCCCAAAAGTATAATATTCCCCCTAACATGCTTGATAGTTTAAAGTATACGTTTTGGATCTAGAACAGTTTTATTTTTAGGCCAATTTTTTCGAATGCTTGATGGTAAGAAAATTCCGAATTTTCCCTCATCAGAAAAAATTACTGTTTTCCAAAAATCCAATGATTTACTTTTGTATGCGAAAGCGAATACTATGCGTTTTCGCCTATTTGTTTTGCTGATGAATGGATTTTTCCTTGAGGCTCTTCCTTTTAAATCTGCATTGAGAAGAATATTTTTTATTGTTTGAGGTATTACTCTGATGCGAGAAGATGTCGCAAGGTCTCCAGCAAATTTTTGAACCGAACGCATAGGATTTTTTAAAGCTTTTTTAACAACACTCCCTTTTTCCCTCATTGATAGTTTGCTAAGAAGTCCTGGTTTTCATTGAATTTCGATGCTTTTAATTTATTCATAGTTTCTCACTATACATCCAATAGTTGTAAATGATAATTTAATAGCTTTTACAAATTCTTGTTGCGAATTTAAATTTTTATTATGCTCAATCATAGGATTTCATATATCTAAAGGTGCCTCTCTAGTTTTAGGTTCTATACTCAATTACTTCAAAAGCAAATTAGATTAAATGATAAGAATAAAAATATAATATGAACTTAAACATTATTAACAGCTTCTGTAAAAGTAGTCCTTTGAACCATAAACACAATAAAACACAGCACATATCAGGATGGAGAAATGTACAAATACTTTTTTTGCAAGAAATTTTTAAACTTTTCCTATTAGAAAAATATTTTACATCTTTATCAAAATTTTCTGTTGTGTAATTTAAAACGGACGGTAAGCAGACTGTATTAAAACTATTTTTGACAAAATATCTGTTTTTATTTAGTTAAAAATAAAAAATTTTAGAGTGTACAAATACTTTTTTTGCTAACTGTACATATTCTTCAATTCAGGTCAAGTACAACTGCACCAAGCAGGATGTCAGTTTATGGGCAATTTTCACCATTCGCTTACATTTCATGGTAACGGACTTGACATTCACATAAAACTATTAAAATGAACTAGCTTGTACATTTTCTAACTTAGATAATAATTTATATACCTTCTAAAACTATGCAGTAAATTTACTTATCAGCTTACATTTCATCGCTTACAAATATGGTAGCAGACTTGACATTCCAAATAAAACTATTAGAAATGAACTAGCTTGTATAATTTCTAACTTAGATAAAAATACACATACCTTCTGAAACTATTTAGTAAACAACATTTAATTATAAAAGTGCGAAGATCATTATTTTAATATTAAAATTTACGGTAACAGACTTGACAGTAAAAAAAATACCAACTTTGATGAAAGCTTATTCTTGCCACTATTACATTGCTTCATAATTGCAACGTACAGAATATGTCCGTTCCAGCGATCTAGGATCAGGGGAAATTTTGTACAAATATATACAATTGATTTTGATTTTAACAACGAATTCCAAGTTTCTCTAAGTTAGAAAATTTTTGCTGCAAATAAAAAGATTCGTATGGCAACCATCACAAAATCAATCTCAGAATAATATGTATCATATATCAAGTTCTGAAAATTCTGCTCTGAATTTTTCAAAAATTTAAAGCATTCAGTTCCGAGAGAGAAAAAAAATCGGGGGCCAATCTTAAAATTTGGACACAAAAGTATTGTGAAATTTGTCCAAGAATTGCTGCAAAGTACGATTTAGTCAGAAGATCCCAAAATAACTGCAAATTTTGTCAATGGATCGCAAAAAAAAACCCCCACAATTTTCATCAAAACAAATAACTAAATAAACAGATACTACTACATTAAATTTAAATACTTTTTAGCTTTAAAAATTAGAAGGAAAATACAAGTAAAAATAAAAACTTGACAGTTTTATGCATGTTTAAAAAGCAAACTCCCCCCTACATTACTATAGGTGGTGACCTTTGATTTCGGTAATGACCTTCAATTAGCTACAACCAAAAAGTTAGTGCTTTGTTTTTAAAATGATGTGTAATTTTGGTTTGTCATTCAGGGTTCTTTGAATATGGAACCATAACTTTTTTTAAAACAACAATGTTCTAAATTACAATCTCAGCTTTTTATCAAACAAGTTTTCATCATAAACTTCTCGGTTTATCTAAAATTCCTATAGAATCACAATTATCTGAAAATTTCTATAGAACCGCAGTTAGTCAAGAAAGCTTTAGTCCCATGCTTTTCGGATAACCAGAGTTTTACTGTATCATTATCTGCTTTAAGATCCTGTTACATTTAGAAATTTTAAACTGTTTGATTTATTTTGAATATAATTTATTTAATTGACAATTTTTAAATGATTTTATGTTTTTATTTTTTAACTTTAAAATTGCTAAAGCAAATAATTTGTTTAAATCATTAGTGAAAATATATAATGCATTTTAAGTGTAAATTTCATTGGCATTTCTTTGCAAAGAATTTCTTTTGATTGTTTATAATGACAATAGTATAAAGTGCAAATCAATGTCTTGTTTTATTAAGGTTTTTATAATTTATTTCTTCTAATTTATTTTTTGTTTATTAGGAGATAGCAAATGCTAAGCTTTACATAAAAGGAATGTGCTGCAGCAAATACATTTAAAAATTGATAGTACATATTTCAAGTGTTAAAATTTAGTGATTATAGTTTAAAGGTGTTTTAATATTTCATATAGAAGTTTCAAGAAGAGGTGTGTTTTTATGCAGTTAGTCAGGATTATTCATTATTTCACTTCAATTTGCATAGTCTTTAACTTTTATTGAAACCGAAATTTTCGTTCATTATTTTTATAGAAGACAGAACTTCAGAAATTCGAGTAATATATGTAAAATGAGTTAATCATCTACCACATATTGAATGCAAAAAAGCATTCAATATTAAGCAGTTACTCAAGGAGCATGGTTTGTGTCTTGTTTGAAATTTAATGAGGCTGTCTGAATCTCTTACACTTTCAGCTCTTACTAATTCTATCATAAATCATATTAAGATGCGACTGGCATCAGTCAATGAGTAATAATTTGTCTACTCCTTAAAACTGTGCTTAAATTTTGCACAAGTCATTGCATAAATTGTATGGGAGTTCAGCTTTGATCTTTTTCATTTTCAATGAATACTTAAATACCAGCCAGAGTACATATTAGAGCTTATAACTACTATGCACCATAACATTATTGTATGTTGTACATTGTACTTCGCTACTTATTGATATTGATGTATTAAAAAATAAATATATTTGCAAATTATTTTTGGAAATAAATGTGAAATGTAACATTTGATTTTTTTAAATAGGAAGATTCATGTAAATTTATATACCGTAAAATCCTGTTAATCCGCCCTTCCCGATCAAACACTCCCTCCCCACTTTATAAAAAATTTGAAATTTTCAAAAAATCCGGAGAAACTGCCCTTCCTCCCCATTCTCAAAGGCAATTGAGAATGAGATGAATCATTATGAAATGAATGAATCATGAATCTTTGATGATATGTGCGTTTTTTCGAGATTTTTTAATTGATTTCATGCTTGTTTTGGCTTTTTTTTTTACAAATTTCTCCTTTTTTCTGCGTTTTTTTGGACAGATTTTACGTTACGGGTGTGATATAAAAAAAACCCAAATTTTTCCAAGTATCAAAATTCATGATTCATTCATTGCATCATGATTCAGTTCTGTAAATTTTGTTGAATGATCGCGGAAAAATCTCGTGTAAGCGCCCCCTTTAACTATTGTAGGATTTTTCGTCCCGTTTGGGGGGGTGGATTAACGGTATTTTACGGTATATTTTTAATAGAATATTTGTTAGATCAGAGATATATAATAAAAGAACTCAGCTGATATAGGTATTTTTTTTCTTTTAAGCATTAAACAATATGGAGGCAGCTAGTTTTTCCACTATTCTGTTTACAAACAGTGTTGCTAACAATAAAAATGCAAATTTCTTCAATTTTAATCACCAGAATTGTTTTTTAAAACTAAAAAATATTTGTAGTTTTATCAGTGACACAAAACATGTAAAAAAGTTTTATTTCGCTAATTATTCTATATTAAAATAAATTTTCAGATAAATATTGCAATAAGCACTCAAAATAAAATTGGCCAAATCAATTAAAATAGTGATTTTTTCGAAATTATAACTCAAAAATCAAAGTTTGGAATTTAGAAAAACATGGTTTCCATTGAAAAGTAAATTATTTATTTATTTGTTAATTTATTTTATTTTTATGTAAATTACTTGGTTTAATACTCGAATTGTTAAAAAAAAAAAAAAAAAAGAAAAGAAATAAATTATGTGTTTGAAATTTTCAGCAGAAGAGTAACAATAACAACAATATCAGAAAACTACCTTACCATTAATTTATTTTTGCAATGAAAATGGGTGAAAAAATTGGTTTAAAAAATCATCTAGAATGATCACCAGAGAGCACTTATTTTCTACAGGTTTTCAGGTTGTTATCCAAAAATAAAGAGATGCCAACAAAATGAATGAATCAAAAGAAATGGAGTCACAAGAAATCATTCATGGATGATAAATCAATTAATAAATCACAGCAACAGAAAAATGTTCAACTAATTTTTAATTAACTTTATAAAACATTTATTTATGAAACAAAAATAAAAAATATAAGTCTAAATCTGCGAATCTAGCCCTTCATATGCCATCGGGTTTTTAATTTGACACTAATTGATTTTGGATATCAAACGCGAAAATTTATTGATAAAACTTGTTTCTGTCTAGTCTGATAGAAAATATTATAACCAAGTAAAAAAAAGTACTAGGTATACTATTACTTCAACAGTTTAATTAATAAATGAAAGCTTAATTAGTATTTAGTTAATTACTCACAAGTTTTTCCTTTTAATGAAGGATTCCATTTTTAAATCATGACGCAAAAATTCTACGATTTATTCTTTCATTTGGCGCCTTGTCTTTACTCTTATTCCTATTATGAGGTAACTTTTAAAACACCAGTTTCTTTATTCCAAGATTTTTATTAAAATAAGTTTATGCTAAGATGGTTGATTACTCTTTTACTAAAAATTTTACAAAATGCGATTTAATCATATAACTGCGCAAAACTTCATCTGTCTCAATATTCTTTTTGTGGATTAGTTAATTAAAACATTATTAAAATATTTTTATATTAGCAGATAATTTCATTTATTTATTTTTGTAATTGATTCAGCGAATATTGTTCGAATTAAAATTTTAAAAATAGCAAATTGGGTCGAAAATTTTTGTAAACATTTAAATTTAAAATATTGTGTTGCTGATACACTAAATGTTCATTGTACTTCTGTTCATTTAAAAGTAAATATTTCTTAAATAAGTGAACGTATACTGATGAACTATATAAATTTCATCAAAATATAAAAACAATTTAAGAAACCAAGAAGACAATCCAATGTCTTCATAATGTTGCATTGATTGTCAATAGGTGATGTAGTTCTGTTGTTAATTTTTTAAACAATGTTTTATTGTTTTCTTACATTTAAGAAAATGGTACCTACTTGTGTATTCTCAAGCCAGAAGATAGACATTCTACCAACATTGTTAGTACTTAAAACTTTTTTTTAAATTTGTAATTGCATATTTAATATTATATAGTTGGCACATTAAAGGCAGGTGAAGGAGTATTTGTTATGTAATACCAATTATTTAATATGTTGTAGCCTTCTTTTTTTCATTTTCAGTTTGAACACAATTTTATTAATTCCACTAGACTGTGCCCAGGTAATACATAAGGATTCTGTTATATTTGGTGAGTTACCATAGTTTTAATTAATTATATTATTAATTATTTTTATGTTCTAATCATATGTATGTTGTCAAATACACAGTTAGACCCATGCGAAGCAGGGAGGGAAGAAGACGGTTGCCCCAGATGCAGAAATTGAGAGGCCGCCTAATTATATTCCCATTGCCGTTTGTTTTTTCTTCTTCTTTTTCTTCTTTTCTTTCTTCTTTCTTTCTTTCTTTTTTTTTTTTTTTTGGTAAGAAAATTATGTATGTAAACATAATGGGATTTTTTGTGAAAAAAAAAAAAAAAAAAAAAAAAAAAAAACAGACATTCAACATGTTGCTTTTTTCATGGAATCCAAAAAGTGTTATACAATACTGTTTATACATGTTTCCACATACATTTTCCAAATCCCCTTTGCTAAAATATGAGTGTAGTGTTCTTTTACATTATTTAATTGTTAAAATTAAATCTTTTATAGTTTCAAAATAAACTACAAACATGTATTATAAGGAATTTATTTGTGTTTTTACACTTTTCAATTTTGTGACACCTTTCACAAAGAGAAATAGTGATTTCGGGGAGGAGGGAGGGGGGAATTGAAACTTCTCTCCTAGAGCAATTTCTTTTTGAATGCTTCTGTACACTGTATATGTGACACTAGAATTTTTCTTCAAAATCCAGTTCTTTAAAATTTTGGTTTGATTTTAAATTTATTTGTTATATATTATAAGAAAAATATTTTCACAAGCATGAAATTAAAAAAGTTATTAATTAAAAAAGATTTCCTAGGTAAAAAACTAAATAAAATTTTCATAGTGTACTTCACTTATAGTATATGTTAGTTAGTTACCTGATACTTGCTATTCAATTAGCGAAACATTCAGTTAGTTCAGTACATATGACACTAGAATTTTTCTTCAAAATTTCAGTTTAATTTTAAATTTATTTGTTATACAATATAAGAAAAATGTGTGCACAAGTATGAAATTAAATAAAAAAAATTTAAATAAAAAAGGTTTCTTAAGTAAACTCAAAGCATAATTTTTATAGTGTACTTGACTAATAGTGTATGTTAGTTATTTATATGATATCTGCTGTTCAATTAGCCAAATACTCAGTTTACCTGTTTGCCGAATATTTTAAATGACTACAAATGTCAGCAAAAATGAAAGTTACTATAAATAAATTTTTGTGTCATCATACAATCAAATCATAAGTTGTAAAATCTTCAGTAGATGAATAACTAAAAATATATACAATATATCTTACCATTAAATTACTTTAGTAAAGAAGATGGATCAGTAAATTGCTTTTAAAAATTTGTTATTTTTAAAAATACACTCATTACAAAAATACAGAGGTCAACACAATGAATGAATTATGACAAATGAAATCATTCTTGAATAATGAATCAATCCATAAAAACATTTATTTATAAAAAAGAAGTAGAAAGCATTAGTCAAAATTCATGAATCTAGCACTTAAATATTTTATTGGGTTGAAATGCTATTTGATTTTAAAAAGTCATGAAAATTAAGCTTAGATTATTTAGTTAAGATTGTTTCTGTTAATGGCTGTCTGATAGCCTGAATTACAACCAGAGTTTTAACGAGTACTAGTCATACTGCTTTTGCATCAATTTTATTAATAAATAATAAGGTACATGTGCCTAATATGGACACCCTAAGTAAAATTAATTTTTTTCACCCCCATGTACACGGGATAGGACTCCAAAAATATGTAACCATGATCCCTGGACTGTTGACTATCATTATTAAAATTAACGACCTTGTAACTATTATGGTTTTTATTTAAATGATAAAAACAAAAAAGTTTACAAATGTCCATATAAGGAACCACTATTCCCTATTATGGTCAGGTGTCTTATTATTGACCTACTACACAGGGGATATGAATGAGCCATTCTTCTGTGAAATTTTAGCTGAGAGGGGATAAAAAAATATATATATCTTAAAGTATTGCGGATGGGTAGGGAACAGTTAATATCTTCAGAACATGCACTTTAGAATGGGGGATCATTTTTGGTTGTGGATCTTTGAAGATCGATGCTAAGCACCTCAGTTACTACAAAATATTATGAAATAATGTATACTGAAGGATTTTGGATACTGAAAGTTCACCTGCTGTGCTTCCAAATGTGGACATAATGTGTCCATATTGGGAATCGGGAGTAGCTTTATTAAATCTTGCTATAAATAAATAAAGAAAATGTTTCTAAGCAATATATGCAATAGAAATTGAAAATATGTTTTAAAAGCTTTCTAAAACACTCCACTTTTCAATATTTAAAGTAATTTTACAACATCCAATAAGAATTTAAACTTGCCTAAAATTACGATCAGCACACCACGAAACAATAAGTTTCCTTTTAAATGGTGAACAGTGCACTTTTTTGTACTTTCCAGGCTTAATTATCTCTTCAACTGCTTTTCTTCATGGATATGTTGTGCGATCTCTCTATCAAAAGTATTACTTTTAAAATTATTAGGGGTGTCCATATTGAGAGCACTGTACATATAGGGCACAAATACCTTATATGTAATAAATCAATTGCACTGGTTGATATCAATAGAACTGTTTCACCATTTTTGCTACCATTCCTTTATGAAAGAATGAATGAATCATTTTCAAGGAGGTATATTGTAAAAATCCGCTATTCATTCTTGCATTGGCATTTTGTGTCTCGCCTTGTTTGTAATATTGGGTACAGCGAGGTGAAAAATGAGGGGGGGGGGCAAAGGGGGCGGTTGCCCCAGGAGCAGAACTTTAAGGAGTGCAAAATTTATGCTAGCAATGCTATTTTTGGCCTGTCACAAGAAAAAGTTGATTGGGGGGGGGGGGGGCAAATCGCAATTTTGCCTCGGGCACAGTTTTCTCTTCGCACATCTCTGATCAGGTAAATTTTAAAAAGCATCAGTTTATTAATCTTACTCTCTGTACTAAAATTAGTTAATACTAACATAGTTTCTTTGGATAATCTTCTACTAAAATTATACAGTTTGCTACTTGGAGCAGATAATTTTATTTATTTGTAATTTTGGTGAGTATTATTTGAATTTTAATTTTGAAAGAGCAAATTCATTTGATTTTTTTTTAACATTTACATTTAAAACATAGTGTTGCTCACAGAGTCAATTTATTTGTATTGTGTTCTACTGAATTTAAATATTTTTTATATAATTAATAGCTTACTGAAGTTCCTACATAATTTTTAAAAATATTTACATAAGATATTAAAACAATTGAAGAAATTAAGAATAGAATCTAAAATTCAAATAACTTCATAATATTAGATGTATCTTGACTGTAAGTGCTGTGGTAGCATTAATTTAAAAAAAAAAAAAAAAAAAAAAAAAAAAACAGGGTCATTCTATGTCAAATCACCCAGATTTTTCCAAAAATGACACTCACCATCATCAATTTTGATAAAATTCAGTCAATTTGTAGAATTTCTAATGCTGATTCCAAAAACATCAATTATATTGAAATTGATCAAACGGTTTGTGAGTTATGAACTTTTAAATAGCTCCCAAGATGGCCGGTTTGTCACCATTTTGAATAGCACATGTGGCAACATAAAATTCCATAACTTCTTTCAGGTTTAAGCTAGAGCTTTCAAATTTTTTTTGTTTTGTTCAGAATAAAGTAAACTTTCATTTAAACAGATTTTTGTGAACCTCATTTTATAAAAATGCTGTCAAAAATGACTTTTTGTCATTTTTTTAAGTAAAAAAAGGGGCAACTTCAATGACTGATTTCCTCCAATGTACCCCCATTCAATTTTCATCTAATTGCATAAATAAGCAACTCAAAGTGTGTTTTGATTACTAATAAAAAAAAACTTAATGGGTAGTTCACAGGTTTTTAATTAAAAAAATAAATTCAATTTTACTGACTTTCCCCAATAACAGAAAACGCAAGATAATGAGTTGAGATTTCTTTTATTACCAGAAATATTTATATATATTTACATCCAAAAGTCTGATAAGGTTTTATGTTACTTAAATATGTATGTTTAATATGTAGCTAAAAAAGGGGAATCCCCTATAAAAAAGGAAATTAATAGGAATGACAATAATGGATTTTTGGAAGACATAGAAGTACTTTCCTGACAATTTGAAATCTATTGCAGAGTTTCAATAAATTATAAGTAAAAAAGAAATGATAGAAAAACTCTACAAATAGGTACATTATAAAACAAAATCATACTTGTATATAATACAAAATGTGATAAAATTAAAACTCTTTAATAAAAAATACAGTAAGTAAAAGTTACACTAGTCTGCCTATCAGATGATTAAGAACCAATGCACCCCTTTAATGTATTTTTCTATGCTAATTACACAACTGTTCTTAGTTTTCTTCTATCACGTATAGTTTGTTTGAGATCAACCAGAGGTGATTTCTAAGATTCATTGCCGAGAACAAGCATCATGTAATAGTCACAGGTAATGTAAATGTATACTTGTGGATGTTCGCGAATTTATCTAACGACTTTTAGAATACAATCTCATTGTATTCAGCATGAGATAGTCAAATGGTTTATCTGCAGTGACTTCAAATGTACATTAATATTATTGGCACAAAAAGCTGTGTATACAAAAATGCCTTGCTTTCTATGTGAACGGGACAGTTCGGCAAAGCAAAATCATTGGATTTTCTGATTCGTTTTTAAATCCATTTTTGCTCACAAACACATTCAATTGGCAGGTTCTATATCTATATATAAAAAGCATACTATATTAAAAAATGCTGTCAAAGTGGGCTTTTTGAATTGAATTTAAGCGATAGTACTGGAAACGGAAAAAATGGTCATACTGAGAAAATAATTGTTGTAAATCAAGATCTAATTCATTGAACAAAATATAAAAACACTGGTTGCAAGGCTGCCACAGGCGACTATTTTTTTATTTCTAACTTGCACCAACCACTTTCTTAAAAATGAAATCCATAATAGATGCTTTGATAACATTTGCAAGTAAAATATACTTCAAATTTTATATTAGAAAAATACTGGTGCACACAGAATTTAAAAATAGCTGCCTGTAGCAGCCCTGAGGTTGCTTATAAATCTCTGAAAAAAAATCACATCAACAAGTATCATGTTTTAGTTTTAAAAATGAATCTGAAAATGTGTTAGAAAATTTTGAGTTATTGAGGGTACAAAAATATTTTTTTATATGCACTGCCTTAACATAATTGTGATAAAACTAGTTCTTACAGAAAAATTAAATTTTAAAAAGAACCAGATAAAATTGTTGAACTAGGTTTATATCTAAATTTCATTTTGTTTTTGTTTCTGAAACAAGTACAGTAAACTATCCAAAACCGAAACCCTAAAATCCAAAACTCTAAAAAATCTGCATAGAATTTACGGATGTAAAAAATTAAACATTCAGTTTAGATATAGGGACAAAATTTGACTTTTATAATTTTATATCAATTCCATTTTATTTTAATTTGTAACTTTTGCTAGTACTGAATTCATGTTTTTTTTTTCCACGAAGGAAAAGAAATATATTCTGAAAAAATTGAGATTTTTCTTACATCATTGGTAATCACAATCTTCTTATCAAATATATTTATGTATTAATCAAGCTTTTAGGTAGCTTTCATTACAAAAAGTAAAAAGCTACCTATTGCAGCCGTCCGGAAGAAAGCACTTCCAGAAAATTTTTGTATATTTTCACCGATCATGACCCCCAGACCCCAAAACCACCCTCCGTTCAAATAGAGACATATATATATATATATATATATATATATATATATCTGATATTTGTCATGCGATAACTAACTTATTTATGAACCGATTTGAATGAAACTTGGTATGTACATAGTACATGCAAATGTCTCGACCGAGTTCGATATCCAGCATCATCTGACAGTTTGTTTCAAAATGGCGGCCATTTTAAATTTAAAAAAAAATTTAAATTTAAAATTCAATGCGAAAAAATTAAAAGTTGAAAAATATTTTTCTTTTACGTGTTAGAACTTAAAACAACGATTCCAGAACACTTTTTATTTTGTCTATATATTAAAAAATGATTGAATAATAGCACTTTGAATTTTTCTTATGGCTGACATTTTGATACGATCTGATTTTTATCACGTCATAACACGCGTATTTATGAACCGATTTGAATGAAACTTGGTATGTACATAGTACATACAAATGTCTCGACCGAGTTCATTGCCCAGCATCATCCGCCATTTTGTTTTAAAATGGCGGCCATTTTAAATTTTAAAAAAATTTAAAATTTAAAATTAAATCTGAAAAAATTAAAAGTTGAAAAATCTTTTTTTTTTTACGTGTTAGAACTTAAAACAACGATTCCAGAACACTTTTCATTTTGTCTATATTTAAAAAATGATTGAGGTATAGCACTTTGAATTTTTCTTATGGCTGACATTTTGAAACGATCTGATATTTGTCACGTGATAACACGCGTATTTATGAATCGATTTGGATGTAACTTGGTGTGTACATAGTATATACTGAGGCCTGAATCGAGTTCGATACTCAGTTCCATCCGCCATCTTATTTCAAAATAGCGGCCATTTAAATCATTTTAGAAATTTTAAAATTTAAAATTAGGTACAAGAAAGTGAGAAATTGAAAAAGATTTTTCTTTTATGCATTTGAACTTGATACAAAGGTTCCAGAGCATTTTTTGTTTTGTCTGTATTTTAAAAAATGGCTGAGTTATCGCATTTTCAATTTTTAGTGTTGATCATATCTTGAAATGATCTGATTTTCGTCACGTGATAACACGCGTATTTATAAACTTATTTGGATATAACTTCATGTGTGCATAGTACATAGCAATGCCTTGACCACGTTCACTGTCCAACTTCTTCCGTTCTCTTGTTTCAAAATGGAGACATTTAAGTTTGTCAAAAATCTTTTAAATGTATAATAATGTACAAACAAAAAATTAGAAATTGAAAAAAAGGTTCTTTTTAAAGCATTTATGTCAATAATAAATTCAGGAGTATTTTTTGCTTTGTCTTTAACTTAAAAAACGTCTGATCAGTTTGAATTTCTAACGTGGGTGACATTTTTTAAAAAATCGATTTGCCCGCGACAGCACTCGTATATATTAATCGATTTCAATATGAGTGTGCATATGCACCTGAATTAAGATTTCGACCAAGCTCATAATCAGGTTCCACTAATTTGAGCTTAGTATTTTTGAATAATATAACTTAACTTAAAATAAATAAACAAATATATAAGTATATGAAAGCTACCTCTTCCTCCCGGCATGGCCGGAAGGGTTTTTTTGGTTATTAAATCTAAATCTGGCTAAACCTGAAAAAAAACTTCTTTATTTTATGATTTTGTTGAGAATTAGTAATGTATCTTTATGAGGTACATTAGTAACTACATTGAATAATTTAGGAAAGATATATTTCATGTTTTTAATGAATATTTAATCATATATTATTGATTATTAACTTGATCCTTACTTTTAATATTTTAAACACTTTGAAAATTATCTAAATTTTTATTATTTTAATTTATTATTTATTTTAATATTCTATTATATTGTAAAGCATTCATTTTAGTTTTGATTGCATTATTAATTGCATTCAAATTCCTGTTTAAATAAAGGTAAACAAAGTAATGACCGGAAATCGGCAAAATTCTAAAATCCACAAAACTTCTGGTTCCAAGTTGTGGGGATTTGAGGGAGTCTACTGTATTTAACTTCAAAATTTATATCTGCCTGTTGGCAGGGATTTTTAAAAATATTAATTACCTTTACTTTAAATTATTATTGATGTAGATATATTTTTAATAGCATGTTATTGTGTATGTGATATGTTATTTTGTATTAATTTAAAGTACCGTAATTTTTATTTAAGAGTTGCAATTTTATTGTATTTCGTATAATAAAAGTATGATTTTGTCATAAAATTCAACTATTTGCAGAACTTTTTCCATCATTTCCTTTTTATTCATAATTTACTGATATTGCAATAGATTTCAATTTGTCCGATTGCAAGAAACCATTATTGGTATTCCTATTTATTCCTATGGGATTTCCTTTTTTTAGGCACATTAAATATATATATTTATGTAACATTAAACCTTATCAAACTTTTAGATGTAAATATGTCTGATATTTCTGGTAATAAAAGAAATATCAATATTATCTTGTGTTTTCTTTTATTGTGGAAAGTCAGTAAAATTGAATTTATTTTTTTAAATAAAGACCTGTTAACCGCCCATTAAGTTTTTTTATTAGTCATTAAAACACACTTTGAGTTGCTTATTTATGCAATTAGATGAAAATTGAAGGGGGTACATTGGGGGAAATCAGCCATTAAAGTTGCCTCTTTTTATACTTAAAAAAATGACAAAATGTCATTTTTTGGCAGCATTTTTATAAAATGAGGCTCAGAAAAATCTGTTTAAATGAAAGTTTACTTTATTCTGAACAAAACAAAAAGAATTTGAAAACTCTAGCTTAAACCTGAAAGACGTTATGGACTTTTTTGTTGTCACATGTGCTATTCTAAATGGCGGCAAATCGGCCATCTTGGGAGCTACTTATTTCATTTGATTCATTAAGTAAAATTTCCTGCTGAAAAAATATTTATGCCATTTGAATAAATCCAGAGGATTTCACTTATGTCAGTTCTTACACTCTTGCATCGACTGTGCCAAATGAATATATCTGCTAGAAATGGGTCTTGGTACTTTTTGGTTAGCTGAACACCAATGTTATGCAATCACATAAATATATGTACATTTATACATGTATGTGAATACAAATGTGCATATGTACATTATCTATATATTATAAAGAAATAAAGTTTGTTTATTTGTAGGGGGGTAATCTCCGGAACTACCAAACCAATATTAAAAGTAATGGTACCAAAATGATGGTGTCCCCCAGAATCAAACATAGACAATATCTGATGTTGATGCCACTAACTCAAAGCAGGTGCAGGAGCAAAAAATGTTCTAGAAATGTGATTTTTAAAGCTACTGAAGGGTCTGAAATTGCACGTGTTAATTATTTATAACATATAAATGGTCTCGAAGAACATTACCAAAAATATAGAAAATTTAAGCGGGTTGAAAATGCTCACAAAAGCATTCTAAAAAAAGTTCTAAATGATGATTTCTGTGCAAGCTCTGAAAGTAGCAAGCTAATTTTAAAAATGATGGTGACAGCCCTTATTCCTATATAAGCTCTATTTTATGTTGATGTCATTATCACTTTAGGGTTGCAAAAGCAAAAAATGTTCAGGATTTAGTTTTTTTTACTATGAAAAGTTCTAAAAACATTGTACTTATAAGATTTAAATTATATCTTATCAGTAGTTACTTATATAAATTATCTCTAAGAACAATCCCTAAAAAAACAAAATTTTAAAAAATGAGGGGGATAGAAAAAATGTTCAAAATTACAATTTTTATGCAATCTCAGGAAATACCAAACTGATTTAGGAAATGATGATGAAAATCTTTGGTGCAAAATTGGCTATATTTAAAGTCGGTTTCTACTACTCCAAAGGAGGTGTAGGAGCAAGATACATTAAAAAAATGTGATTTTTGTATTATTGAAGGGAATTCATGCATAAAATTTGGCATTGTAGTTACTTATTAGATATAATTGATATCTAATAACATTCTTGAAAACATCAAAATTTACAAAAAATGAAAATGAATGAGAAACATTCTAAAAATGTTCTAAATGCCCATTTGCATTTAGAACATTTTCGTATCTCAGAAAGTAACTTCAAACTTGGCATGGTATATACTTTAAAGAAGTAAATTTTCCCCAAGAACAGTATTAAAAAAATTCAAAATTTAAAAAGAGTGAAAATGAGCTGAAAATGTTTTAAATTGCAATTTTTACGTTCAGGGAATATCCAAACCATTTTCAAAAGTAATGATTGCAAATAGAGGATGAGTCCTTGCTTTAATATATGCTACATATATAATTTTTGTTGTTGTTGTTACTATTATCATTAGGCTGCAAGAGTAATAAAAATTCCAAATTGTATTTTTTACAACTGAGGTGTATAACATTTTGAAATTTGGCATAATTATTGAAAGATGAAATTGCTTTCCAAGAGAATCGTCGAAACAAAATTCCAAATTTAAAAGCCTAAAGTGAAAAAAAAGCATACTATACATGTTCTAAATTATGATTGTTATGCATTTTATGAAATACATAATTGATTTAAAAAATTGATGGTTGCAAACTGGTGGTTGTAGAGCTATTTGTTACATAAGCTATTATTTATATGTGTTCCACTGTCACCAAATGATTGTAAGAGCAATCATTGAAAGATCATTGTATGTTGTGACTGTCGTGATATTAACAGGCTGGAAAATTTAACAATTTGAGTGCCATGGTAACTGACATTGAACTTTCTGTGTAGGCCATGTCTGTCACCAGTGGGTAACAGTTTAAAATATCAAATAAAAATTTAAAAAAAAATTGTTTTTAGCTGTTATTAAAAAAGTATAACCCTGCAATAAATAAAACTTAAGTAAATGTTAAATAACAGTAATTACTTAAACAATATATTTTTTAAGTTTCTTTTAATCATATTTTAGATTGCCAGTCATCATTGACTAATGTTGTCTGAAGGGAAAATTTAGTGTCAGTTACTGGTGACTGACATGGCACTCAATGTGCTAAATATGGCATGTTAGTTACTTATAAAATATAATTGTCCTCTAAAGACGGTCTAAAATAAATTTGAAAGTTAAATGTTGTTCTGCAATAGGAAAGAACGAAGGCATTATAAAACATTTTTAAATTATGATTTACATGCAATTTCCCATATAATAAACCGATTATAAAAGTAATGGTTGTGAAACAATACTGACATTTTCTGATCCTAATTTAGGTTATATTTTAAGCCGGTGCCACTATCACCTGCAGTTAGCAAAAACAACACACTTTCAAAAAAAGTCTTTTTTTTTGCGTTTCTATGGAATAACAGGAAATACATAATCAATTTCAAAATGAATAGTGACAGTTCCTGCTTCAACACAGTTATTTTATGCTGGTTCCACTAGCCCCAGTGAGATTGTAGAAATTAGAAAAGAAGCTTGGAATTCATCACGAGAAGATAGTTACTGAAAAAAACCAAAAGTTCAAGTGAATACTGAAATAAACATATGTGGATTGAGCATTAAAGTTTCAAAATATTTTCTAAATTATCATTTTTTTAGAACTAGCTTTAATTATTCTCATTTATTTCATCTCTTTTCGATTTAATGCAGTGCAATGATGTAGTTTAGTCAAATTGTGGTTTAAATGATTATTTTTGAATTAATCCTAAACGTATAATTTCTTATCATAAAATTTAGACATACAAATATCTCTTGACTTATTTCAACTACTATAAGAGCAAAGATGCGGGGTTTGCTAGTTTTTTTATTAACCAAAAACATTAAAGAGTGACATTTACTGGTATGTAAACCCAATATAATTAAAAAATTAATTATATAGAATTAAACTTCCATATAATCCATCATTCATAGTAAAGGAAAAGCAATTTCATTGCTTCTTTTGTAAATAAAGTTATCTTACATTCTGAATCAGACTTTTTCTAATGAAAAGGAAATTTTGAAGGAATTTGTACTAAAATTTACAAGTTATATACAGTCAAAGTTCTATAATCCGCACGCCCATAATCTACTGTTTTCTATAATTCACGTTATTTTACGAATGTAAACAATGAAATAAACAGTTAAAAAATTTACAAATTAGTGATCCAAAAACGATTTTTTTAAAAAAATGTAAAAAAAAAGAGAAAACAATGACCAAACAGTGGATTATGTCTGTGCGGATTATAGAACTTTGACGGTATAGAGTAAAATGTTTTTAACGTGAAATTGAGGGGACCAAAATGAGGTGGAGGGGGTCATATAATATAAACTAAAAAAAATAGGAAAAAGTGTATTTTCCACCACTATATTCTTCTCTGACACTATTAAATATCAGGAAAAAGGAGGACATGAAGGAACATGATCTGATTCCCGAAAGTTAAACAATTTCAGAAATAAATTCCCCAGTTACTTGTGAATTTTTTTTCATGTTAAAAAATTGCAAAGCATACTGACCAGACTGCTGTACAGTTTCATGTTAACCGATTTTTCATGTTAAGCGTTTTTCGTGTTAAATGTATTTCGCTGTATGTATAATAAACTCCTGTCTATCCAGCTGGAAAAATGAATAAATAAATAATAGTGAAAAAAAATGAGGATCTGACGATGTCAATGCAGAGGGCATAAATGAATAAATGACAAACGACACAGTTAATGAATTAATTAATAACGATATTGTAGAAAAGGTGACACAGGAAGAAGTAACAAAGGAAAAGAGTAGAAGAGTGGCAGGAAAAGTGTCATCCGACATTCGGAAGGATTCAAGATGATTGAGGTAGCACTGCAGCTCATTAGTGAGTAGAAGGAAGAGATTGCCAGTTGATATCGTATGCAAGCGTAAATGGAGGGACGTTGCATCGCGGAAGAAGGCAAACGGGGAAGCAGCAGTCATTTTTCAAACACTTTTTCAAAAACTAAACAATATAAATTTTGACTCTCTTTTTTTCCTTATACATAACGTTTCATGTTTGTGCAATCATTTATTACTAAATACTAAAATAAGATTTACTCATTTTTTATGAATTAGGCTCATGTTTTATGTTAATATTTTGCTTTTTTTTAAGTTTATATACTTAAAATCTATCTTAAAATGGGAAATTTGTGTTTGAAATATCATGATGGAGGTTGAGGAATCAAGAACTGAATAAATAATTATAGAAACCCGTTCTATGCAGCTTTCTTTTTTGGATACGTTCAGGTGATAATTTGTTAGGTCAGATAGTCGGAAGATTACTGTACATAAAAACTCCATAATTTTATATTTCCATAAATTTTATTGCAAAATTTTTAGAATCTATCAGGACATTTTATTTTAAATTAAAAGTTACTTATTTTTTTTACTTTTGTAATTTTACTTTTGTAATTTTACTTTTGTAATAATTTTGCAATTATTTGATCCCCACACCCTCTCCCCCCCCCAATATGTTATCCTACAGCATATCTTAATCTTTGAACAGAAAAGAAATACATAAAAAAGTAATTTGTAAGGGGGGGGGGGGGGAGGATTGAAATAATTGATTTTATATTGTTAACTCTCAACTACATATTTAAAAAAAATAAATATTATTGTATTATTTGCTGTGTAAATAATATTAAATTATGCAGAATGTTTTAGTAATAATCATTAAAATTAGATTTAAAAATAATAATAAAACTGAACAATTTCTAAGTAAGCATATCTCATGTTAGAATTGTATTGTCATTAAAATTATTTTTCCTCTGTCGATTTCTTGTTAAATGTATCATTGGTTTCTCTCTCTCTCTCTCTCTCTCTCTCTCTCTTTCTTTTTTTTAGTAAATTACGTGAAATTATAGAATTTTCTCCCTAAATTTGCTTTATTTTTTATATTTCTAGTGTGATGCTACAAAATATTCTTTACAAGAGCTTTCTCGAAATGCAGATTCTAGATTTCCAAATATCCAGCAAGGAATACCATCTGTTTGTGATTTATGCAATAAAAAAAAACTCAAAAAAATTAAGACAGCATCTTTTAATTTACATTAGTGAGAAACCGCTTGAGCTATAATAGAAAAAATTCTAACAAAAAAGGGTCTTAACCAACCATCTGTTTACCAATGCTGGTTAGAAACCTTCTGTATGTGAGATATCCAACAACAATTTCTCTAAAATGGATGATTTAAGAAAGCATCTGCCAATTCACAGTGCTGAGAGACCATTTGTGTGTGAAATATGCAGTAAAAAATTTACTCAAAACAGTAGTTTAATGAGGCATCTGTTAATTCATACTAATGAGAAACCTTTTGTATGCGAAATATGCAACAAGAAATTCTCACAAAACAGTGATTTAACTAGACATTTATTAATTCACACTGGTGAGAAAGCATTTGTGCGTGAAATATGCAATAAAAATTTTTCTCATAAGGGTACTTTAATCAGGCATCTGTTAATCCATGCTAATGAGAAACCTTTTATATGCGAGATGTGTAACAAGAAATTCTCTGAAAAAACTAAGTTACGTAGACATCTGTTATTTCATACTGGTGAGAAATCTTTTATGTGTGAGATATGCCACAAAAAATTCTATCAGAAGAGTGACTTAAGCAAGCATCTGTTAGTTCATAGTGGTGAGAAACCTTTCACATGTGAGATATGTAACAACAAGTTCTCACAAAAGAATAGTTTAAATAAACATCTGTTAATTCATTCTGGTGAGAAATCTTTTGTATGTGAAATTTGTAACAAGAAATTCTCATGTACGAGCCATTTAAGACAGCATGTGTTGATCCATACTGGTGAGAAGCCTTTTATATGCGAGATATGCAGCAAGAAATTCACTCAAATGAGCCACTTAAACAAACATCTATTAACTCATACTGGTGCGAAATCTTTTTTATGTAGGACATGCAATAAGAAATTGTCAAATAAGAGCCATTTAAGCGAGCACCTGTCAATTCATTCTGGTGAGAAACCTTTTACATGTGATGTATGCAACAAAATTTTCTTTCAAAAGAGTAAATTAAGCAGGCACCTGTTAATTCATACTGGTAGTAAAGCTTTTGTGCAAGATGAAATACAGAGCGTGCACCAAGCGTGAGGCAGACAAGCCTCTCTGAGCATAGGCATATGCAGTGGCATTTTCTTGCATATATGATGGTAATAAATATTACCATCATATGTGTCAAAGGTTTTAAGAAAAGCGAAAATAAGAGGACTTTTTTATATTTTAGAATAAATATATGGTGTATATTTCATATGATTACAGTTAAATAAGAATTGAACTGTGCATTATTTTTATTATGTAACATGGATTGCATAATTCCACTGGACATATTAACTAAAGCAGTGATTTCTTTTCAGTTTTTTGCAAAGGAAAAACATAGGTGATATAATTACCAACAAAGTATCACAATTCGTAGAAATCATATTTTAAAACTAACCTATATTAAATAATAAGTAAATTATCTCAAAACTCTCCAGAATTATTTAGAAAAAGAAAATATATTTATACTAAACAACGTTTTAAAGTAAAATGTGAAGAGAAATACATTATACCACTTACTTAAAAAAATCTTAATTTGTTGTTTTTGATTATTTTATTTTACTTCATTATTCATTTCAATTTAATAGTTTTCAACGGATCTAGCCTTTAAAATGTCTCTCTCTACTTTTTTCATGTATCTGCTGCTGCCACAATTAAATTTATTCTTGTTATTTTATTTGTTATTTTCACTTTCTCGCTGATTCTACAAAAATTATTGAATATAAATCAGCAACCTGCAACGTTTATAGAGAAACAAACACATCAAAGCAGATCAGTTTTTAATTGCAAAATTAATTGAAGTACCATTTAACCTATTCGCGATGGGAGAAATTACGAAATTTTTAATGTTTTGTTACTGGCTTTTAAAAACATAAATTTGTGCCTCATTAATTGGAAAAAACGCTCTGATTAAATAAGGAAAATTTTAGAGTAAATTTTTACAGTTGGGGATGAACAATGATTCTTAAGCTTTTTTGCGGCAAGTATACGTGTCGCTCGTCCCCAAGTGGTTAATGTTGAAATACATCAAGATAGTTGAGTTACATAAGTTTTATAGCATCAGGAACTATACATAGCAAATTAGCTATTGTTTTCAGCAGGGTTCGTGTGCATAAGGAATTTATAAAAAATTAGACATTTTAGTACCAGAAATTTTGTAATGTAGTAGTTGAAGATATAGATCGGTATATTTGAAGTTAAGAATGTTTTGAATAAAATAATGTAAATAATACTTTAAAAAAATACTGGTACTGAAAATGTCTATTTTTTTTTATTCCTTATGCATACAAATCCTGTTTTCAGGCATGTGCTTGACTTGCCAAGATGCCAAGCATTTTTTTTAACCTTTTAATAAAAAATTTCATTATCTGAATGTAAATTTAATCAACAGTTTGAAATAGTGCTTTTTAAAAGTTGACATTTTGAACTGAATTCCTGGACATGACAGTGCAAGAAAGGAAAAAAAATCCTGAGACAACACTTTTTTATAATTTAAAATATAATTATTTTATCTGAAAAGGAAAAGAAAGCTTTGTCACAAATCACTACAGTAAACATGCGTATTAGTATCCTGCTTTTATGTTTAAAAAATATAATATATATATATATATATATATATATATGCATATATGCATTATCTAGATTAAGGAATTTTTTTTAATGAGAACTGATTTAAAACGATATGCTTAAAAAATGAAATTTCAAACGATTTTTTTACTAAGTGTAACAGTAAACTTTTCTTAGGAAGGGACATTTTTACTTTTTATAAAAGATTTCAATCAAGGAATTTATCAACATGTATAAAATGTTTTTGCTGCCATTATTTTCTCTTTTGAAATTCATATAAAAAATTTTATACATAATATGATTTTACAATTGGAAGATTATGGCTCAATATTGCTTATTTAAAATTTAACTTCTTCACCAGCTCTATCTGGGATGTTATGTAATATTTATAACTAATAATATAATAAATGATTTTCCAAAAGAAGAATGAGATTTTGAAGTGTCAGTTTGTTCTTCAGTAATTGATTTTCTTGGCGTTGCTCGAGTCCATGGTAAAATCCTTTAATATAACTAATACAAATGTTGAATAAATTTATATATTTATCCAAAAACCTTTCCAAAAGAGTCTAAGAATAGAGGGCTCATTCTTATTGATAAAACATATTTTTTCTCTCTTTTATCTTCCACATTTGGTAATTTAATATATTTTTTTAAAGTTTTTATTGTGCAAAAGCTGTGAAATTTATGTGATATACATTTGATATTACTAAAGACTAAATAATTTTCATGCTAAACTGCTGATGATTATTAGACATGTTACAGCGGTTTTTGCAAAAAATTTTATTTTTATATATTAACATTACTTTGACACAGTTAAATGTTATATTAAAGTATTAAAACTTTAGACTCAAAATAAGTTCATTTTATAGGTTTAACTAAGCATATGCAATGTTAACTTTATGAGAAAATATTTTATTTTCAAATTCATTATTTACTTCTATATCTCAAAAATTTTAAACCAAATTTATACTGGATCAATATAATTCATAACCTTTTACTTACAGATATTTTAACAATAAATACAAAATGTAATTTAATTTTTTTTTATGATAAAATTTTTTAAAAATAATTTTAATGTTTAAAAAATCTGTTTTGATTTTTAAAAATCCTTCTTTCTAAGCGTGGTAGATGATTGCTCTTCAGAATTTTAAGTATAGTATTGATTTGTAAATGAAACTAATAATTGATTTGTAGAAGACACATTTTTAGCTCACAGGCTGTCAAAAGCCTGGGAGCTTATGTGCCCGTTCATTCTGTATGTGCGTAATGCGATAACTCATGATAAAAATATCCAATTCACTTTAAATTTTGGATATATGTATATTCTGATAAGGCACTTCCCTGATTAGTTTTTGGAGTTCATTCGATATGTATAAGAGGGGAATTAAAGGGCTAATGCCCCTCTCCTTAATTGATATAAATGAGTTTTTCATGCAAAATTATCAGTTTTCGTTCAGAATTTAGATATAGGGTCATTATGATGAGGCACCTCCGTGATTGCCCCCCCCCCTTAATTAGTTTTTCAAACGGAATTAATCCTCGAAAATATAAGGCTGTAATGTACAATTAATATGTGTAGCCTGTGAGCTCAATGCCATCAGTTTAACTGGGCTGTTCTTTTTATTATATGATGACTTACTGCAGACTTTCTAGAGGGAGTTTTGTTTCTCCTTTTTTAAGCTTAATTTATATCTGTAAAAAATAATAATATTCCAAATAAAAACATATTTTCAAATTGATAAAATTTTATCTACTTTTTAAAAGTTAAATACACATGAATGAAATTTGAATTCGACCCATATTTGTTCCAGTTGAGCTTTTAATAGTTTATTCGAGTTCATCCTTTTTTTGTGATTATGATACATTAAAAGTATTTTTTCTGAGGCATATTAGATATTAATTAGGTTAAAAGGAAGTTGTTGCAGTATATTTTAAAAGCAGACTTATATATTTAATGCTTTTGAAAGTTTATTAAAAATTTTAATTTCTAATTTGGACTTATTTTTTAAAATATTACTTTTTTTGATTGGCTTACATGTCATCTGCTATTATATTAAATGAATTGACAATATGACAATAGATGTGTACATATTGTTTGAAATATTCTTTGAGAATTCAAAAGTTTACCATTGGTACTAACATGTTTAAATATATTTCATGTTATTTCTTATTTTTTGCTATGAAATTATCTATTTTGTAAGTCATGTATGTCAACAATATTTTTTGTCTTCATAAGTAAATGTTTTGCATCATGATATTTTGTCCTCATTATTTATTTAAATACCTGCACATGTTGAATATCAGAGTGTTTCCAAGTATTCAAGTTAACCTTCAAAAGTTTTAAGTGCAAAACAAATTTTCTTTTAACTCAAATTATTGCAGTATTAATTTGACCTTTTTTCTAAGGTGAATTCTGTTAGTGATACCTTGCTTACACACCACTGTGCTGTAGTAATTTAAAGTTTGTTTTGGTATGTTGCATGTTTGAATTAATTTCCTAACAACCATTTTTTCATATCGCCCAGTGCCCAAAATTGTTCGTAAGCCAATTAAAAATAATCGTGGCGTCACTTTATCAATAACGCAATACATAGATGCATAAGAAAAACTAAAAACATTGTATTAAAAATTAAACGATGCAATATATGTTAGAATGGATTGTACTTGAAAGTACATTTCTTATGGGATTATTTACCTTCTTAATTTATGATATTATTCAGCAACGAAAAGAAATGTATTCAGGAATATCTATTATCTTCACCTCAGGAAACAGCCAATTACTGTCTTCGACAACAAAGCTATAAAGTCTGATGATGGTTTGGGGCTTTAATGATGAAACTTTCTGTTACTTCTTCATGAAAGCAAAATTCAATCAAATGTCAAGCGTTGCTGCAGCAACACCTATTGCCAATTGACAGATATTTTAGGGAATTCTGAGTGAAGATTTCAACTGAATGCATCATGAGAATACTTTCAGGATGACAATCACATCTTATCTCGCTATTTTTTTAATCTGTCTCTCCTTATCTATATTTTTTAGATTTAGTCTCTTTCTTGCTTTTTTTCGATTATTTTTTACTCTTTTATCACCAAGAATCATCCCTCAATTATGGAAACAAATTGGTAAATTTAATCATGATATCGCGAGATAAATTTCGCAAAATTCGTCAGTTAGTTGCAGGAAAATAAGCAGTATTTTGTGTCAAACTCAGCAGGATGAAATAACGAATCTCCCGAAGAAGCAATCAAGAAATAATGTCCTATTTTTAGCTTTTGAATTTTGTTTGAAGATTGCTTTCATGAGAATACTTTCAGACTCAGAACTAGGTTTAGAAAGTAAATGTATCCTCATGAAAAATTTTTTTTTAAGAAAGTTGTAAAAGTAAAAAAACCCTTCTCCCCCTCCCCCCCCCAAAAAAACAGCTATACATTCAAAAAAATAATTTTTGGAATTATAAAAAAAATAGCTTCTAAAAAACTCATTAGCTTCAATTCAAACAAAAAGGACACACATTTTCACAGGATCAACAACAATTTTTATTTTTTAAATTTCAATATAATTTTAATCTAAAAAAGTTAAATTTTATTAAAAAAAGAAGAAGAAGATAGTATGTACAATTAATCGATCGATTTAGAAATTTTAAAAAGAATATAAATTACAATATTAATACACATTTTTAAAAGAACTCATACATTAATTAAAAACGAGCTTTAGTTGCTAAACTTTGAAAGTTTTTTTTTAATACAGGCTAATCTAAAAAATCCATTTTTAATAGAAAATTACAATTCAAACATTTCATAATCTAATCAGGGATTTAATTAATGTGCAATGTCAATCTTTTGAAAATTAAAAAGAAATTTTACAGCCTAGTTGCACCTACAATGGGGAACAAGGGAGTGACAGACTAAAATTCCTTTTTTTCTGCCCAACAAATTTCTATGTAGGTACATACATTTTCCTAATGCAATATGCTGTTGTTTGGATAAATGACAAAAGCAGCATGCATAGTCCATTGGCATACATTACACCAAATAACTTTAAGAGCATTACTTTTCAAGTTATTTTATTATTATTGTAATTCTTTGTTACATGTTTTTTGCTCCATTTAAATATTAATCTTTAAAACTGATATACAGTAGACTCCTTCAAACCCGCAACCCTAAAATCCACACATAATTTACAGATTTAAACAATGAAACATTCAGTTCAGATGTAGGAGCGAAATTTGACTTTTTATTTTTATATCAATTCCATATGTATTTTAATTTGTAATTTTCGTTAATATTACTGGATTCATGTGTTTTTATGAAGGAGGAATAAATTTATTTTAGGAAAAAATTAAGTTTATTGCTGATATTAGTGGTAATCGCAATCTTTTTACCAAACATATTTATGTATTAACCAAACTTGTTTGGTTATTAAGTCTGGCTAAACCTGAAATAAATCTTCCTTATTTTATGATTTTGATGTAAATTAATATCGTATCTTTATAAAGCAAATTTCAAATGAAAAATGCACCTTATTTTTATAATAAACATTTAATCCTACATTATTGATTACTAACTTGACCTTTACTTTTAATATTTTAATTATGTTACAAATTATTTAAATTTTTATTATTTTAGTTTATTACTTATTTTAACGTTTTATTATACTGCTAGCACTTATAATATCTTCGATTACATTGTTAATTACATTTAAGTTACTGTTTAGAAAATGTAAATAAAGCAATGACCAGAAATCTACAAAATTCTAAAATATGCAAAACCTCTGGTCCCAAACTGTGTGGCTTTGAGGGAGTCTACTATACTAACAACCATTGGAGTCATTGGTAACAACCATAACTCAATCAGGAAAAAAACATCCGTTCGTCAATGATCAATCCAAAAGTCAAAATGGTTATTCAAATTGAAGAAACTTTTAAAGATAACTCATCCTCATAAAATGTTTTATATGTTTTTTTTATGCATGGGATAACTCAGATCGTTCTTTACATCTGCCGTTTTGAAGTTTGTTGATTTTATTTTTAGATATTTTTTAATTAAAACACTCTCACTTTCAGAAGTTGTTTCGAAAGTGCAAGCATCACCATAAAAAAAACTACAAGTAAAATAAAACAAGTAAAAAATATGATTTTTGTACAAAACAGTTTTCAGTGAACAAAATAAAATATTAAAAAATATTGAACTGCAAATGAGATATCATTAAAAATTTCTTCCAGAGGATTAGCACACACAGGCCAGCCAATCTTTTCACGTAATTGAAATAGCCTCAAAAAAGAAGTCTTACAGATGCAACAGGAAACTCCCCATGGAGACACCAATTTTCTGATGATTATAAGTGGAACTGGAATGGCAACAAACAAGGTACCACCCTCTATTCAGCATCACATAGTATATAAAGATAGTGTTTACATCAGATAGTGTTGCCAGGTATACCACACAAATCTGGGCTCCAAATACCACTCATTTCTTATAGCTTTTTTTCAATCTTTCATCACCAAAAATTCTGATTTTAAATAGTGTTAAAAATTACTTTAAAATACTGGTGTCCAGTTTCAGTTCAGGCAAACATAAAAACAAACAGTCATTCCCCAATCTTTTCATCATGGTATATTTACAGCTTAAGTAGCTTTTTAAAAACTGTTCAATAACTTAATAACTACTTAACAATTTATTCCAATTGATTTGCAGTAACATCTAAATGAGCTACTCAATAAGCTTTCTCGAACATTTAAGGCTTCTTTACTTCAAAAGGTAGAATAGAATAGATGGCCAAATTCATTAACGTCATTTTTCAGATGCAATTTGCATACACGCATAAACATTTACTCATTATTGTAACATAAAAACAGGAAAGACTGAGATTAGCTTAGTTAAAAGTAATTTCAAGTACAACTCGACAAAACGATACATTCCTGGAAAGTTAAAATTATATATTGCTGCTAAATTCAGTGATATTATTTTCTTCGATGCCAAATATTCATTTCAGCATTGTAACATCAGAAGTCAATTTTCCTGCCAATCTGGTGAAATGTTGTAAGCTTTGCGACTTCGTTTACTGTCAACTTTTCAACAACTTAATACTTATTTAAACCTTCAATTCCATTAAAACACAATGACCCACTCATCGAATTTTCTCAATTCAGTGACCTATCCCTATGGTTTTCTCGTACCTCAATACGGTAGGATACAAAATTTAATCAAGATCATCAGAGATGTTTTTTGAATAAAATTTCCAAAAACACAAGATTTTTTCATACTCCTGCTGAATAAATATTGAATTAAGTATTCATAAATAAAAAAATACTTAGCTCATAATGGGTGCAAAGAATACATGATAATGAGCAAAGATGAGTAAAAATCTTACCAGCCTAGGATTTATTTTATTAGCCAAAAATGCAACATACAGTTAGTTACGAAAAATAAGTAAAAATTAACTCACTACTGGCGAATAAAATGGTGTATTTCCCCACCCCTGATAATGAGATTATTTCATATAAATGCTTGAGAAATTTTTTAAGAGGAAAATTTAACATTTAAGAAGATTTCTTTGCATGCAAACATATTTAGAACAATCCTCATATATTTTCAGAAGCATTATTTCAATAAAGGATTTTCTATTGCATAAGAAATTGAGTTACAAAACTCTAAGTCAGAATAACTTCTTATTTTACGGAAAAACAACTTTATAGTGAAAAAAAAAACAAGTAAAAAGATTTTACACAAAGATTTACTGAAAGCTAATGAATATATAAACAGTTATTTTCTTATTAACAAAAATATACTAAGCCATGGAAGAACTGTAGTCTATTATTTTATTACAAGAAATAAAAGCATTAAAGATGCTTATAGTAAATTCAATAAGATATACAGGTTTCATACCCAATTTTGGAAATAAAAATAGAAGAGATGTTCATGAACTGTCCATTTGATATGAGACAAATATTTTCTTAAATAATAATTATGAGGTAACCTTTTGGAACATATTTTATAAAGATGAGGTTTCCTTTCCCAAAAGTGAGTGAAGCGATGGGCTGTTAGGTTACTCACCAGAAAACTTTTTAGATCATATTTCACAAACAAATCGTGCATGCATCAACAGATGAGTTCTTAAACTACTATTCTGAGAAAATCCTGGAACATAATTCACAAACAAAAGATTTTTTCCTGTATGCGTCAAGAGATTGTTTCCTAGAATTATATTCAGAGAAAATCCTATGGAACATACTTTACAAACAAAGCTCTTGTATCCTGTATGCGTCAAGAGATGGGTTCACAAAGGTTTTTTTTTCTTGTATGGATAAAGAGATGGGTTCTTAAAGTATTCCTATCAGAAAACTCTTTGGAACATATTTCACAAACAAAGGGTTTTTTTCCTGTATGTATCAATGGATAAGTTTTTTGATTAGGATTATAAGAAAACGCTTTGGAACATGTTTCACAAACAACGGGTTTTTCTATTGCAGTATAACTATGAGTGAAGATATGGGTACTTAAAATACTATTATAAGAAAATCCTTTAAAACATATTTCACAAACAAAAGGTTTTTTCCCTCCATGTGTCAAGAGATGTTTTCTTAGATTACCATTCGAAGAAAATCCTTTGGAACATATTTTAGAAACAAAGGGTTTTTCTGCTGTATGCGTCGAAAGAAGTTTTGTTGGATTACAATTCTGAGAAAATTCTTTGGAATATATTTCACTAACAAAAGTTTTTTTCCCTGTATGTGTCAAGAGATGTTTTGTTAAAGTGCTCTTATCATTAAATGCTTTGGAACATACTGCACAAGCAAAGCTGTTTACATCTGCATGACTCAAGAGATGACTTCTTAGAAGATAATTACGAGAAAAACTTTTGAAACATATTTTACAAACATAGGGTTTTTCACCTGTATGAATCAAGCGATGTCTTCTTAGATCATAAGTACGAGAAAAACCTTTGAAACATATTTCACAAACAAAACGCTTCTTTCCTGTATGAGTAGAAAGATGTTTTTCTAAGTAGCTATTCTTAGAAAATCTTCTGGAACATATTTTACAAATAAAAGATTGTTCCTCTGTATTAAAGGAGGAATGTTTTTCTTTATCACCATTTAGAGGATCAAAGAGCTGTTCATTAGAGGAAGAATTCGCTTCTGTAATTGATGCCATTTTCTTTGTGAAAAAGGTTAATTTCAGATGATAACAGAAACTTTTTCAAAGTATCAATATGGAGAGATTATAGTTCTTTTCTTCCAAGGAAATGACTTATGGAATTTCCGTAACACAGCTTTATCAAATTTTGAATCTAAGAATGAAAAGAAAAATAATATAGCAACACATTTTTTTAATAAATAGCTCTAGATTTTAATTCTGAATAAAGCATCAGAATTTAAAAGTTTTATTTTTTTAAAAAGTACAAAAATGCATATTCTATTGAAAATTACATTATGAATTCTTAAGTACTACAGAAATTGAGTACTTCTTCATAGATATAGATTACATAAGTAGCTGAGCATGCAATATCGTAGACACTAACATATCTGGCCACCTCATACTCAGATAGATAAAAACGCAAAATTTATTTCTTTGCAGGCTAGTAATTATACTTTTTTATAAAATTCTATTTAATTGTTTAACATATTCACAATCGATATCCAAAATTCGTAAAAATAGTTAATCATATTGTGTAATTATGCATTTTTCCCATAATTTTTTAAAACATTTTAAAATTGACACTGAATTTTATATATTTTGAATTATTTTTTGTATTAATTAACTGGCGATTCATAGATGATTAACTTTTTTGTAATTTCGGACATTGATCTTACAATATCATGTACCACAATCCATCCCCAACTGTAATATCGTTATGAATGTCTAAAAATTTGAATTTTTTCTTTTATTTCGAGTATTTGCCAAATATGGTGAAATTTAATTTTTACCTACTTTATAGATTCAAACAATGAGAAATCAATAAAATAACACTTTATATATAGAATAATTTGATATCAAATAGCACTAAATATAAAAAATGTATAGAAATTATACATCATAAGCTGAAACATCATATTCACCTTAATAAATTAAATAAATAATAGGAATCATAATTCACAGTAAATTTTATTACTTAATAGGAACCATTTATAAAAAGTTTTTAAACAATAAAACTTTACAAGAGATCAAAACCCTACCGCTTTCAGCCAACTATTAGCTGTCATCAGAAGAATTTTTGTAACTTGAAAGATATATGTCAGTTATATATCAGGAGGTAAAACCAATAAAAAAAGGGGGGGGGAGAATGGAAGGAGCAGGTCTGAATTTAAAAATTATAAGCTGGTTATATGTCTTTCAAGTTACAACAGTTCCCCTGATAGGGATTCCTGGCTATCTGAAAGTATTTGCTACATTAGTTTTGACAGGGTTATCCAAAAGATATTTTCATTCTTTTTCAATTTGTTGATGGTCTCCTATGGAGTTTCGAGAAAAAATCTTCATGGAACTCTATAACCTGAACTAATACTATGTTTACACACATAGAATTTCGGGAAAATTCCTGATGTATTTTTCTAGAAATTTAACAAATTGTCTAAAATCACAAGTGGCCTGTCACCTTTGGCCATATAATGTATATTAGGGAGACAAACCAATAAGCAACAAAAAATAGGGAAGGAGGGAAGAAGCAGGTCTCACTTGAAAGATATATGCTGGTTATAGATACATTTAAAGTTAGAATAGTTCCCTTCATGATGGCTAATGGTTAGCTGAAAGCGATAGTGCTTTAACATCTTATAACATCAATATTTTTAACATCTTGTAAAATTTTAATGTCTTAAAACTTTTGATATTTAGCACCTATTAAATAGTAAATTTTATTATAAAATATGATTCATATTATTTATTTAACACTAAAAGTATTTAATAGTAATTTTTTGTTACATAATGCATTCACAATAGAAATAATACCTTCTAGCACTTGCTACCACACAGAGCTTCTAAGCAGAAAAAACATCTTATTAACAAAACATGTGGACAACATTTTCTCTCTTTTATTTACTAGTAAAAATTGTAATTTCAATCATACTTCACGTATCATTTATCAAACAGTGGATTACATATGCATACACTTATGACAGAAGAGTTTAAATGCCAAAGGTTAGGGTATTCCAGATTTTGGAATGAAATAGTTTTATAATCATTTAATATTTTCAAACAAACTCTACACATGGTTTGTCAAACTGTGGATTACAAATGCATACTACATTTACTAGAGAATAGGAATGCCAAATATTAGGACATTCCACATTTTTGAGCTAAATAGTTTTATAATCGTTTAATGATTTTTAAAATAACATTGTATTTTCATAAAAAAGATAACAGGCTGAAAAGAATATAGCAAACTCTTTTTTGTATAAAAACCAAAATATAAATAAAAAGAGAATGAAAAAAGATAACGATATCAAAAGACAAATCCACCTATCCTGTAGAAGAGATCTCTTAAAATATATACTAGACCACCCTCTCCCAAAAAATGATAATGTTATACAGTAGACTCCCTCAAATCCGCACTTCTAAAATCCGCAACTCTCTAAAATCCGCATATATTTTATGGATGTAAACAATGAAACATTCAGTTCAGATGTTGGTGCAAAACTTGACTTTTATAGTTTTATATCAATTCCATATATTTTTTTAATTTGTAATTTTTATTAAAGTTATTGAATTCATGTTTTTTCATGAAGAAAAAATAATTTATTTTTGAAAAAAAAAAAGATATTGCTGATATCATTGGTAATCACAATCTTACCAAATATATTTATGTATTAATCAAGCTTTTTTAGTTATTAAGTCTGGCTAAACCTTCATTATTTTATGATCTTGATGTGAATTAGTAATGTACCTTTATGAGGCAAGTTTCATGGAATAATTTAGGAAAAACACATTTCATCTTTATAATGAATATTTAATTGTACATTATTGATTATTAATTTGACCTTTGCTTTTAGTATTTTTATCATTTTAAAAACTATCTAAATTTTTATTATTTTAGTTTATTATTTATTTTAATATTTTAGCATGTTGTAAGCATTCATTATACTTTTGATTTCATTATTAATTACATTCAAATGACTTTTTAAAAAATGTAAACAAAGCAATGACCAGAAATCCGCAAAATCTCTGGTCCCAAGCTGTGCGGATTTGAGGGAGTCTACTGTATATGTATAGCCCCTTACCTATAACAGAAAAAAAATAAAGTGTGTTTTAATTTTCTGGTGACATTTTGTTCAGGGTATCAATTTACTTTACAAGTAATAAGGTTGGTATTAAAAGAAACATTTGTAGGCTACTTTTAATTTTCTTTCTCTTCAGATCTCTGGTATACTTCAATTTCAATAATTCAGGTTTAATCTGCTTTTGACAACAGCTATTCCATCTGGTTTGGACTGAGTCATAATCGACAAGTGGGATAAAAATTACATTTCATATGAAAAAGATTAACATTTAAAATTTATGTACTTTTAAAAGCAAGAACTTGTAAAATTAATCTGCTTCCTATTGCAATTGATTTTTCCTAAAGTGCTTGCTAGGTACTCATATTTTACAAATGCAAAAGTCATATTTCTGACAAAGCAGGGGGGAAAATGAATGAAAAGGAAAACCTGCTTTGTTAGTGTGAAAAAAAAGAACAACTTACAAGATCTTACTAAAAGAAGAAACCATCTTTTTTTTTCTTCAGCAAAGAGGATATTTGCAAAATCTTTCTGTTTTACACCTAAAAAATAATATTATTTAATTAGTGTACTTAGCAAACAGTTAAATGTTTTAATATAACACATTTCCATATGCTTTAAGAAGAAATACATCATTAAAATATCCAAACTTTTGAAGTGTTTAATAATGTTAAAATTACTTTTAATTGGGATGACAGAAAATTCATGCACTGAATCTAAAGCCGGCATAACATACTAACCATTTAAACATATCACATTTGGAAGCTGCCATCGAATTTGAAAATAACTAAAACAGAAGTTAACCTGATATTTAAAAAAAATACAAATAGATATTTAAAAAGAAAAAAAAAATAAATCTTATCATTCCTCTGTTATTGTGATAAGTGCATGCTCCAGAAAACTCTATCAATTTCTTAAAATACTGACACAGTTAATAATCTAATTTAAATGTAAAAAAAAAAAATTCAATTTCTTCAATCTTTTCTGCAGTTTTTTAAGTTTGAGATATTGCAGTTTCTGTATTTCTTCCTGCTATATTAGAACGATCAAACTAATCCATAAAAGTATACACTCATCCAGCTTCTAATCTTTTTTCTTTTCAATTAACAATGAAATGCCAAGTAAATTATTTGCATTTTGAAATTAAAAGGTTACTTTAAGCAGTACCATGGCTTGAGATATTATAGTGTCATCTATCAGTGACATTTGTAACTAACCATTGGAAGCACACCAAAGAAGTTTTATGGTTTTATCCCTTCCAAATATAACCTCAATAGCTGTCAACCTCACCATTATGACAGTTGTTGCATAGCAGGTTAAAACCATTTTTATTATTCTCAAACAGTTAAACTCCCAACCTCTTATAAAGTATAGGGAATTGAGGGAGAAACTTAACTTCTGGGAAAATATTAATTTCAAGTCTTGATATTCAAATAAATACATTTCTTGTAAATTTTATTTCAATATATTTAAAATCGTGGAATAATGTATGAAACATGTTTGCAATTTATAGCTCTGAGAGGGGAATTCAGAAAAAATAAATAATCATATAATATAATTTAAAGCATATCTAGGGCCAAATATTTATATCTAGCAGGCAAAAAATTTTGAATATCCAATGCTTGTCAAAATCAATATTTGGTTTATCCCTAAAAGTTATACTAGTTGTTTCATTTCTTTTCAAAGCGATGCTTTTGAGTTAATTTTCCAAAATGCAAATCAGCAAAAAATTATAAATATATATCATAATGAAAGACATATTCATGTTAAAAAATAAACAGATATTTCATAAAAACATTTAAAATAATCTCAGTAGTGTCATCATCCAAAAATGAAATAAAACAAAATTACTGGAAATACTGTAAAAAAAATAAAGTCCTTTCAAATTATTTACCTAAACTTCTGGGATGGAAAATGAAATAGTGTCGTTACTTCTATTCCTTGACATCTTAAACAAACCTCTAAAGACTCTTGTATAAGTGGTTTAAAAGGATAGACTTATTTTTTAAAAAACCTATCATTATTGGTACTGTCCATTTATTGGTAATTATAATGGTCAATTTATTGGTACTGTCAAAGACAATAAATGATATATTTCATTTAAGGAAGATACCTGACAATGCAGTGGAGAGTTTATTAAATACGAGGTGGAACCAATCGAAATTTGATGAAAGAAAATCTTTGAAAAAGAACTGCTTTATTTATTTATAATAAATCTACAAAATGAGTTACGATAAAAAATATATCTTATATTGGTCAGTCTAATTCTCAAGCATATATTATTTTAAACTAAAATTAACAAAATACTATGGAACTCGATTATTCAAATTATTAAAAGAAATAAAACGAAAATTCACCAGACTTTATAACAGATGAATCTTAATTTCTATTTTTTTTTCAACTTTGAGAGAAAATAGAGTGTTTCTGTTGAAACAATTACAAAATTGGTACTGAAAATTATAAAAAAATTAATGCATAAAAATATAAATTGAGATACAGCTTTGAAATAATTGCATTTAAAAGTGCATTTTTCTCTCTATATGATGCTGCAAAAATTATGTTTAGAAGTGTAAAATTTGCAGAACCAAAAATTGCAAGGAAAAGTGTTGCACATTTTAATTTCTATTATTATTATTATCATTATTATTATAAGAGAAAATGGGGTGTTGCTGTTGCCACAATTGCAAAATTGGTACCAAAAATTGTAAAAAAAAAAATTCTCAAAAATAAATTGAAATACATATTTTATACAAATTGCATTTAAAAGTACATTTTTTTCTTTATACGACAGAGTAAAAATTAAAAATATGCAATGTTTAAAAGTATAAAATTTCCAGAAGAGGAAATTGCAAAACCGAAATTGCAGGGGAAAGTGTTGCCATTCGCAAAATGATACATGCATTATGCACAGATACCTTTGGCCTCTATAATATAGATAAACCAGTTCTATATATTTTCAAAGAGGCGATGCTTTGCCATCGCACAGTAAGAAGAATCTGTACTGTCAGTAACTTACAAGGCTATTCCATAAAGAGTAAAATGTATACAGAATAGGATTAATTTTTCAAAACAATATTAAACTAAATCCTTCCAATTATGCTTAATAATTCTAGCAATTATGTTTTAATTAATTTTTTAAAATAAAAGATGATGCCACTAAGGTGATTTTAAATGAATTCTGTGAAATTTCTGTTCTTTCATTTTGAGTATGTCTTAGATTATGTAACATGTAAATAGTTTTTTACTCAATTGTATTTTAAAAAACTAACTCCTGAGGATTGTTTTAAAGATAAACTGAAACGTCGAGTAAAATTGTCATTTTTAAATCAATGAGTACATTGAATAGCAATTTATTGATTTTGTTTTCATATTTTATAATATAAAGAAGTTATTTATGTATTTTTTCATACAAATAGATGTAATCAGAAGAGTAAACTCTCTAAAATTTACCATCTTAAAATCTGCAAATGAAAAAAATGATAAATAATTCTGATACATATGATTGAACTTGTGTTTTCTCATGAATGAAGAATAAATTTATTTATGAAAATATTCACATAATGCTGATATCAGTGACAATTACAATATTTTTACCAAAAACATTTATGTATTAATCTTTTAATAGGTTTTTTGGTTATTAACTACCCACATAGCACACATTCATCTATAAGTCATCTAGAAGCTGTAAATACAAGACGCCAAAACATCTATAGGTTATCTAAAAATATCCACGATACTCTCTTTTTACGTCTATTAGAAATAACATGTGTGATCTCTCTGAGTTCCTCCAGATGTTGATTACATCCAGATAGTCTACAAGACTACATCTATAAGACCTCCAAGCAAGAGTATTTTTTCCATAAGAGATGCATAATGCGTTTTATTTGCAAATCCATTGGATGCAGTCTTGAGTATTTCCTTTAGATGTTAAAAAGAGTGAAAGCCACAGATCGTCTGTTGCAGGTCACAGACGTCTGATAGAAATCTAAATTGGAAATGTCAGATCGACATCTGTTTATTTACTGATATGCATATCTAAATAACATTATGGAGATTATAGACGTATTCATACTATAAGTCGACGTCTTATAGATAACGTGTGTTGTGTGGGTATAGCTAACTATAAAACAAAACTTTGTTACATATTTTAAGATTTTGACTAAAATTATTAGTGTATCTTTATGAAGCAGGCTTCATTGAATAATTCAAGAAAAAAAGTATCTAAGCATTGTTATGCATTATTAATTTTTTACTTGACCTTTACTTTTAATATTTAAAATTATTTTTCAAAATTAAAATTATTTTTAATATTTTTCTTAACATTTATTAGTTTAATTTATTATTTTATAATTTTAATTAATTGTTTTACTTTACCGCAAACCTTCATCATAATTTTGAATGTATTATATACAAACTACTGCTTAAAAAATTGGGTACTATTAGATTATTAGGTTTACCAATTTGATTAAAAGATACAAATCACCAAATTATACAAAATCAATATAATTTTATTTTAAGTAACAAAAGAAGAAATAAATTAGTAAAAGAAAGATAAAAATACAAATAAAAAGTCAAATAAACATCACTCAACAACATAAACACTAATGTCAAGTAAATGTGACAGTTTTGATTGTTTATTATTGACTTTTAATCTTCCCACTGCCGCAGCCGAATATATCTGTTCACTAGGCTGCAGGTTTAACTGCAGTTGAAGTTTTATTTAAATTACTGTATTTTAGTGTGTATAATCCGCGGCTTATACATGGTCCGGCTTATACAAAGATTTTTTTTAATTGGAAATCGTGATATTTTTCTAAATTTTTGAACCTCAAAAAAATTTTAAAAAACATCAAAATTTGTAAATTTTTTTTGCTATGCCGCGAAATATAGAAAGTTCTCTCATGTTTGTAAAGGCTTTCTTTTTTTTTTTTTTTTTTTTTTTTACTGCTTTAATACAGTTATTTCTGGGTTTGGAAGAACAGCTGCAACTATCGTCAAGTATTGCACTAACCGGCAGCGAGAAACAATGACGCTCAAACGCACTTTGCTCTTGATTTGAGAGGGTAAAAGCAACAGTATAACATGCTACTTATTTTAAACTTACTTTTTGCTGAATAAGTCGTTTTAACATAAACTGTAATCAGTAGATGTGTCATTTGTTGAGGAACTATTCAAAAGGATCGATTCCGGCAGTTGAACTAAAGGAACAATTCCAGTCTGTAAAAAAGAATCTGTTCTTTTCAGAACGATACCAAAAAGGAACGAAATCACAGAATCAGTCCTTTTTTGGAAAGGTTCCCTAATCCATCTGAAACTCCGAAAAGGGCAAAATGCTTGGACTCGTTTCGAAATGAAACAACTCCAAAAAGGTTCGATTCTTCAGACTAGTTCCAAAAAGGAGCAATTCCTCTGACTCGTTCCGTAATGAAATGACTCTGAAAAGGAAGGATTTCTCGGAATCGTTCCGAAAAAAGATCAACTCCTCTGAATCATTCCAAAATGACATGCATCACACACTTTTTTTTAATTCTTTGCAACAGGGCAGGTAGATTTTTTTTTTTGAGAAATAAACTAAAAATGATCTTAAATGCAGAATTGTCAAGGTAGAACGTTCCAGATTTTGGATTTTGTACTCTACAAACACAAAGATGTGTTGCAGCAACGATTCACTAGCAAACTATTTTTCTATATTTTATTCATAGATTTTTTTTAAGGTCTCACGTATAAGTCCCCCCCCCCCCCCCACACACACACCTTGAAATTCTTTTTTGTATAAAAATTTCTCGACTTATACGCACATATATACTTTAATGGCTTCTAACTTCGAACCCTGATCGAAATATATGTTCGTAACTGGTGTATAGCCCGTGGACTATACACCGATGCATCTCTGCAGATTATACACGAACTTTTTTTTACTGCACTGCTCAATTTAGGAGTGTAGGCTATACACCTGAAAATACGGTAATATAATTCTACAAGTATAATCCAATTTTAAGAAATAAATTTATGATTGATACTTTCAAGGCTTATAAGCATATACACATAACAAAAAATTTATACCATGATGGAAAACCCTTTTTTTATTAGCATTTAAAATAAATTACAGAGAAAAAAACATTTACAATTTTGCCCATTTGCTGGACAATCAGGGAGTTAATCTTGTAATTTGGTGACAGTTTTTAGGTCATCATGATAATTAAGTAATACACATTGTTCTTTTCACTTAGTGACACACAACCATTACAAAAATTCTTCCTGACACTCTCCTTATCCACAAATTAACAAAAATGGCTCCAAAAAACAGAACTGCTCTTTTTACATAACAAAAGTTAAACTTACTACCAAGTATATTTATTCACAAAAAAATTCCATATACGCAAAAACAAACTTTAATAACATCCATTTTCACTGACAAAACCACACAAAAATGCTCGATAATCACTGTGTAAGGTATAACCATCATTTCACAAAATTCACAGCTAAACACAAACACATTAAAAAAAATTCAACAATACAAAAGACAATAAAGCAATCAATCTGATCAAACTAATCATAAGTCCAAATCAATACTCAGTAGGAGTGAAAAGGATTTAAGAAACAAACTGGTAACAACAAAAACTCGCTTTGTCAAGTGTCTTGCTTGTTCTAGGATTTAGTAGTAGTTTCTGAAGTGTATGTGTTCTTTTATGTAAATTTCGATAAACTTTCTAGCGATACTTCATCATGCGATATATTATTTAAAAAATATTTACTTTCAATTGAACAGAATGTAATCAAATTCATTTTATGAGCGACAGAATACTTTAAAATTAAACATTAAAAATATTTCCTTTATACCAATTTGCTGTTTTTAAATTGAAATTTAAAATTAAACTACTTAAAAATAAATAATAATAAAAAAAGAAATTATCTGAAAAAAAATATTAAAGAACTCAATGATAAATTAACAAAAATGAAAGTTGTGATGCGATGCATGAAATTTCGTACGTCATTATCAAATAGCAAATTGTAGAATTTTTAGTTGAAAAGTAACGAAAGAAACTACCCTATCTTAGCGTTAACTTATTTTAGCAAAGAGATTGGATACAATAAATTTATCTAATAAAAGTTATACCTGATATTACAAACAAGGTATGAGACAAGACGCCAATAGAAGAATGAATCGTGAATTATAAGGTGATTCATTGAAAATGTTTCATGCATTTTAATAATTTATTAATTAAATTGTTACAATGTCAATATAATTTGTAGTTCTATTTAATCCTTGTTTGTAATGATGAGTAACAGCCAGCCATTAAAAAAAACGAACTTTACTAAAAAAACTAAGCTAAAATTTTCATGATTTATTCCTCAGTCAAAATGCTTAAAATTTTTAACTCGAGATCATATTTATTTGCTAGGACCGAGAATTTTTACAAATGCTATCTATTTTTTTTTTTACAAATAAATATTTTGCTGTTTTATTTAAAAATTAAATTTGCAATAGATTTATTGACTGATTCAATTTTTATGTTATGATTCCATTTATCGTGATTCATTCTTTATATTGGCGTCTGTGATAAAATGGTTGACATGACTGTATTCTGATTGTTATAATTTGTTACTAATTTTTTAAATCAATTTACTGAACCTATCACTTTTACTAAAATGTAGTAATGGTAAGATATGTTACTTTATTTATTCTCCTACTAAAAATTTTAGGAATTGTAATTTGACTGTATGATGACCAGGAATGTAGTGGAGGTTACACGGGCGTATACGCCGTATACTTTCTGGATTTTTTGAAGGACTATCATATATCCTCTCTTTCTCAAGAAAGCTGTCGTATACATATACTTTAGGGCAGCGGTTCCCAAACTATAGGTCGCGGCGGCTGTTTTAGTGGGTTGCGAATACAATCTAAGTTTGTCACAAGAATGTATTTTGTATTTCATTTACTAAAAAAATATAAGAATTTCAACAGCAAATAATGTTTCAATGGAAATTCCTTAATTTCCATATGAAGAAATTTACAAGCAAAATATCTAGAATCATCTAAACAGCTTTGAATTCTTCTTCGCCAGGAGATGAAGAAAACTGTATCTTTTCATCAATACGTGCACATATTTCTATATATTTTTCTCGATATTCTTCTGCACCTTCAAAATCTTCGGTAAACAATTTTTCGTCCTTATCTTGTAACAATATTTCCGAAATTTTACTTTGACAAGTGTCCATCCGTTGAAATTTATCAAACAGTTGAGTTTTCAAAATAGAAAGTTCTTTAATTTCACATGTTTCTTCAGTTAATTCAGTTTCAATTTTCTTAAACGTGAGAGTAAAAGCAGCTCTCAGTCCTTTTCTCTGAGTTTTCAAACTACTCAGATTCATTTTTTCATTTAAAATTAATTGAAATTCAAAAACTCCTGTCCCAAACCGAGGGTACCAGTATATTAGAATTCGAAAAGTGGGGTTAGTTTAAAACTTACTTACTAACCATGCATGTCTTCATTTGCGGGTTGCATCTACGCGATGCTTTTGGAGCTCTTGAATTGAATTCATACTCATCTGTTAAGATAAACTTATTCTAAGTTCAAATTAATCTAAAAGTCCATATATTATAAAAAATGTCTTTTAATTCCAAAAGCCACATCCATCATTACATCCAGAGAACTCCATCGTTCTCATACACTTGTCAAAGTTGGAAGGATGTTGTAAAATGAAATGAAGTGAAACTAACTGAACGCGTAAATTAAGAAAATGAAAATATCGTCTGATTTTATTTGTTATTATTTGAAGAACTTTGACAAGTGTATGAGAACGATGGAGTTCTCTGGATGTAATGATGGATGTGGCTTTTGGAATTAAAAGACATTTTTTATAAAAAAAAATAAAAAAAAAAGTCTATAGCTGAAAAACAAAAAATTTTGTTAAAAAAGGGGATTTATTTCACTTGTTTGCAAAAGGCTGGTCATCTGAGTAAGAATTGTAATATTAAAAATAAATTAAAATGTAATTATTGCCATAAACCACATTTTGAAATAATGTGTCCAGAACAAAATATAAATAATAATCAAGATGATACTTTAAAATCTGAAAATTCTCTTTCTAATTGTAGTAGAAATAAAGTTGTGTATATGCAAACGCTTGGCGTGTGCATTCGATCGCAAGGTCGCCAAAAGGTCGTACGCGCACTGCTGGATTCAGCGAGCCAAAGTAGTTACGTAAGCGAGAGAATAACGAAATCACTGAAAATGCATCCTATAAGAAAAGAAATAATTATTCACACGCTGTTCAGGGGGGGGGGGGGGGTGAAACGGAACCTAAAAGACATGATGTGTTTTCGGTAGAAATCAGTGAATTAGATGGAAATAATGCGTTTTGTTTTGAAGCATTTTCCGAAAAAAGGATTTGCGGATTTGTACCTAAAATTAAAGATTATAGAATCTTAAATGAATTAAAAAGAAATAAAATAAATCTATCTGATGATTTTTGTAAGGAATCTGAAATTGACCTTTTGGTGGGGGCTGATATGATAGGAAAATTATTGACAGGAAATTTAATTCAATTAAATTGCGATTTGACTGCCATAGAAACCAAGCTTGGTTGGACAGTAATGGGGAAACAAACGTGTGGCAAGAAACATAACGTTTTGACAACATTGTCTATGCACGTTAGAAATATTCCTTTGAATGAATTATGGGAACTTGAAACCATAGGAATTTCTGACCCCATTCAGAGTTTTGAAAAACAGGAAAACTTTGATTTAAACGATTTTAAAGAAAGAATGAAAATTCTTCCCAATGGCAGATATGAAGTAGGGCTTCCATGGAAGTATAATTTTAAGAACTTGAACGACAATAAAGTTTTAGCTTGGAAGAGATATGAAAAAATGATCAATAAATTGAAATGTGGGGGATTTTTCGATGAATATCAGGAAGTATTTAAGAATTGGGAAAAAATGAATATTATTGAACGTGTTCCAGAAAATGAATTAAGTAATAAATGTCATTATTTACCGCATAGGCCCGTTATCAGGTTAGATAAGGAAACCACAAAAATACGCCCTGTATTTGACGCATCTGCTTCTGAGAAAGGGAAACCCTCGTTAAATGAATGTTTGTATAAAGGCATTAATCTTATAGAATTAATACCTGATATTCTTGATTGTTTTAGAATGTATCCTATCGGTATAACTGCAGATATAGAAAAGGCTTATTTAATGTTATCTGTTATGCCTAAAGATAGAGATTTTCTTAGATTCTATTTCCCATGTAATGAAGGACAATTGATTTATAGACATTGTAGAGTTGTCTTTGGTGTCTCTTCTAGCTCTTATTTATTAAGTGCATCTATAATGCATCTTTTAGAAAATAGTCCTCCTGAATATAAGAAAACTGCTGAAAAATTAAAATGTTCATTTTATGTAGATAATTGTGTATTAGGTGTTTTTAACATTAATGAAGCTGAAATGTTTATTGAAAATGCAAAGTTATTAATGTATAAAGGGTGTTTCAATTTGCGTTGTTTTGAAAGCAATGTAGCTTGTAAGAATGTTGATAAACATTCTGGAGATACTTCAGTTTTGGGGATTATTTGGAATTTAGATAATGATTCTTTGAAATGTTGTTTAGATTTGGAAACATTAACATGTGAAAGGAAAATTACTAAGAGATTAATTTTGAGCATTGTGCAAAAGATTTTTGATCCTATCGGCTTATTCTCTCCTGCTACATTGCTTCCAAAATTATTGCTACAAGACTCATGGAAACAGAAAATTCCATGGGATCGAGAATTACCTTGTAACATTGTTAGTGCTTTTTTGAAATGGTTGAAGAATATTGATGTTTTAAAAGAAGTAGCTATACCTCGATACTTAGAAATTAATGCTTTATCTGAACTTCATGTTTTTGTTGATGCGAGTAAAGGGGCATATGCAGCATGTGTCTTCGCTAGATCAATAATTGATTCCGATTTCAAGGTTACGCTTGTTAGAGCGAAGTCTAGGGTTGCTCCTCTCAAAACTTTGAGCATGCCGCGTTTAGAGTTAATGGCTTGTTGTATAGGTACTCGACTTGCGAGTTCTATCGTCAAGGCAATAAATATGTCAGGTCTGAAAATTACATTCTGGTCAGATTCTACTACCGCAATTTGGTGGATAAAGGAACATGGAAATTGGTCGGTTTTCGTGAACAACAGGGTCAAAGAAATTCGGCAGATGTCCAATATAGAGTCATGGAAGCACGTTCCAGGAAATTTGAATATAGCTGATATACTTTCACGTGGATGTTCTCCACAGAAAATGCTTAGTTCGCGATGGTGGGAAGGTCCTAAGTGGTTAAAAGAAAATCCTGAATATTGGCCAACTGGCGCGATTGACTGTCAGCCAAAAGATGTTGATTTAGAAAGAAAAAAGGTTGAAATTACGAATATTGATCTAGCTAAAGACGCACCCCTTTGGCTCTTAGATAATATATCTAATTATGATAAGATGATAAGAATATTTGCTTGGATTCTGAGATTTGTAAATAATTGCCGAAATGTTTCTAATAAGTGTAAAGATTCTAATCTTACTCAAAATGAAATTGAAAATTCTGAAAAATATCTAATCCGTTTAGTTCAGAGCTGTTATTTGTATAATAAAAGGTCATTAAATGATATTGTAACATTCACAGATGATAATGGAATTTTGAGAGTAAACACTAAAATAACTGAAAGAAATGACCGAGAATCATTTTTGTATCCAATTTTGTTACCAGGTAAATGTGAATTTACTAAATTATTGATTAGATCAGTACACCAAAAGAATTGTCATGCAGGGATAAGAACAATGCAATCTTTAATAAGAGAAAGATTTTGGATAATTAGAGCTAGAAGAACTATTAAAAATGTATTGTACGACTGTATTGCATGTAAACGTTTTAAGGTAAAGTCTTTGTCAAGCGAACCAACACCTTTGCCACCAGATCGCGTAACAGATTGTGCTGTCTTTGAAATTATTGGAGTAGACTTAGCTGGGCCTTTATTTCTAAAAAATGGCGAGAAAGTTTGGATAGCATTGTTTACTTGTGCCGTTTATCGCGCAGTTCACCTTGAACTAGTCAATTCGCTATCTTCTGATGCTTTCCTGCTAGCACTTAGACGTTTTATAGCTAGACGCGGTAGGCCCAGCACTATTTATTGTGATAACGGAACGAACTTTAGGGGGGCTTCCAATGAACTTTCAAAATTAAATTGGGATAAAATTTTAAAAGATACCATGACGCATAAAATTGTTTGGAAATTTATACCTCCCACCGCAGCTTGGTGGGGAGGCTGGTGGGAAAGGTTGGTTCGCATTGTAAAAGAATTGTTAGTACGTACTTTAGGTAGATCTGTATTGACTTATGAAGAATTGAATACACTTATATGTGATTGTGAATCTGTGATTAACTGCAGACCTCTAACCTACATCTCAGAGGACCCACTGGAGCTAGTACCTCTCACACCCGCTATGTTTATTACTGAAGACCGAAGTTTCAGCAATTCGGATATTATCGAATTAGATTCTCAAAGTTTAAGGAGAAGGTTGAATTACAGAGCTAAACTTCTTACAGATTTTAGGCAACGTTTTAGAAAAGAATACCTCAGCGAATTAGTTCAAAAACACACTGAAAAACATACACGTGAACTGCGAGTAGGAGAAGTAGTCTTAGTTGGGGATGATAACAAAAAATGTTTATTTTGGCCTTTAGCAAAGGTGATTCATTTAATTCCAGGACGGGATGGTAAAGTTCATGCTGTTAAGTTGAAAACTCAGCACGGCACGGTCTTACGTCCGGTGCAGCGCATCTTTCCTTTGGAAATATATTCGAATGAAATGATTGAAATTGCATCCAAACCGTCGGGTGAAGAGAAAACTAGTTCCAGTGAGCATGATGATCATGAAATTGTGTCTTCTCCTGATAGTGTCATACTTAAGAAATATACCTCTTCTGGAAGATGTGTAAAAGCTCCAAAGAGGTTGGATCTTTTTAATGATAATTGTTATGTATTTGAAACTCTCCCCAAGTTTCAAAGGGGGGAGGATGTTGTAAAATGAAATGAAGTGAAACTAACTGAACGCGTAAATTAAGAAAATGAAAATATCGTCTGATTTTATTTGTTATTATTCGAAGAACTTTGACAAGTGTATGAGAACGATGGAGTTCTCTGGATGTAATGATGGATGTGGCTTTTGGAATTAAAAGACATTTTTTATAATATATGGACTTTTAGATTAATTTGAACTTAGAATAAGTTTATCTTAACAGATGAGTATGAATTCAATTCAAGAGCTCCAAAAGCATTGCGTAGATGCAACCCGCAAATGAAGACATGCATGGTTAGTAAGTAAGTTTTAAACTAACCCTATTTTTCGAATTCTAACAGATGGAGTTCAACACAACATACTTGTGTATACATGCTTTTTGTACTCGACTGCTTTTTAAAAACAGGTATAGAAAAAACTGTATATTGAAAGAGACTTTAGGTTGAAATTAACAAGTATTAACCCTGACATAAATGCTTTCATCAGTAAACGCCAGTGCCAGAAACCACACTGATTTTTAAGTTAGGTTTAGATAGTAATTAAATGTATTTTTTAGTCTATCTTTGTAGTTTGCGTGTTGTTTTAAATATTTTTTCACCTACACTCATTGGAATTAATAATTGTTGATTTCGTTGATAGTGTATCCTTTGTACATTTTAGCCAATAATAGCTTATAGAGGTCTTGTAACAATTTTCATACTGATATACACCCTTATATTAGACAGGTTGCAAAACATTTTTTTTATTTAAAGATGGATCACATATCAATAAAGTTTGGTAACCACTACTCTAGGGTATACCTTGAACCTTGAACGTATATGCTCTGTTAATTTTATGATTACACTTTTGATGATGACTCAAAATTAGCATCTGTGATAAAACAGGCAAAATGAGTATAGTCTGACTCATGGGTGTAGCCAAAGCGGGAATTATGGAGCTACAGACTACCCCCCTATATTTACAAAATTCATATAAAAAAACAGTTTATTTTTTTCTTTCTTTTCGGAAGATTTTTTTTCTATTATACAAGGGATTAGCCATGTTCATTAGTCTCTCATTAGTTCACATTGACACCAAATAACAAAAATGAGCTGATGGGGTTACATCCCCCCCTCTTCCTGAAATATTCAAAAATTAACTGATAAAAAGTGTCTTTTTCTTAAATTTTTCAATAAGTCTGCATTTTTTTTTCTGCAATCTCTTTTCCCTATTGTTTCCATATGATTATATTTTTATGATTATATTTTTATATATTCAGTGTCATTATTTTCAATATTTTTTATTGAGGAGCAATTACTACAAACGCTTTGCTAATAGTGAGAATTCTTAGTTGTATTACATAATGTTTCATACCAAAACATTTTAAAATCATGCAATGTCTTAAGACATGTTAACTTTCTTTCCAAAATCTCACAATCCATATATTTACATTGATCATTAGGTGTCATTAAAAGAAAAGAAAATGTAGAACATTTAGAAAATTTACTTTTTAAAAAATTTCAAATTATGAGTACACTGGTGCCATCTACTGCCAGTTATTTTAAGTAATTAATTTTTGCATCTTGTGGAATATATGATTACTATCATGTATTCTCACAATTTAACAATTTAAATATGTTGAGAAATGTCATAAATCTCATGTAATACAGTAGAGGACCTATTATCCGGAATTCCGAAATCCGGAAATGAAGACAATTGAGAACGAGATGAATCATGATGAAATGAATGAAACATGAATCTTTGATCAAATGTGCGTTTTTTCGAGATTTTTTTTAGATTTCATAATTTTTAGGCTTTTTTTTTACAAAATTCACATTTTTCTGCGTTTTTTCGACAGAATTTACGTTTTTTTTTTTTTTTTTTTTTTTTTTTTTTTTTTTTTTTTTTTTAACGCAAATTCTTTCAAGTATCAAAATTCATAATTCATTCAAAGATTCATGATTCATTCATTTCATCATGATTCATCCCCATAAAAAAAAACGCAATTTTTTTTTCAAGTATCGTTAAAAAAATTCTGCAAATTCGTCAAATATCGCGATAAAACCCTGTAAATCTCGTCAAATATCGTGATAAAATCCTGCAAATCTCGTCAAATATCGCAAAAAATGAAAATTATGTGAAACGATTGCGGAAAAATCCTGTGTAAGCGCCCCCCTCCAATTATTTTATGATTTTTCGTCACGTTCGGAGGGGGGGCGGATTAACGGTATTTTATGGTTATATATATATATATATATGTATATAGCCAGTTAGCAAAACATCCGGATTTTGAAGAGCTCTGAATTTTGGATGTCCGGATTTGAGACTTTGTACTGTAGTACAAGAGTCAAAGTTGTATGAGCTTAGTGTTTTTTTCCACAGACTTCTCATACAACACACTTTTCATTCATTTTCTAGATAGCAGTGCTATAATTTTGTTATTATTTTTAAATTTTCTGTGTTTTTGTTTTATTTTGGGGTGGGGGGGGGGGGAGTGTCAGGTTTCGGACGCCCCGAAATCTGGAAAATTCCAAAATCCTGAAAGCCCTCGGTCCCGACGATTCCGGATAATAGGTCCTCTACTGTATGCAAACAAATCAGACTTGTCCCATGCATCCCTTTTACATACCTCGTGAATCACATCCATAAAATCTATATATTTATTAATTAATATTTAAAATTAATTCAGTATTGCTTCAAAACAACCTATTAAATGTTTTTTCACTACAAAAAAAGTAAGATCAGTAAATGCTTGAAGAATCACAGAAATTAACATTAATACAATATGACGTATGCATTTTGTTTTTTGTTTTTTTTGGTGGGTCCCATGCATGATGCATCACACAAACATTTTAATTTCTTGTTTACTTAATTTTTAAATGGGAAACAAAATCTTCAAGCCTTTCTAAAGAACAAGTTAGGGTCTCATACCTCATAACTATCAAAGCATTCAATAACTTTAATTTCGGTAAAATTTAATTTTTTAAACACATGTAAATGTCCTGTGATCATGCACCCATTGACCCCATGTTAATCCACATTAACATGACAGCATACTCAAAAATGGGGGAAGGAACTGATGGAATTACAGCCCTCTCATCTTGAAATAGTCGAAAATGAAATGAAAAAACTGTGCCGATTTTTTAAATTTTTGTTTGCAATAAATTTACATCCTTTTCCCCCCCTATCATTCAACAGACTAGCTGTTCTTGTCACTTTAGTATCACATTAGCGCACAATGACACCACATTATGCCAAAAAAAAAAAAAAAAAAAAAAAAAAAAAAAACGGAAGGTAGGTAATGGAGTTACAGCCCCCTTCTGAAATAGTCAGAAAGAGTTTGCAAATTCTCAAAATTGTTAAAAATCGATTTGCATATTAAAACTCAATTGGTCTACCAAGTCATATCTTGGTGGAAAAAATCTGAAAACCTGATTTTAGTAGTTGGCTGGTATGTTTACCATTTTGTTTTATTGCATTCAAAAGTCTGAAGATATGGAAGACTAAGAGCAGGAAAACACAATGATAATCCTATGACTCAACTATTAAAATTGGGTTTTCATGTGTTTTCTGCCAAGATATAACTTGGCAAATTGAATGTGTTTTAATACAGTAGACTCCTTAAAATCTGCAAAACTTGGGACGAAGGGATGTGCAGATTTTAGAATTTTGGGGATTTCTGGTCATTAATTTGTTTAAATTTTTGAAACATTAATTTGATTGGTAATTAAGCATTATAATGAATGGATATATTTAATTGAAACATTAAAATACCAAGTTAAATATTTAAATAGTTTATTAGTTAAAAAGCAAGTAATTATTACAAAAAAAGTTAAGCAAAATGAAAATTTAGAAAAATATTGAAATAAAGTAAATAATTAAGATACAATACTAAATATACATAATGTTGAGACAAAATCAATCTTTTTTTTATAAAGAAATATATTTGCCATAGTTAATAAACAAAAAAAGCTTGATTAATTAAGAAATGTTTAATAAAATGATCGCAAGTTGATATTAGTGCCATTATAAGTTTTTCAAAATAAATATGTATTTTCTTTCTGAAAAAGCTTGAGTTCAATCATATTAACCAAAGTTACATATTAAAATACATATTTATGTAAAATAATAATAATTACCGTTAAAACGACATAGATTCCAATTTCACTGTGCAATTTTAAGACGAAACTAAAACTTTTTTTAAACCACACGCCATTGTTTAGCACATAGCTCCGTACATTCACTACTTCTGAAAAAAAATTTTCTTTGCACTAACAAGGTGGCAATACTCTACGGTGATTATAATACTACTGTAAATTCCCGTTAATCCGCCCTTCCTGATCAAACAGCCCACCCCACTTTATAAAAGATTTGAAATTTTCAAAAATTCCTGAGCTCAAAGGTGATTGGAACTGAAATACCTACGTGGGCGTGATGCCCACGTTAACTTCTATTGAACAAGAGACGATCTAAGCAGAGTTCATCATAATGATAAAAAGAGTCTAATGTTCATCTCGCAGGCAGCTGTGGTGGTGAAGAGCAGATGATGTGCTGTCGATAGGTGGTCTTTGAGCAGTTGAGTTTTAGAGACATGCCAGGGCAGGGAGGGGGCTGACCAGAACAATAATGTAAGTTATTTTAATTTTCCAATTTTAATTATTTTAATCTCAGTAGAGTGAATTTATCAAATGAAATATTAAAATCAGTGACAAGTATAAGGATAACACAATGCAAATGATAGAATACACGATGTAAACAAATGAACATAATGATGCAAGCAATTTCAATTATTTCGGATTAACGGTATGTTACGGTAGGTGTCTCTTAACTCTTTCAGAAGTATATTCACATTTTCTTCACAAAAAATCTTGTGTTTAGTCATGATAATCAGTATTACATATTAAATACGTACGATATATTGAAAAAGTAAAAATAAATAATGAAACGAACAAAATAAAAATAAACATTTTGATTAGTTTACATTTGAGAATATTTTCCAGAAGCTACAATAAGGGGAATCTTTCAAGGCTCAAAAACTACTGAAACAAACTGGACTGATATTCTAGTTCCTGAAATTATGACAAATAAAGTTCAGATTTGTAAAAATATGGTAAATATCTTGCTGGCTCATGCAATTTTTAAAACATATTGTTACAGTTTTATATATACATATATATGTAGCTTATTGTGCTCTTTCTAACTTTTTTCATTGCTATTTACAACTTTGCCTTTTTTATATTGCTTTATATCTTTACAAATAAATCTGTCTATACATTAAAAAAAAGCCAACAAAAACTTTAAAATATTGTCCCTGTTTGTGAATTTTTCCATTTCGAGCCCTGGAATTTTTTTATGTAGATTAGGGATGCATCGAATATTTGGTTAGGCTGAATATGAAACTAACCAGTTAAGCCGAATGTTCGGCTCGGCCTGAAATGAAACTATTCGGACGACTGAATATCAATGTATTCTCCTGAATTAAATGCTTAATAAAACCTTTTAAAATACATTTTTAAAAACTTTTCACAATTTATACTTTTAACTGTTAATTTATAAATATATTTAAAACAATTCGAAAGAATATCACTTTTAAGTAAAAAAGAATGTTTTTACATTGTTTGCTGTTTGAAAAGCATAATTTAAGAAAATTAACCATGAGAAGGATTAAAATGTTGATTTATTAGGATTCTCATTAGGAATCAATGATGTGCAGATGCAAATTCCTACATTTTTTTTAGTAAATAATCTGTTTCTTGCTTTTCCCAATTAAGAGTCCTTAAGGGGGCTCAGGGGTTGAAAATATGGGGCGATGGGTATAGGGAAACAGTGCTTTAACCCCCGACTTATCTCGGGGCAGCCGGTGAAGTAGTTAAATAAGAAAGGAAAACTTTTGAGATTTAGTGATAGCTATCAAGGCAGACAATTTTTGTTCATGAAACTATAATTATAATCAACTGATTGAATCATAAGTAGAGATGGGAATGCTCAGAAAAAAAAACGGAAAAATTGGGAAAAAAACCCAGTTTTTTTCAGGTTTTTTCCGAAGGCTTATTTTTCAATTTTTCTGAACTGGAAAAATTGAAATTTCATTTATGAAATAATATAGTGAAAATTTTGTAATAATTCATTCTCATACTTTTTATTTTATTTACTTTTTTTGTTGAGTGTCCCACATGAAAACTTTAATGTGGGTAATCTGATCTCTGAGCAGAAATCTGTTTGAGAAGACTTGAAAGGATCCTTCACATTTTTTTCTTGTTTGAAAAACAAGACTCTTCGCAAAATTTCTCTTGAAAATAGACATTTCAGAAAAAAGTTTAATCTACAAATTGAATCTTTCGCAAATGCAGTGACTAAATAAAAAAAAATCTCCTACCATATAGCAGCTGAATTTTATCAAGTTGTATATATGCATAAATAACCTTATTAAAAATGTCTAAATAGGACTCTAAAAATAGTAATAATTTCTTATTCACAAATTCTGAATATATTTTGTAAAAGTATATATATAAGAAATTCACAATTTCACAAAAACAGGATTACATGAAAAAAATCTAGATGTATAATTAAATGCAACTACTCTTTTTAAAAATTAATTCATGTGCAAAATTATTTCAATAATATGCCAATTAATAGAAATGGTAAAGTTAAAAATTTAGCATAAAATTTGAAGCATGCATTTATTCCTTTTTTCTATCTTTTCAAGAGGTAAGTATTGAATTAGTGAAAATTTTGACTTCCAGTTTTTGGTGCATTTAAATATTTTAGAAAGTCCTGAACACGATTTGATAGTTTGTGGAAAATATCTGTCACTCTGTGAGTCTGTATGGGACAAAAATTTTATGGGCACTTGATCTCAAGAACTGATGCACATAATTTTACAAAACTTTAGATTCAGTTACACCTTGGTATGAACTCGAGATGTTTAGTTATTAGTGTATATCGCCCAACTGATGGCGATGCTATGCTGCATTATTCATCATTTCCACAATAGTTCTATCTCAAGAATTAATGTATGTATTTCAATAAAACTTCAAATTAAGTTAATCTTTGATATAACTTTGTGCACATTACTTTTTGGTGTAAATTGCTCTACAGATGACGCTGCTATGCTGCATTATTCATGATTATCACAATAGCTCTATCTCAAAGACTAAAGGATGATTTTTTTTATCAAACTACAGATTCAGACAGTTCCTGATATTTATTAATGTTGTTTAGTTTCTGGTGTAAATTGCCCTATAGGTGGCACTACTATGCTGCATTTTTCAAGATTTCGTTATTTTATTGAATGTTTTTTCAAGGTACTGAATCTAAAATTGACCTCCATAATGTACAGTAATGTTGCAAAAACATGGGCAGTTTGCATTAGAAAAGTACAACTGCGATGAAAAAAACTCCATATTTTATTACAAGTAAATACATTCCAAATTATACTTTCCTTCTTGATTAAACTTTGAATTTAAGTAGTTTTCTAAAGCATAGTACAAGTTTATCTCACTGTGTCACTGCTTTTGGTATTTCCTCTCAAATAGCAAGCATTTTCTATTTGTAGTGTTCTGTTTTCATAACTTTTGCGTTCCATTCTTAGAAATATGAAATTACCATATTGAAACATTATTGAATATGGTTTCTTACTCAAGAATAGAATACCAGATTTCAGGATAAAAAGAAAAAAATTACGTTTAATTAAACTTTAAAAAAAAATATTTTTCTGGTTTCAGTGAATAAAAATCCTATGCTATTTTTTAGTTGCAGACCTGAGTAAGATAAACTAAAACTTAGTTTTGTTTGAATTTAGATACATAATTAATGGAATTTGGAATGCATAATTAATTTCATTCCAAACTGCAGACATATTGGCTCTGGTTTTTACGTTAGGTCAATTGGTAGTTAAGCATGTAACTGAAAAATCATTTCAACAGAGATATGATATAACAAATAATAGTGTTTTAAAAATTCTTAGGCTGTGGAAAAAAAACAACTTTTTTTCTTAGCTACTTTTTTTTTTTTTTTTTTTTTTTTTTTTTTTTTGTAATATAAAATGAAAATAATTTTCATTTAATACAAATAAATGGAAAAAAATGTTTATTATTTAATATTCTCTAAGAAAATATAATTTATTTGGGAGAAACAGTCATGAAAAATCAATTTTTCCAATTTTTCCGTTTTTTCCGAAAAAAATCGGTAAAAAACCAGTTTTTTTCCGCCACTTATATTTTTCCGGAAAATTTACATCTCTAGTCATAAGTACATTGTATTTCATCTCACTCTTGGTCAAACTTGTGTTTTCGTTTGTTGATTTCACAATAAATAAGATGATATAACAATATTTTTAAGTTACATTCTTTGATATTTGTAAAATATGGGTACTACTAGATTATCCTGTCAACCAAAAAATTATCGCCAAATTACAAAATTAAATGCCAATAATGGAGGATCGTGAATGTCAATTCAATGACATTAAATACGATACACGTGTTTAAAACGTCATCGAGTGTTCTTTTTTTCAACTTTTTACTTGTATTTTTATTAATGTTCTACTAATTATTTGGTTGTTTTTAATTATTTAAAATAAAAATTACGTCAATATGTATAATTTGGCTATTAGTTTGGCGAAATTGGTCGACGGGATAACAGAGTAGTGCCAAAATATGATATGATGGGATGGGTGGAAATTAACACCATTCATAAGAAAAATTTATGAACTAGATATTCCTTTATTCAAAATTACGTTGAAAGTATTTGTACTTTATGTTGAAAATAATCTGCCTTGAGTTATTTAAAAAGGACAATTATGAGACTGTAAAGTTTTTCTTTGACCATTTTTTCATTATTTCTCTTTGATATTAAAATGTGTGCTTTAATTCGTAGAAGAAACCTTTAGAAGAAGAAGAAGTCTTTAATTAATAAATTAAAAATGTTATTAATTAAAGACTCATAATTGTGCTTCTTAAAAAAACTCAAGGCAGATTTTTTTTCAATACTAAATGTTCTTATAAAAAACTTCTATTTATCAAAATGTAAGTTTCTTTTCTTAAATATTATGTAAAATTGTTTTTAAAAGTAACATCTTAATACCTTTAAACTTTGAAATATAAAAAATATTTGGAAAGCCAAATATTCGATATTCGACTCAACAATTACTATTCTGCTAGCCGAATATTCTGTATTCAGTTCACCTGTTGGAACCGAATATTCGGCTTTTGTCCAAAATCGCTATTCGGTGCATCCCTAATATAGGTATGCTAATTTGTATCAAAATCAAAAGTAATGTAAATTTATTTTACTAATAAATCAGCTGTAATAGCCAAAAGCGATACATTAACTAAAAATTTAGTAAAGAAAAATGTGTTAGCCACTAATTTCAGCACCGTCTTTAATTTCATTGTTTACATCTGAAAAAATGCACCAATTTCTGGCATTCCTGGATTTTAGGGAGTCTACTGTATATGAGTGTAACATTTGAGTTAAAAGAAACAGATAAATTAATTGTACAAAGATACAAACAAATATGATGTCATATAATCGAAAATAAAAATTAATACACTTTGATATTGAAATAAAATAAACTTATTTATATGCATGATTTTCACTTATTGCATAGATAGATCTTTATGAGGCTTAAGTGTATACTGCTCAAAAGATGTCGCTTTTATGTTCTTTGAATTTCAAATTTCGGTTACAGTCATCTAAGAGGGTGTGAGTTGAAATTCAACAACTTGATTGGAAAATGCAGTTCTAATATTTTATCTTAAAATGCATACTTCAATGAATAGTATTGTGGCCCAAGGGCACATTCACCTCCCCCCCCTACGAGCAATAAAATCTCCTCCCCAAGAAAATTTGAGATTTTATGTTTCAATGGTCAAATAGTGCAATTTCCCCCATCCTGGAACCTAATGTCTTCCTTGCAGTTCCTCCTAACGATAAGTGTCTGAACTCAACACTGTCAATGAACCTATGTGTTTTGATTCCTCATAAAGGGCATCAGTTATCTAAATTTGACAATGTGGATAGTGAATTTGGAACTTTTCACATGTATGAGATAGAAGAAGAAATTTTGAGATTTGCACGCCCGATTACTTTATATTTGCCTTTTGAAGGAAAATAAAAATAATATTACCATTAGAGAAATCAATTAAAAAATTTATAGTATCAATTATATCGAATTGCCCATAGTATCGATAAAATCAATTTAAAAAAAAAACGAGATTGCCCATCGCTATTGTGATACATTTTTCCAAGATCCTGTAGTTAACGGAGCTAGTTTTAAAATATTTTTACTTGTTACGCTTATGATAGAAAACAACAATAGCAAGAAAGACCCAACACTACATTGAAGTATTTATACGTTCATGCAGCTTTAAAATACGGAGCGTTAAAAACCATGCTTGGAAAATGCACAATTTTTTTTTAAAGATTCATTTATATGATGATTCATAATGATTCATTCATTCTTAATGATTCATAATAACACTGAGTTAAAAAAAATGTTTACATAACATGATTTACTATTATGCTCATGCTCATATGTCAATATACTTAGCTAAATTGAATACTTTTTATTTTAATATTTATATATTTATTTATTTTCTTCTAAGAACATAGTTTGAATTTTAAACTTTTATGCGAAAAAATAAAAATCTGAGCTGCAGGAATGCTTTTTGTCTTATTCACTTGAGCAAATATTTGTAGAAGTGTTGAAGTGACTTAGAAACTTACTATCTTTAAAAAAATTCCTTCCACAATAAGAAAATGACCCTCACTCCCCCCCCCCCTTTTTTTTTTTTTTGAAAGGGCGAACTGGTCTGTGAGTGTCAGTAAATGATGTGGATTCATTTCCTAACAAATAAAATATAATAAATATCTAGACATTTGCACCATAAAAGGTTCAATATAACAAGGAAGTAAAAAAAAAAAAGTTACCCAAGTTTACTAAATGGTTTAAATATGCAAAGTTAAAAACAAAACAAACATTAGTAATTTTATTTTAATGCTTGTTTAGTTTTTAATTTTATAACATTTTATATGCATCATTTAGTAAACTTGTGATTTTTTTTTTGTATTTTTATGGTAATGATAAATATAAACAAAACTATCCATTTAACTATTGAATTGTTTCAAAGACTGTCTTACATGTTACTGGAATACTATCTGAAAAATCAACTCCAAAAAGTCACCACTATTACTAAATAGGGATCACGTTTCTAACTGAAACACCCAGATGAAGAATGAATCAAGTGTCATTTTTTTACTAGATTTGTTTTGTTAATTTTTTTTTAAGTTAAACAGAATTTAGCGAATAATAATCACAATATTTACCATCAATCATAAAATGATAACATTTTTAATTCATTGTACTGCTTGGTTTACTAAACTATACTACTTGGCTTACCCACATGCCAAATGATCATCGTCAAACTATAACATTATGTGCCAATAATGAGTTATTTTAAATGTCACATTCAGTTCACATTAAATAGGTTACATGGCTCAGATTATGACTTGCAAGACAAGTCAAAAGCATTCCCAATACAAGTGCACATAACTTTATTTGCAAAAAGATTTTCGCTCTTCCAAGATTTTGTTTTAAATCATTTATTGAAAAGCATTTTAAACATGAAAGGAAAAAGGAATCCCATAGTCTGTTTCCATGAAATTTCAGTTGACATTGAAGGGACCTCTGCAATTCTTAATAATGCAACAATTCCCTTACACAAAAAAATCACCCCCCCCCTTTTTTTTTGAGAGGAAGAGGCGGGATCTATCAATGTGTTTAAACGAAAGGTGTGGATTTATTTCCCAACGAATTAAATATAAATATAATAAAAGATCCAATAAATCCTCTCCAGAATAAACTATGGAATTATCTTAATACAAATCTGGTAATTATTTTTTTATATTAAAGTTATAAATATATATATTTTTATAACATGATTAAAATATATATATATGCAATTTGAAGTATAATATTAAGTACAATTTGGAAACACTTACAGATGTTTTATGTTTTATTTAATATTGTTAAGTATTATTATGAAAAATCTTTTCAAATGTTCCTCTAAATTTATCAGACCACTGTCAGTTAAAACCTGTTTTCCCTCTGGACCTGGTTTAACCCTACATCGCGAAATGGTAATATACTTACCAATTAATTTTTATTAAAAATGGATTCATATGCTCCGTAATTTTTAATGTGATAATTTGTATTTATGTCAACCTGACGGAAATAGCACTTTTTTAAGACAATTTTGTTAGTTTCTGTTGCCATTAAACCTTTTCAACATTTTAACCAAAACATTTACTTGCCCCATAAATGGTTAAACAAATTACAACCCTATTTCGGAGGGAATTGATTCCCTGTGTAGGTTTGCAAGGCAACTTTGGTAAAAGGGAATTCAATATGTATAAAATTTAGAGTCAGCTTTAAAAAATTGAGGAAAAAAATGCATAACTCGAATGCTTGACAACATAAATGCATATAAGAAATGGAGGTGAAATTGAGTTGGGATTGAATGGATGGACATCAAAAAGGTAAAAACCTTGTTAGTATATCTTTCGAGAACATGACTAACTGGTAGGAGAAATTTTAAAAGTGAAAAAGTAAAATTAAAAGCAGTGAATGAATAAATTGGTACTACTTGGTTATACCGTCGACCAAAAAGCATCGCCAAACTATAAGATAATACAAATAGTGGATGATTGTAAATGTTATATTCATTTGACATTAACTATAGTCTATGCAAGAAAAAACGACTTCTCAAGGCCGAACGTTCCTCTGTCCATTTTCCCTTTGTTGCCATTGCATCGGAGGAAGCCAGTCCCTTGTCCCTTTTTTCCCACTGCACTTCCGCTAAACAACTTTACCCGTGCAAGAAAGTACCGAACAAGTTATGCGCTATTCGAAGACTTTCCCGCACGCCAATTGGATTTTCTTACGTTCAGAAAAAGCTGTAGTTTCGCTAATTTTGAAGAATTTGTTTTGTGAGTCTATTTAGCAAGAAATATGGGTAGGTTTTTCGACGACAGATTAATGATGCTATTATTTTTTTTAACTCAATTAACAATTTGTAATTGTAACTTTATTGTTAATTTAAATTAATTATGAATTTAAATAAATTGTGACTTTCTAGAACTTACAATGCTATCTGCATTCGTATATTCAGGAAATTTCCTACTATTTTAAGTGCAAAAACATTGAACCCCACATATATATATATATATATATGTATATATATATATATATAATATGCATGTTATTTTTTTTTATTATAAATTACATTATACTGTGTTGCTATCTGGTTATCATCTCAGTCATGACCCAACTATCAATATAAACAGAGTTGTAATCGTAAAAAAAGCAGAGAGTATACGGTATAAGTAGAGGGTATGCGCTACATCATGAATGTTCATAGATAGGATATATGCAAATGCTTTATTTGTGAAACAGATGGTATACGTAACTTTAAAAAATCCGGAAGGCATACGGCATATACTCCCGTATACCCTCCACTACATCCCTGGATATAAAATAGCAAATTCACAGCATTTTCTGAAAAATACTTTGCATGTAATAAAAGAATAAAATGAATTAAAATTTGAATAAGTAGCAAAATACAAGTAAATTAAAGTGTCTCTTTCATTTGTAGAAATCTGAGTGAGAAAAATTTTCGCATGTTAAATTTTTAAGGATGAAAATGTTTTATGAATTTAGTGAGCAATACATTCAGATTTGAATCCGAGAATTTGAACTCCCCTTGACCAGCATCCTTAAAACAAAAATAAATAAAAAGGGGAGGGGAGAAGTGTAAACATGGTTCAACCAATTCGTGCCACTTCAAATGGCTTGATGCAAAATTATTCTTTATAATAATTTTAATATGTGTCTCAAATAACTAATGCTATTTGGGGTGGAAGGGGGGGTAATCATTAAAATCCATATTACATTCAGCATTACTTACCCCAAAATATCTCGAGGGAATGGGTAAATATTGTTTTTTTCTGTTTTTTTTTTTTCCTAAAAAATAAGCAAATTGAAATAAAATAGAATTTTAACGTATGAAATCTTTCATACATCAAAATCTGAGTAAGAAAAACACATCTTTGATTTTTGCATCAGGATTGGAAGCAACGAGCTCTTTTAAATAGTAGTATACATTATAAATAACCTTCTTCGACGGCTTTCTAATATCAGGACTGGTTGCCATAATTAAAAGAAAGCAAAAAAGAGAGAAAATTAAAGAAAGCAACTTAGTCAAACAAAGGACGGAGTAATACTAATCCACTGTATCTCTCAAAAGGTGTGGGGAAAAAGAAGAGCGGTCAATCGGTCACATGACTGTTACCATAGTTACTATCTTAAGATAAGGGCCGAGAGTGACCATCGTGAAGGGGGACATTCGACCTTGAATTGCCAATTTTTCTTGCGAGAACTATAGGATAGGTTGGTTTGTCATCTCATCTAGTGATTTTTAATTCAACTTTTTATTTGTAGTTTTGATTATATTTTACTAATTTATTCGTTTTTCAATTATTTAAAATGAAAATTATGCCAGCTTACATAATTTCTCGAACAATTTGATGATTTGTATAACTTGGGGAAATTAGTCGACGGGATAACCAAGTAGTATGAATAAATTTTATCAATCAGGATAGGGGAGGGTCTCGATATGAGCTGTGGCAGTGTCTACTGTATCGCATGCACACCTAAGCATATGGAGCTGTTTCTATGAAAAAGTTCTCGAGTTAAATCGCACAAAAGAATATACGTATTTTGATAATTTAATGCATTAATTTGTTCTGTTTAAGGAAAAGAAAATTGGAACATCGGCTTCTTAATTCAGAGATAAACTTTAGTGCAGTTTATTTTAAATGTCTTGTTTATTATTTTTCTTTCTGTTTTCAGATTCGATGGTAGATAAAACTGATTTTCTGAAACTCAGCCAGTCATTTCCTTGCATAAAAACAGCGACAATCACTTCTTGCTGACGCCTCGAAGAAATTCCTGTTATTGTCTGAAATCAAGCATATTCATTTGAGAAAATGTCATCGATTGCAGAAGAAAATTCTTCCTCCAGTGAACAGTACTTTGTTCCTCGAAATGAGGATAAGGGAAAACATTCCTCCACAGATACAGGAAAGAAAGTTTTTATTTGTGAAATATGCTCCAAAACCTTTTCTAAGAACTCTGATCTAAAAAGACATATCTTGACTCATACAGGTGAAAAACCTTTTGTTTGTGAAATATGTTCCAAAGGATTTTCTCAAAGTGGTAGTCTAAGAACCCATCTCTTGACTCATACAGGTGAAAAACCTTTTGTTTGTGAAATATGTTCCAAAAAATTTTCTAATAACAGTAATCTGAGAACACATTACTTGATTCATAAAGGAGAAAAATCCTTTGTTTGTGAAATATGTTCCAAAACCTTTTCTAAGAACTGTGACCTAAAAAGACATCTCTTAACACATGCAGGTGAAAAACCTTTTGCTTGTGAAATATGTTCCAAGGGATTTTCTTTTAATGGTAATCTAAGAAAGCATCTCTTGACTCATACAGGTGAAAAACTTTTTGTTTGTGAAATATGTTCCAAAAAATTTTCTACTAACAGTAATTTGAGAACACATTACTTGATTCATACCGGTGAAAAACCCTTTGTTTGTGAAATATGCACCAAAGGATTTTCTCGAAATAGTAATCTAAAAAAGCATCTCTTAGCACATGCAGGTGAAAAACCTTTTGTTTGTGAAATATGTTCTAAAAGATTTTCTGAGACTAGACTTCTAAGAAGACATCTCTTGACACATGCACATGAAAAATCTTTTGTTTGTGAAATATGTTCCAAAGGATTTTCTCGTAATAGTGGTCTAAGGAAACATAATTTATTGCATAAGGAATAATAGCCTTTTGTTTGTGAAATGTGTTTTCCAAAGGAATATTTTATAACCATTACATGAGAAAACATTTGTCTCCTTCCAAATAGACAATTCGTGAAAATGTTCTATATTTTTATTTCCAAAATTGAGTATGAACCCTACATGTGCTATTGTATTTCTATGTCATTGTGTTTCCTTTTTTTTATCTGCCTAAATAGTGCATTTCCATGTAAAAATATAGGTTTGCAATTTAAGTTTAATACGAATTTCAAAATAACAATTTTTTTAATTTAAACTAAGAAAACATGTATTGTTGAAATATATAAAAATATTTTTGGTAGTAATTAGTTATCCCGTCGACAAAAAACTATCGCCAAACTATGGGATTAAATGCCAAAATGAATGATCGTCGGCGACAATCGACGACAATCGTCGTCGATTTCAATGACATTAAATATGATACGCGTGTTTAAAACATGATTAAGTGATTTTTATTTATAGTTTTCTTAATATTTGACTAATTATTTGTTTTTCGTTATTTAAAGTAAAAGTTATGTCAATACGGATAATTTGGCTATAAGTTTGGCGATTTGTATAATTTGGCGAAATTGGTCGACGAGATAACAAAGTAGTACCATATTTTTAATACTAATGGTTGGCATTGATATATAATGCATAAGTAAAAAAAAAAAAAAAAAGATAAATTTGCATTGCTTTAATTTTTTAATTGCATATCTGTTATAACTTTTTGTGCTTTAGCATTTAGTAATAAAATTACAAAAATGTGTACTTTTTTAAGGTCTTGGTGTCTTTTTTACAGTGTGCAAATAACTCCGGACCTTTTAATTTGATTTAAGTAAACCTTTATGTAAGGGGTTTTTAGTAGTTAGTTTGGTACATTTCGGTTAGCCGGGCACCAATGTTATACGTACACAGTGGCGTAGCTAAGGGGGGGCAAGGGGGGCGTCCGCCCCGGGCGCCGAGGCCTAGGGGCGCCAAATTGAGAGAAATTGTTATATATTTATATTGGGGTGGGGGCGCAAAATTTCTTGCTGGCCCCGGGCGCCAAAAAACATGACAGTAGGTGGCTACGCCACTGTACGTACATCAGTATCTATGCTGTAAAGCATCGTTTATACGACGTTTTAGTGTGATCCTAATTCATTCTTATTTGTTTTAATGTAAAAAAGTCTTGTTTGTATGACGTATAACATCGTTTATACGTCGGTTTTTCGATTTGTACACTTTTTTTGTTTATTTTTCTTGTGAATTTTAAGTACAGACGGAATTATGCCAGTTATGGATGACACCAAAGAACATATTTAAATAAACCTCATCCATATGACACCAACGTGGACTAGACCGACCTGTATTATTTTTACACGCACGGCACATTTTTGCTTATCAGTGCGCTAACAGTACAGATCAAGTTTTTTTTTAATTCTTCACTTTTATTACTGTTTCGGCTACAGCTTTTTCGGACATGTCTTAAAAACGCAAGCTCATCTTGGTAAAAGAAAAAATGAACATTTTGAAAAATTCGAATGTAAAAGTTATGATAGTAAAGAATTTCGAGAAGTGTATCGAAACATTAAGAAATTTGTTTGCTACAATACCAGCGGAAATACTTTTCAAACCTGTCACTCATTGCACAAATCTTTAATTACATCTCCACGTCAAACAACCATACGCAGTTTTTTTCTCTCTACATAAAATGATCAAAAGAAAAAATAAGTGTACCATAAAGTACAGAAAATGAGCAGCCCTTTAGCAGACAGGAAATTTTGATAATTTTAAAAGACGCTTATAATTGGAACTTTTGTGAAATAGAGAGGTAACAATAGGAGGGTGAGAAAGATTATTTGGAATTTACCCAGGATTTATATAATTTGTTAAAGGAATAAGAGAGGGGGAGATATATTCAGAGGGAGCTTAATTTCGGTACTTTTTGGTGTTACATTTAAATTGTTTACTGAATTCACCCCCCCCATTTTTTGATTACATGTTTGTTTAATTTATAAATATATGTAAATCAAGATGCTAAACATTAAAATTAAATGAAAACAAAATTAATTCGAGTTTTAGAAGTGAAAATTGATCATGCGACGTTATTCGGTAGTCCCTTCGGCGTCATATAAACGATGCTCGACTGTACATATAAGTGTATCAGTACATATGTATGTATAGGTATATATATATATGTGTATTAAAATACACATATATGCATTTATATATACACATGTATATGTAACACTGGCGCCTGGATATCCGAAAAGTACCATTAGTTTCCATTTTTATGGTGTCACTGTAAAATAATTTTCTCCTAAAGTTAAAAATTAGTCCAACTAAAAAGGCTAAATCAGGATGGAAGTTAGTCCTCTTTCAAAACTTGTCACTTTTAGTCACTAATTTTTTAAATCCCCTTTTTTTACTAAAAGAGATCAAGTCTCTAAATGTTTGCGAGCTGTAGAAACTGGTACACGCTCTTTTAATCAAAAGAAAAGTGTCATTAAAATCTAACATTTTTGACTTTCCGATTCGTCCCCATTTTCAACATCAACAGTTGTTGATATTCTTGTGCAAAAAGCTATTATAGTCAATGCCATGTGTATATACTGTTGAATTATGTTTATATGAGGACACAGTTAAAACAAGCAATTGCACATTGATAAAAGTTCACTGTAACTGTATTGTGATTTTCTCTCTTATTATGAAGTACAAAAGTAGGGTAACAGTTAATGGGATATTTGAGTTTCGATGAAAAATAGGGTAGACTCAATAAATGAATTCCATCACAGGAGTAAGCATCATGGCACTCTTTATCGAATTTCCTTTCCATTCAGAATTCTTTGTTTTTATCAGAAGAAGAAAAACAGAAACGGGACGAATGAAAGGAATGAACGAAACCTATAAAGAGTATAAAGAAGGCCTTTTGCATAATCATGTTGACACTATTTTCTTTCTTTCTGAACAGTGGAGTAGTTCATGGCATAGTAATTTTGAACAGATGAATAGTCATGGTTAAAACGATTCATAATTATAAATTATATCCATGTGTCATTTACAGGAGGGTGGGGAGAGACAGGAACAAATCTAGAGTTCTATCGGCGGTTTGAAATTTTATTTTATTTTATGAAATGATGTATCGAAATGTAATTATATCTTGCTATCTGTAAGGTCTTTTTAAATAAAAATTTTCATAATTGTATTTTTACGAAAATAGGATCATAAAAAGTCATTTTTAATTAAAGTTTTGTTTTCTGTCACCCTCCCTCCTCAAAGTTTGAGGTTGGGGGTAGGGAGAAAATCCTAAAATCTATGCGGGTTATAAAATTGGGTTATGCGAGTTGAAAATTTCTGAGTACGGACACAGATAAAGCGGTTTTTAATGAAAATTTTTATCCCTGTCACTCCCCAGGGGTGGGGATGGATAGAGGAAAAAAAGGTATACAGTAGATTCCCTCAAATCTGCACAGCTTGGGACCAGAGGTTGTGCGGATTTTATAATTTTGTGGATTTCTGATCATTGCCTTGTCTACATTATTTAAACAGTAATTTGAATATAATAATACAATTGAAATTATAATGTATACTTACAATATGGTAAAATATTAAAAAAAAAGATTAATAAATGAAAATATTGAAGATTTAGATATTTTTTAAAGGACAAAAATATTAAAAGCAAAGGTCAGTGTAAATAATCAATAATGTGTAATTAAATATTGAGTATAAAGTGAGATGCTATTTTCCCAAATTCAGCTCTAACAGTGGCCGAGAGGTTCTGTCTTCGTAACTGGTCGATAGCAAGTGCTGGGCTCAAATCCAATCGCGGCCGTCGGCCTAATCGTTCAGAGTTCTCTGTGGTTTTCTTCGAACCTTGCATTTCCTTGCTTAAATACCGAGTATGTTCCTTTAGAAAGACCCCCCACTAGAGGCAACTTACCCCCTTCGGGCCTATATCCTACATGTTGATAACTGGCTGTCATAAAATAAACGAAACAAATCCTAAATTATTCAATGAAGCTTGCCTTAAAGGTGTACAACTAATTAATATCAAAATATGAATTAAAGAAAGTTTTATTTCAGGTTTAGCCAGACTTAATAATCAAAAAAGCTTGATTAATGCACAAATACATTTGGCAAAAAAAATGTGATTACTAGTGAATAAGTAAAATATTGAAATTTTCAGAAATAAATTTATTCTTCCTTCATTAAAAAATATGAATTCAGTAATATTAACGACAATTACAGATTAATATGTGTATAGTACTGACACAAAAATAAAAATGACGAATTTTGTCTTTAAATCTGAACTGAAATTTTCATTGTTTACATCTGTAAATTATGTGCGGATTTGACGGCGTCTACTGTATTGTGTTCTGTCAGACATTTTGAAAATAAATTTTTGTTATGGTAAATTTGTGACTATAGTTTACTTAGTAATTTAAATTTAAGGGTGGCCCCCTTCAAATGTAAGGGTGGCAGTAAAAAATGTATCTTGGGTATTTTTAGAAGCTCTAAAGTATTGTAGCTTGATGTAACTAATTTTATCTGGTCGTAGAAGAATGGAATTTTCACAGTTTTATTTGTTATAATAGAAAAAGTTAAAAAATAAATCTATAACATCTTGTGACCTAGAATTTTTAATTTTGTAATGCTTGAAATAACTACTTTGAGCAAGTGGATTTTCATATGATGGGGAACATTTGTAATTAATTTTCCAAAACTTACGGTGTCAAATGTAGCATTGCTAAGAAAGTATCACTATCCATACAAATAAAGGACGTATTATATATATTTTTATCCCTTCTTGCAGATATTATCAGAAATATTTTCTGCTTTCTTTTATATAGGATTTAAGTAACTCATAATTTTTTTATTGTAATTTATGTAAAATATATTAATAAATATGTAAGATATATTGACTCTAAAATAACTACCCTGCATTGTCATGGCGATTATTACAAATAATGCAGTATTTACTTTGCAACAGGATGTATCCTTAATACAATGTGAAATGAATTTTATTTTATACGCAATAACATATAGAAAGAGTATTCTGATGCTCTGAGAAATAAAACATTACAAATTACATTCTGAAAATCCCCACCCCCCAAAGAAAAAAAATAACTTAGAGTTATTGTGATACTTTAAAGTTTGTGAAATTTCGGAGCTTAACGGTATTAAAAAAGTCATCTGTTCAACAGTACTTAAAGAATTAGCTTGGTAATTTTTGATGGCAGAATTTAACATTTCTTTATATTTAAATTCAGCAGTATCTGTGAATATAAAAGAATCAGAAACATTTCCCTTTTTTTTTTTTTTTTTTTTTTTTTTTTTAATCTGATAAAAAATTGTTCAAATCTTTGAAAATTTGCAAGCAGAAAACAAGTTTTTTTCGTCTTATAAACCACTCTGTAAACATTTATTTTGACGAACGTATATTCTGCTCTTTCCATAAACGTATATTTTGGAAAGAGCAGAAAACAAAAAGATTTCTGCTCTTTCCAAAAATCCATATGAAATTCCTTTCAAAAATCTAATTTAGTTTTGAGGACCTTTTCACAGTTTTGCAGAATTATTAAATTGTCACTAAAATAAATGTTTCATCACTCGCTCATCCTGTTTGCATATAGGAAGCTAACATGATGTTTCATCATCCTGTTTCTACCTTAGCATAAATTGAAGTTTTTACTACAGTTTAATAAGAAACATAGTATACCTATAATGTGGATAGGCGCTAATTTACCTTTCAGCGGCATACAGAGAAAAAAAAATATGACCCCTCCCCATCTCCCTTTTATTCACTTTTCAGGTGGGTTCACAACTATCCATATGTGTAGCACCTATTGGCAATTCAATCACTCGAATACGCCATCTGGTGGATAAAAGATGTAACTTATCACTTCAGGAGAGTGCCGTGCAAAAGGGCTTCCTTAAAGGGCAACTTCAGTCAAATGAAAAGGCCAGTTTCCTAATGCTAATCGTATGGAAAAATTATAAAATATCTCAATATTTTTTAATTAATTATTTGCATTGGATAACTGAGATTGATCTGAATGTAGGCCGTTTTTAATTTTTTCGATTTTGGTTGCAGATATTTTTTATAAGGGTGCTGTCGCTTTCCAAACCGGTTCCGAAAATAAAAGCGCCCTCATAAAAAAATATTTGTAAACGAAATTTAAAAAAAAGTAAAAAACAGCCTGCATACAGATCTATCTCAGCTATCCAATGCAGAAAAAACATTTAAAAATATTGAAATGCAACCGAAATATCTTTATAAATTTCTTCCTTGGGATTAGTATTAGCGAAAGGGTCTTTTCATTTGACTGAAGTAGCCTCTTAAGACATAAAAGTAAGGGAAGCCCGACGTCACACAGGGGTTACCCCTATTACTAAACCCTTTTTTTAAATATCCATTTTTCGTATGCTTAAATAATTTAAAATTTTATACTAAAAACTTCAAGTAAATATTACACTATTAATATTAAATTAAAACTAACTACCTATATCCATATGAAAGACTATTTTGTTATGTACATATTATATATATCTAAGCAACTAGATTTGTCATTTACCAATGTAGAACTACAGTTGACAATATTTGAATTTCAAAATATGTTTTATGATTTACCAATTACAGTATGGACCAGTTTCAACTGACGTCACACCCTAGCAACCATCTTAGCAACCAGACGTGCTTTTTGTTTGCTCGCCCCCCCCCCCAACAAATTTGGCCGATTATGATTGGTTCAAAATACAGGCTATAAATTGTCGATAATAATTGGTTGGATAAAACTTGGTGGATAGCTGATCACATGATTGAAACTGATCTGTATTAAGAAAAAAAGCAGTTTCTTCAGGGAAAAAAGACAGGAAGTTGCAGGAAAAAAAAATCTTCAATTTTTTTTTTAACCCTGATTGATTTTTTTATTCCTAAAAATTACTTTTGAAAAGTATTTGTGGATCCTTTTGTGTTTCAGTGGGAAAGCGCGGGCCTATTCGGTAAAAAGGCCCTGGCTGTACAAGCGCATTACTTCACATGTACCTTAAATAATTTGTTCAGAATGAATATTCTTTTGCACAATTTCAGATTTCCCGTGACATTTGTGTTCTGCTTTAAATGACAAATTAATATTTATCTTAACTTAAATATCTAAAACTTTCAAATGGATTTACTATAAAGAATTGTCTGAATAGAAATTTAGCATTAGTTTCAATTTTCTTGTACCGAAGGCTGCGAGCAGTGCTTCTATAGGCTATTTTAATTCCTACAGTTGGGGAACGTTGAAGTTGCGAGTATGTAAAAGCCTATACAGACTTTTTACTCCGTTGGCTTGGCGGCTTGGCTTAAACGTGACTTAACATGGTTGCACTATCTGGCGTTATAGCACTCATTTTGGCAACATAATATTAATTTTGAATTGTGCTTGCAAAAATCTTATTTCAAAGATTTTTTTCTTGTCATTTCATTGAAAGATTAAATATAATTGGTTATTGACAATTTATTATCAAAGCACATTATTTAAATTAGAATAACATACATATTTTCCAAGAACTTTTCATCTTAAAAAATAATGTTTAGAATTAAAATATTTCGAAAGTTAAAAATAAACATTGTTCCAATTTAACATCACCTATATTTTTTTAATTATTTTGTAAACGAATCGCAATTCTTTCTTTGATAAATGTGTTGTTAATAATCAGGTTTAAAGTTATATGCATGTAATGTGTACCAGGTATCTAACATTGCTCAATGTGCAATTTTGAAGAAACACACGAATTCCCATTTGTATTTTATATAAAATCTACTCATATTTTTTTTAATTGCGATGAGAAAACATACTATTAAAACAAAAAGATTTTAGAACGGGTATGATTCTGGTTTGCAGACTTGATCACTTTTTTTTTTATTATTTATTTACAAAAAGGAGACTATAAAGAGGACATAAGATAAACTATTTATTTTATAATTAATCAAAACATCCGCGCAGGAATTTTTTTAAAAACATGCCAATAAAAAAAGCAACTTCAAAATTTAAAGTACAAAAAACTAATAATAATAATAATGAAAAATAAATAAATAAAATAAAATAAATATTAAAACGTGAATTTCTACTGGCATTAAAAGGATAGTAGAACAGTAATCTTTTTAACAAGTCTTTCTTTTTTCAATTATTTAGACCCCCCCCCCTCTCATTGCGCTGCATATGCCTAAGTTTTTGTGAAAAATGACTCCGTTTTGACGTTAGAAAGATTCATGTTTGAGCAGAATAACTTTCCCCGACTTTTTATTTGCAACCCTTGTAGTAATTGGCCGATAATTCACTTTCGTTTTCGGCCGAAAACCTGAGTTTTGCCGAAACTTTGTTTTCTGCGAAAATGCTGCTGACATTTCAGCCTGATCGAAACTATTTTTATTTAAAAAATCTCGTTTCTTCAAAATTTTTCAACATTACTCATTGATTTGAGCTGCATCGGCTCAAATGAGACTATTTATTGCTATGAACTTCTTTGTTTACAATTTATCAGTCATCATTGACTCAAGATGTGAGTGGGAATTATAAATTTAATGAAATTCGTATAATAGAAAATATTTCTGTGTTATGGTTGAATTAATTACGCATTATATTATGAAAATAAAAAGTGTTGGGTTTAAGTCATAGCGAGTTAACTTGAGTCACACTCACACACATAATTAATTAATAATTGTGTATATTTAATAAATATGTATAATTAATTAATAATTATGTATAGTTAAACTATATGTATAGTTAATTGATAATTATACTAACTAAATAAATGCGTTTAATTAATAGTAATTATGTATATTTAAATATCTATATAATTAATTAATAACTATGCATATTTAATAAATACGTATAATTAATAAATATGCATATTTATGTATGTCTTACTTTATAATTTTTTTACATTCGTTTTTGTTTTCGGCCGAAAATAGAAAGATCACTGAAATTTGGATTCAGTTTCAGCCTTAAAAACCTGTTTCACTCGATCCTTAAACTCAGCACTTAAATAGAAACCTTTTTATTTATTTTATTTTGCTTTAATATTTTATTGTCATATTTGGTATGCATTTAAGGTACATTTTTCCTATAAGTTCAAATATACAAATATTGTTTCTGTATTTTAGAAGGTTTCAAAAATAAAAACAATACATTGCAGATTAAAAACTCGATTCTTCAAGTAATTATCTCTTAACTGACCGGAAATTGGAGGAGACGTGGGGTGTCGTTATCTGAAAAAGGTTTTCAATTTTTGTACAACACATGTTTATTAGCGCCAAAATTTCGCCAAAGCGAATAAATACATTTTTATATAAATTTTATATGTGCAAGTCGTAATAGTGACAAATTTTAACTTAAATCAGTTGCATTTAGTCAATAAATTGTTTTCGCATTAAAATTTTGAAGAAAAAAGAGATACCGAGGGAGATTTTATTGAAATAGTCAACGCACTTTTTCTTGTCACGGAAGCATAACATTCACAGTATAAACTGTACTCTCAACGTCTTCGTTCCCCAAGTATAGTAGTCGTTGTTCAGTCTGTCCGTCTGCATGAAACTGCTCAAAAACTACCCGACTGAATCGTTTGAAATTTAAAATGTATATTTGTTGTATAATTATGTCAAGTCATTTGAAATTTCAAGAAAATCGGATGTATAGTCCCATAATAGGGATAATCAAAAGTTAAATAAAAAAATTAAATGATGGCCAATAGGAAAAAAATTTCAAGTGCATTTTAATGATATTACACTTATTCGAACATAGTAACTCTTTTGTTACATATTATTTTGCTAACTTCAATCGGCAAAAATTCTGCCTTTAGATAAGGAAAAGAAAATTACTTTAAAATACTGGGGTCCAGAATATTTTGAGAACCTGTGAAGCACAGAACATATGGCAAAACTACGACACAGATCAAATTTTTAAATATATAGAGTTATAACTACAGTACAGCTGCTAAAACTGTATGCTGCATTTTATTTAAATTATTATTGTTATTTTCTTTTTGATTAGTTCATGTCTTTTTTCATGAACAAGAGCATGGACAAGAGCATATGTTTTTGAAAAAATAAATAAATAAATAATTATAAGAACAATAATAATAATAGCAGTTAAAAGTCGTCTTTTTTTGGAGAGCTCATAATAATTTTCCAACTGAGCGAAAAAATGCCCAGGCCGGGAATCGAACCCAGATACTTGGCGTACATGGCCAATGCTTTTAACTGTTAAGCTAACTGGGCGAATTTTTCGCTCAGTTGGAAAAATTCAATTCGTATGATAAATTTACCAATCAGTTTGATTGTGTCAAAATAATAGTATATCTACGTATCCGTCGTTATATGGAGTTACATTACCAGCGTTAATTCTGCCGGGCTGTCTAAATGACAGACCAGAGGTTAAGACCAATAAGGTTATCTGAGCGAAAATTCCCAGCCGGCTATCGCCCAGTTAAATTTACACTTAAAAGCATTGGCCTTGTACGCCAAGTATCTTGGTTCGATTCCCGGCCTGGACAATTTTTCGCTCAGTTGGAAATATTCATTTCGTATTAATACATACATCATTAGATATATCTGCAAGATACAGCTATAAAATATAATAAAAATATAAAACACAGCATAGAAACGGTCTGTTTTGAGTCAGTATCCATGTGAAACGTCATATCTGACTGAACGACTGAAAGCGTCTATAGGAACGCCTGTAAATCTTACTTCACAGCAGTGGCATAGCTAGGATGGGAGACACCCGGGGCGGATATAAATGGTGTCGACCATTTATATCCGTCGTAGCCATCGCAATCATCAAGGTGTCACCCCCCTTTCAATCCGTCATATTTTTTCAATCACAATTCAATTGTTATTATAACAAATGACCATACCATTCCTTATTTACCTTTTGTCCTCCTCCATAAAAAATCCACAGGGACGACTTATCACTCAACACATAATCCGCATAAGTCAGTGCGGTATCTATATGTAAAAGATAAGATATTTAGATACACCATTCTGTATAAAATTTCAGATTCTCAAAGAAAAGAAAACTAACTGTATTGTGTTGTACGCTAAAAATTTCATTTTATTTCAGAATTCCTTTCCAAAATCTTAGAAGATTATATTATGTATTTGCAATTAAAAACTGGGTGTCACACCCTTAAAGGGTGACACCCAGGACGCTCCCCCCCCCCCCACCCGCTAGCTACGCCACTTCTTCACAGCCAGAAGTAAAGGACAACACATGATAAATTTCGGCTAAGATCATTAAGCACTTTTTTCTGAACAAACAAAGTTTAAAAGTAAAGGATAAGATTTATAAATTTTCAAAACTTTTTTCACAATACACCCCTTTGTCCTTTTTTGCGCCTGCTCTCGTACATAGTCTCGGGATTAATTAGCTATTTGCTCAGGGCCGTAGCTAAGGGGGCGCTATGGGCGGCTCAGCCCCCCCCCCAAAAAAAAATATTTTGCTGCCCCCCTGGAAAAGATTTCTAAGTAGCTAAATGAATTTATGTTCAAAAATCTAATTTTGTTTTGAGACCCTTTCCCAGTTATGCAAAATTACTAAATTGTATCGAAAATAAGTGTTCAACACTCCCTCATCCTATTTGTACATATGAAGCTAACACGATGTTTAATTTTGCACGAGTTAAAAACTCAAAATTTTCCACCATCCTACTTTTTTCTTAGCATAAAATGAAGTTATTAGAACAGTTTAATAAGAAACACAGTATTTACAATGTGAATATGCACTAATTTATCTTTCTGTGTCAGAGAGAGAGAATCACGAGCCCCCACCTACATTCTCTAGAGTCCCCCCCTTATATTCACTTCTAGTTACGGCCCTGTATTTGCTACTCTAGTATTTAAAACCAATAAAACTATTAAATATTTAAGGCGGTTATCAAATCCCCTGCGCAATAACGCGGAATTTTTTGCCTCATTTTCCAACGCAAATGCATAAAATTGACAGGTCTGACAACATATGGGATTTGAAATCAAAATGAGTTTTTTTTATTTTTTCGATAAATAAGATACTTATCAAGTTATAAACAAATGGGGTAAAGCGACGGCAATTTTTCCGCAAAGTGGCGTCAAAAATTCGGCTTATAACGCCAACTTTACCGTATTTACTCGTGTATACCGCGCACCCTATACTTAATAAGAAAAAAATGGCAATTTTTTATAATCTCGTGTATAACGCGCACTGTAAATTTGATATGCATCTGAATGAATAACCACATGAATTTCAGTAAAGACAGCTAAAACAAACATTAGTTACATCAGGCTAGAGAACCAGACGAAAATACAAATTTTAGACTACGAAAAGGGAGCGAATGACGGGTAGAGGGAGTGAGGAATAAGTGACGGCTATGAGAATTGCTAACTAACATTTAAATAATATTATTAGTACTGTTGTATAAAAAAGTGAAAGGAGTGCCATAAAAATACAGTAATACTTAACTTAAGTAAGATTTTCCGAGTTTTGATGTCATCTATAAATGCATTTTTTGATCCATATGCAGATCGTCTGATTACATCCAGCAGTAGTAAAAAAATTCCGTGTATAACGCGAACCTAGGAATTTTGACCTAATTTTTTGGGAAAAAAAACATGCGCGTTATACATGAATAAATGCGGTATTTTTTGAAAGATCTTTAACGTTTTCCCAAAAATTGACAAATCTTTAAATTACATAGTTTCTGAATAATACCTGCCAATTTCATGCCTTTCCGAACACAAATAAAATAACAAATGTACCAGAAAAAAAGCTGTATTATAAGCTATTTCAGAAGAACTATGAAAACTCAAGAATTTGTGAAACCTGCTGCTGATGAATGTAACGTAATTTTCAATCTATCAGGACTGATTTATTCGAAACATGAGATACAGTAAAACCTCTCTAAGTTGACCACGTAAAAATTAAAGTATTTAAACAAATTGAATTTAATTTAATTGTACATAAAAATACCGCCAGACTATAAAAAGTAAATGGTACTACTAGGTTATCCCGTCGACCAAAAAAATACCGCCAGACTATAAAAAGTAAATGGTACTACTAGGTTATCCCGTCGACCAAAAAATTATCGCCAAACTTTAAGATTAAATGTCAATATTGGATGATCGTGAATGTCACATTCAATGACATTATAATGTCTAAGTGATTTTTATTTCGACTTTTTGTTAATACTTTTATTAATATTCTACTAATTATTTGTTTTTTCGTTACTTAAAATAAAAATTATGTCAATATGTAAAATTTGGCTATTAGTTTGGCGATTTGTATAATTTGGCGAAATTGGTCGATGGGATAACAGAGTAGTACCAAGTAAATTAATAAATCCAAAACCTTAATTTATAATTATTAAATCATTCATCTATTTGCTAAGAAGGTAGACGGCAGCACTAATAAATTCATATTAGAATTATTACAATTGGAAGGTATATTTTTGATTCAATTTACAATATTTAGTCAAAATCTTTAGAATATTTTTTTGGATAAAATTTGCATACACACACAAACATTTCCTCATATTATAACATAACAGCAGAAAAGACTGGGCGTCAATATTAGCTTTGAGTTTAACTCGATAAAACAATACATTTTCAGCAGATTAACAATTGCAGTCAAAGTTCTATAATCCGTACAAGTTTTGGCCAAAGGTTGTACGGATTATGGAATATTGTGAATTATGCGAACATTTTATTATTCCTAGACAGCATTTTAGTTCTATAATCAGTATAATATAGAAAAATAAATATGAAGTCTAATAATTAATTTAATAGGCTATTTCAAAAAATTCTTTTTTAAAGTTATTTTATTAATATATATATATATATATATATATATATATATGAGTGTGTGTGTATGCATTTAAATTTAAATAATTACATATGTTCCGTATGTTCCGTATGTTATATGTTACATAATGTTATTGCAGTCTGTTCTTTACTGTTAATAAGATAAAAGAATTATATTAATAAAAAACAAATGTTTTAGTATGATTTAATTTTTTTTTATTATTATTATTCATTTTAAAAAATCCATTTTGGACGACGAATGTCTAAATTTTCTTAACAGTTCATTTTACTGTTTACACTCGTAGAAAATTGCGGATTATCGATCCTTGACTGTATGTACCGTTGCTCATTTTCGTCTTTCAAAATTTTCAACGTCGATTTCTGCAAACTCTTCAACAACTTAATAACTGTTTCAATCTTCATTTCCATTAAAATACAATAACCCACAGAAAAAACAGAATAATTAAAAAAAATCGATTTTTTCCAATCATGTGACCTATCATATCCCATTCATCTATTCATATCTCAAAATGGTATGATAAAAAATTTAGTCCATGAGAGATGTTTTTCAAATAAAATTTGAGAACACGCAAGATTTGGCCATATTATATAATATCAGTAGCTTTCTTTGGCAGCCAATTTAGTCTCCTTTAACTGCAAGCTGAGCTACTATCATTCCTAAATTAATTTAAATTTGACTTGCTAAATCCTATTCCAAATCAGAAAATCCTGTCAGAGAAATCAAGAACTCGATATTCGGTACTACTTGATTAACTCATTGACCAAAAAGCTATCGCCAAACTATAAGATTAAATGCAAATAATGGCTGACCGTAAATGTCACATTCACTTCATCTAGGGTAGTTGGAATCAGCTGATTTACTTCTCATCCGTCGATCAAATCTTGCCGTCTGACCTCCAGCTGCACCCATAATCCTCCAAGTTACCAATCACAGCTGCCATTCAACGATTGTTTTACTTACAACGGTTCATTTGTGACGTCATATGAACTATTTGTTGCGTCAGCAAGTGATATTTAAATCAATTTTTTATTTGTATTTTTATAAATATTTTATTAATATATTTTTCTACAGTTATTAAGATTAAAAAAATATGTTAATTTGTGTAATCTGGTAAGCAGTTTGCCGATCGACCAATTTTGCCAAATTATATAATTTGACAAAATTGGTCTATGGGATAACTTGGTATTTTTATGATAGACAGGCACATGGAATAAATCAAAAAACATTATTCCTGTCGTATATTTTCAAATTACATTTATTTTTTTAATGCAATCTTTTCACTCATTTTTTATTTCAAATATAAGACTTACATTTAAAACTGAAGCATTTAAAATTCGCGGTTTTTGGTTTTTTTCCTAAAAAAATGAAAGAAAATAAATAATACTGTAACTCATGACATTTAATTTGAACATTAAAACATTGTTTCAATTTACCATGCGAAAAATAAAAAATGCTATAAGCGAGAATTATGCTTGTCTGACATAAAACTGTCGAGAATTTATGTCGATCATGGGAATTTTTATGCATTTTTGTTCAAATAATAATAATAATAATAATAATAATTTTTAATCAAATAGAAACTTTGTATATGAAAATCGATGATGTATACGAAAGTCATTGGTTTGTTTGGAGTATTATAATATAAATGAAATGATAGCAATGGAACAGTATTTGGCCCTGCGCTTAGCTATAAAACAAAAATGTCCGAATGACTTTGAAAAAAAAACAAGTGATCAGCCAGGAACTATTGATGACAGTCACATGACTTAGGCTATTATTATAGAGATTATAGGAGGCAATATTGTCATGAAATAAATCATTTTTGTATTTGAAGATGTAGAACACAAAGAAGAAGCAAAAGAAACAAGACCTTAGAAACAAAATGCGTCTGATTAGCTTATTAAACTCTTATGTATGAACTGACTAAAGATGACGAATTAATATTCAATTAATTATTCATATAATTTGAGAAAAATACCAAGCTCATGCTGGGTTCAAATAATACATGATAATGAGACATGCTTCATCTAAATTTTTTGAATGTCTTTTAAGAAAAAAAAATAGCCAATAGGATTTTTTTTCCACAAAAAATATTTTTAGCATATTTCTCATCTGTTTTTAAAAGTCTTAATTGAACAAAGCTTTTCCAATCGGGCGAAATATTGAGGTACAATTTATCTTTTTCAGGACAGATTAAGATTAGGGGAAAGTTACTTTACAATAAAATAACAAATGTTAAAGCCATCAAAAGGTTTTACAGAAAATTAATGAACAGGTCTGGAGTTTTTTGCTTCTTATCAAAATGACAACTATGGAAAATTTTTACACTTTTGTTTTTTTATTACTAAATGCTAAAACAGAAGAGATGTGATAACAGTAAATGCAATGACACATACAGGGTTCATAATCAATTTTAACAAAAGAAAAAAATACAACAGATTTTTAAGAGGTATCTATTTAGTATGAGAAAAAAATGTTCTTAATAAATGATTATCAGCTAATCTTTTGGAAAACATATTGTACAAACAAACGATTTTCTCCTGTATCAATCTCGAGGTGTCTTTCTAGTTGACAGTGTCTATAAAAATTCTTTGAAGTACATTTTAAACATAAGAATTTTATCAAGTATGTGTTAAGAGATGCCTTCTTAGACTACTATTCTGAAAAAATCCTTTGGAACATATTTCACAAACAAAAGGTTTTTCACCTGTATGAGTCAAAAGATGGGTTCTGAGACGACCATTCTGAGAAAATCTCTTGGGACATACTTCACAAGCAAAAGGTTTTTCTCCCGTATGAGTCAAGAGATGTTTTCTCAAAGTACTTTTATGAAAAAATCCTTTAAAGCATGTATCACAAGCAAAAGGTTTTTCTCCTGTATGAATCAAGAGGTGCTTTTTTAGATCACTGTTCTTAGAAAATCTTTTGGAACATACTTCACAAGTAAAAGGTTTTTTCTCTGCATGCTTCAAGAGATGGGTTCTTAGATTACTATGTTGGGAAAAACCTTTGGAACATATTTTGCAAATAAAAGGTTTTTCTCCTGTATGCATTAAGAGATGGGTTCTTAGATGACCATTCTGAGAAAATCCTTTGAAACATACTTCACAAATAAAAGGTTTCTCTCCTGTATGAGTCAAGAGATGCTTTCTTAAGTGACCATTATCAGAAAAACCTTTGGAACACATTTCACAAACAAAAGGTTTTTCTCCTGTATGACTCAAGAGATGGGTTTTTAGATTACTATTCTGAGAAAAACCTTTGGAACATACTTCACAAATAAAAGGTTTTTCACCTGTATGTGTCAAGAGATGATTTTTTAGATTACTATTCTTAGAAAATCCTTTGGAACATACTTCACAAATAAAAGATTTTTTCTCTGCATGCATCATGAGATGGGTTCTTAGATTACTATGCTGGGAAAAACCTTTGGAACATATTTTGCAAATAAAAGGTTTTTCTCCTGTATGCATTAAGAGATGGTTTCTTAGATGACCATTCTGAGAAAATCCTTTGAAACATATTTCACAAATAAAAGGTTTTTCACCTGTATGTGTCAGGAGATGATTTTTTAGATTACTATTCTTAGAAAATCCTTTGGAACATACTTCGCAAATAAAAACTTTTTCTCGTTTATCAGTGGAGGAATGTTTTTCTTTATCCGCAATTTGAGGAACAAAGTGCTGTTCACTGAAGGAAGAATTTTCCTGTGTAATCAACGACATTGCCTTAAATGAATAAGCTTAATTTAGGATGATAGGAACTTCTTCAAAGTACCAGTTTGAAGAGATATTTGCTGTTTTTATTGATGGGAATGAAAGCAACATGTAAGCTTATGTATAGCTTATGCAAAAACAGTTTCATCTTCATTGAATCTAGAAATAGAAAGAAAAATAATAAATAAGACATATTTTTATAAACTGCACTAAAGTTTAATATGAGACAATTAAATATCAGATTTGACAATTTTGATGTCCTTAAAAAGTACAAAATTCATGCATTAAATTATCATACAGGACAGTTTCATATGACATTTCAAATAGATTACTGGAGGGCAAACAACCGTTAAATGGCTGTTGTGATTGGTAGCAGAGAAGATTATGGGTGCGATTGGAAATCAACCAAGCAGGTATGATTCGTGGAAAACAGCTGATTGAAACTTTCCTAGATATGCTTAGATAGATGAGTGTTGATACTGATAAATACAGGGCTCAAAATGTAACGGAGGAAACTGGAACAATGTTCTGGTTTGTGAAATTCTCAAAACATAGTATTACAATTTTATATATATAACATATTGTGCTTGCTCTCAGTTAATGCTCAGTAAAATCATGAAAAATTGTTTATTTTAATAAATTTTGCGGTCGACAGTAAATCGTTTTTATTCAGATAAATGGAGTGAAGTAGAAATTTTAGATGAAAATTAAAGTTTATATAATATTAAACTTATGATATTTAAACACTGAATTAACAATATTAAAGCATTAACATTACTATTATTATTTGAATTGTATTACTTTTTTAAACATTAAGATATACCAGATAGAATAAAGTTTGGGTATAAAATAAAGAATTTTTTCTTGTGCTCGAAAAACATAGGTTTTGTGCGGTCGGCTCTTGGACTATTAGTTTTTTATCAGTTCCAGAATTTTCGTAGGCTTTATTTAATACTATTGTTTGTTATACAGGATGGTCATAAAAAAACTTTGCCGGTATATGTTGCTCTAGTTTCCATTACGTTCAACCGATCGAGGTGAAATTTCAGATATAGCTTTTCAGAAGTATGAGCTCGAGATTCTCTGAATGGCAACAAAATGGCGTTCACGGTTACAGTTATAATTACAGAAACTCATAATTTTCCAATAGCAACACTCATTTTTTTTTCATCGCAAAATCCTCAACCCATGCGAAAACTCTAAAGAGCGTTGGAACCGTATGTGTATAGCAAGCAACGGACACGTTAAGTAAGTTAAATTTTTTTAACACATTCAAACTGATTAGTAAAGTTATCTTACGAATTATATTCAGAAAAACATATATAACAATCATTTGTTTTTTTTAGGTCTTTTTTAAAAAGCACAAAGAATAGACATTTTGATATTACTGCTAAATAAGATAAATTTTAAAATTAAAAAATTGCATTAAATATATCAATTCCTTAAATAAGTTACCTTCAAACGAAATGAAACTTAATATGGGGAGTTCAGCAGGCTTAACTCCACTGTAACGCTATAACTGGCACTGTTGATTATTAGTATTTCTGTTTTTTGTTGGAATAATAAGAAAAATAAACAAAACAAACATAGAATTAATCTTTTTTAAAGTAAATATAATGAAGATACTGTGGAAAAGTCGGAATATAATGCAAATAATAATTATTATGCAACATTCCATATAACGCAATTTTACGATGAAAGCGATAATATCAGAAAACATTTCGATTCAACATTAAACATCGATTCAAGTTTTCTATGTTGCCATCTATTTTCTGGAACGAACTTCAATAGTATATGTTGTGTGAATTTCTACATTATGCTTTTTCCCTCCCATAAATCCAAAGTAATCGCTTCGAGAATTGGATCAAAGACGGATCGTTTCAAATAAAAATGGATCCTATTTATCTTATTTGGTTGTTTAATGTCGCACTAATTATACTCTCAAATGTTTCATCATCCTGTTTCTTCCTTAGCATAAATTGAAGTTTTTACTACAGTTTAATAAGAAACATGGTACAGTCGAAGTTCTATAATCCGCACACGCTGCAGCCAAAGGTTGTGCGGATTATGGAATATTGTGGATTATACAGTAGGATGTATATTATATGTCATTTTATTATTCCTAGACAGCATTTTAATCCTCTAATCAGGACTATATGAAAACATATATATATATGAAATCTAATAATTAACTTGATATGCTATCTGAAAAAATGCCTTTTTAAAGTTATTTTAATTAAAAAAATTATATATAAGTGCCTTTAAATAAAAATAATTTTTACAGATGTTTCGTAATGCAAATAATCCGTTTTTTACTGTTAATAAAATAAAAGAGTTATATTAACAAAAAATAAATGTTGTATTATTATTTATTTTTCAATTTTTCAATTTTTTTATTATTTGTTTTAAAAATCACTTTTGGATCACAAATTTGTAAATTTTCTTAACTGTTTATTTTATTGTTTACATTCGTAAAGTAACGCGAATAATAGAAAATTGCGGATTATGGAAGCGTGCATTATAGATCTTTGACTGTACCTATAATGTGGATAGGCACTAATTTATCTTTCAGTGGCACACAGAGAGAAAAAAAATATGACCCCCCCCCCACCCCTTTCCCTTTTATTCACTTTTCAGGTGGGTTCGCAACTATGCATATGTGTTGCACCTACTGACAATTCAATCAGTCAAATACGTCATCTGGTGGATAAAAGATGTAACTTATCACTTCAGGAGAGCGCCGTGCACAAGGGCTTCCTTAAAGGGCAACTTTAGTCAAATGAAAAGCCCAGTTTCCTAATGCTAATCGTATGGAAAAATTATAAAATATCTCAATATTTTTGAATTAATTTTTTGCATTGGATAACTGAGGTTGATCTGAATGTAGTTTATTTTTTTCGATTTTGGTTGCAGATATTTTTATAAGGGAGCTTTAACTTTCCAAACCGGATTCTCATAAAAAATATTTTTAAACAAAATAAAAAAAGTAAAAAATGCCCTGCATTCAGATCAATCTCAGCTATTAAATGCAAAAAATAAATAAAAAACTAAAAATAAATTATTGAAAATTTTTAATGTACAATCAAGATATCTTTATAAATTTCTCCCACTGGATTAGTATTAACGAACGGGTCTTTATATTTGAACTTCTTAGATGATCACATGATTGAAACTGATCTGTAGTAAGAAAAAAAAACAGTTTCTTCAGGAAAAAAAGGCAGGAAGTTGCAGGAAAAAAAATTCTTCATTTTTTTAACCCTGACTGATTTTTTTATTTCTAAAAATTACTTTTGAAAAGTATTCGGGGATCCTTTTGTGTTTCAGCGGGAAAGCGCGGGCCTATTCGGTAAACAGGCCCTGGCTGTACAAGCGCATTATTTCACATGTACCTTAAATAATTTGTTCAGAATGAATATTCTTTTGCACAATTTCAGATTTCCTGTGACATTTGTGTTCTGCTCTAAATGACAAATTATTATTTATCTTAACTTAAATATCTAAAACTTTCAAATGGATTTAGTATAAAGAATTGTCTGAATAGAAATTTAGCATTAGTTTCAATTTTCTTGTACCGACGGCTGCGAGCAGCGCTTCTATAGGCCATTTTAATTCCCAGTAGTCGTTGTTCAGTCTGTCCGTCTGCATGAAACAGCTCAAAAACTACCCGACTGAATCGTTTGAAATTTAAAAGTATATTTGTTGTATACTTTTTTCAAGTCATTTGATATTTCAAGAAAATCGGATGTATAGTCCCATTATAGGGACAATCAAAAGTTAAATTAAAAAATTACATGATGGCCAATAGGAAAAAAATTTCAAGTGCATTTTAATGATGTTACACTTATTCGAACATAGTAACTCTTTTGTTACATATTATTTTGCCAACTTCAATCGGCAAAAATTCTGCCTTTAGATAAGGAAAAGAAAATTACTTTAAAATACTGGTGTCCAGATAATTTCAAGAAACTGTGAAGCACAGAACATATGGCAAAACTACGACACAGATCAAATTTTTAAATATATAGAGTTATAACTATCGTACAGCTGCTAAAACTGTATGCTGCATTTTATTTAAATTATTATTGTTATTTTCTTTTTGATTAGTTCATGTCTTTTTTCATGAACAAGATCATATGTTTTTGAAAAAATAAATGAATAAATAATTATAATAACAATAATAATAATAATAGCTCTTAAAAGTCGTCTTTTTTTGGAGAGGTCATTATGTTGTTCCTCACTGTAATAAAAATCATTCATCGGAAAGTTTGTAATTTTTTTTTCCAGAAACAATATTGTAACAGGTTCATGAACTGCAAATAAAGACAAATATTAAGTAACCTGTGCATTTTAACATTCGTGTAAAACACCATTCACTTTGAAAAGCCTATAACATTGCAAAAAAGAAAACAGCTTAAAAAAGTAGTGCACAGTAGCACAATACATTATGTCCAGAAATAACTAAAAACACATAAAAATCGCATTTGGAAAGGAAGGAGAAATGAACAAGTTCCTTCTACAAAAGTTGAGTTTCAGTTCAAGAATCAAACAGTCACTCCCCTCCCCCCCCCCCCCTTTGTCCTCTTGTCATCACAGTATATTTACAGATATTCATCACAATTTTGTAATAAGCAGTTTTAAAAAAATGTTCAACTGTTCATTAACTCAATAACTATTTTAACCTACATTTCCAGTTACCATTGACCTGCAGTGATGACTAAACGACCTACTAATCCAATTTCCTCGAACAATTGGGTCTTCTTAGACTCCGAAAAAGTAGGATACAAAATTTAGCCAAAATCATTAGAGTTATTCTTCAGATAAAATTCGCATACACAAATACAAATATTTGCTCATGTTATAACATAACAGCAGGAATGACTGGGCATAGCTCAGTCAAAATTAGCTTTGCGTCCAAAATTGATAAAATAGTACATTTTCTAGCGGATTATCAATTATATATTGATGCCAAATTCAGCAGTATTTCATATGACGCCAAGCATGCATTCTTTGAGTGGTAATCTTGAAATTCGTTTTTTCGGCAAAATCTGGCGAAATGTTGCCAGCTTTGAGACTTCATTTATTATGTACCGTCAATTTTTAAACAACTTAATAACTGTTTGAAACTTATTTTCCATTGACTCTTATTAGACACTAGAAGTAATGGGACATCTACAGCAATGCTTGGATATATTTTTTTTAATTTATGACTCTTGCATAAGATGGAGCAGTCATTGTATCATACTTATTCCTATAAATCTTTTGGGTGGCAAGCACAAATGAGTTTTTGACTTAAGAAATCTATTTTACAACTAGCTGCCAATAGTGATAAGTTTTGTCTCCAATAAATGTAATGCTAAGCATTTTATAAAATTATTTTAATTTACTTGCCGAATCTTTTGCCAAATCGGAAGATTCTGCTAGAGAAATCAAGAATTCATTATATTTATCTTAGCTGGGCTCAGGAGATATGTCCCAAAACACTGTTCAAGCTGCATTTTTTTTTTTTCGCATTTTATTAATTTCAATAAAAATATAAAGTACTATATGATTATCCTGTGTACCAATTTTCCGAATTATACAAACTTATATAATTTTATTTTAAATACTGAAAGAACAAATCAATTAGTTAGTAAAACATTAATAAAAATACTAATTAAAAATCTAATTAAAGTCACTGACTAATATTATAAACACGTGTATTGCGTTCAATGTCAAGTGAATGTGAGATTTAGAATCATCCATTACTGGCATTTAATCTAATAGTTGTTTGGTCATAGTTTTTTGGTTGACAGAATAATCAAGTAAAACCAAATTAATCTTTCTATTTATCCATTTTATTTAAAATGCACAAAATTCATTTAAAATTGCAGCATTCAAAATTCATGACAATTACTTCTTTCTTGTTAAAAAAGGAATAAAAATAAACAGATTATAATTTAACAAATTACAACGTTTATTTGGAAAATGACATTTTGAAAGACGACAATTTTAAAGACTTATAAATAAATTCTATAATTTAAAATAATAATAATAAACATCATTTTTATGATGATCATAACGTGGTTTACGAAATAACAAAGTCATATGTTACGTACTTCGTGCATTAAACATTAATATTCCTAGACCAATGATTAAAAAAAACCGGTAGTTTATAGATAGACAACTTTAGCTGTTTAAAATGTGTATTTTGATTGGATGGAGTTAATCAAAATGACTTCTGTACACCCCTTATTACCAACGACATGGATTAAACATTCATGTTTCTGAACCCATCACGAACAAATTTTAAATGAAATTTCACTTTTACAATTTTCGGAACTGCAAATTTTTGAACTTCTAAACATCACACATTTTAAATTTTTACACCTTTGAGTCGAGAAAAATATGCACTTTTTAATAAAATTTGTTTTAAATCTTTATCACAATTTGTTTTCATATTATAAATTTCTTTTAAGTTTTTATTGCTCTTTTTTTGTCATCGTGGCAACAGAAGTATTCCAATTTTGGACATTAAATTTGGACCCATCAGAAAACGAATAAAATAGAAAAAGAACTATTCTATTTTTGGTCATTAAAAGTGAACCAATCAGAAAAAAAAAATAAAACAAGTTGCGAATTCAGCCAATAAAAAGATTCAGATTTCCCAATTCTCTACCGAAGACAATAACTATTTTTCCAAATAGTTAAAAAGGAAAATAATAAAAATTACGTTAAGCTATGACATTTAATTTAAAAAATTATGAATCATTTTGATTTACCACACAAAAAATGAAAAAATTTAAAAGGCAAGTTAAAAAAATTGGCAAGATTTTTACCAGTCTACCAGAAAAATACCAAGAATTCTCTGCGACCAGGGCACCTTTTATTGCACTTTTATTTGAAATAAAATTTTTTGGTTGAAATGACAATGCATAAAAAATACATTACAATACGTTACAATACATAAAAAATGCAATTGTTTATGGCAATTAATTGATTTGCAGTGTCATAACATACAGGAAATGATAATGATGGAACAATAGTTGGCAATTTATCACTTGGGCTAAGTACCAAAATAGCAACCTGGCAAACATAACCCGAAGCGGTCAGCCCAGAACTTTTGATAACAGTCATGTGACTATTATTATAGAGATTGATGACAGTTACATAACTTAGACTAATATTATTGAGATATCAAAAGTAAATAACTATGCTGATTTTTAAAGCAAATTTTCAGTCTTATTCTTTATTGCTACCTTAACTGCTGTTAATGTATCATAAACTCAACGTTACGTCTTTTACGAATGAACAGTTAAGACCCCACACTAGTCACAGAAAAAGAACCGGTTTTGAAAGTTAAAGTATTTTTTTTTTAATCTGAAAGCAAAACTGAAAAAGTAAAAACTATGTCGGTTGTGGATTGGCCTCGGCTATCTTGTGCAAAAAAATCATATAAAAATATAAAATTTTGGACGAAATATTTGAAAAAAACGCCCTCATAGACTTTACATTATCATCCGGGTCTTTTTCTGTGCCTAGTGTTGCGCCTTAAGTGTAAAAGCCACATCCTTTCTGCAAAAACCTATTTTCTGAAAATGTTGGTGTAAGGGAGGGATGGGACATGTTTTATCCCTCCCAAATGATAGATCTATCCCTATAATTATGTTTAATGGCATACAATTTTTGGTATATTTTATTTATAACACTACCTTGTTTTAAAATTGTAACAAATAAAACTTATTATTTCACAAGTTAAAAAGAATTTCAACTATTTTTAAAAACAAATATGCAATGAAAAATTAAAGCAATGCAAAATTTTCTTTTGCTACTGATGCATTATTTATCAATATTAACCAATAGTATTAAAAGTATTCATATGTATTTCTATAATACTGGTTTCCTTAGGTTTTAAATAAAATATTCCTTTTTTGATATAGTTATTAAACTCAAACTGCAGACTTTTATTTTTACAATATTAATGAGAATTTTTCATGAATGAATTTTTTATAATATTAATGAGAAGAAATGAAAAAGGAAATTTCATCCTACCACGAGAAATTGGCTATTATTTTATCATTGATGAAGCAGACATAATTGCAAATTTATTGCCACCAAAATTAATTGAAAGTATTAATCAGACACAAGCATATTTTCATTAGGTTTGAATTTTACAAAATATAATGCAGCATAAAATAAATGTTGTTATTTACAATATGAAATAGGAATGTGAATAATACCAGTGGTATAGTCGTAAACTAAACAGAATGTATAGGACAAATACTGAGACAAACTGTGCGTTAATATATGTTCCCGCATTGGTAAACACCAGTACCAGAAATCTCATTTATTATAAAGTTATGTCATAATAAGTAAACGTATTTTTAACTATCTTTGTAGTTTGTACATTGTTTTAATTACTATTCACTTACACACATTGAGATTACCGATTATTATTTTTGTCGATAATGTATCTTCCTTATGAACATTTGCGTTTTTTGTAGGATAGGTTCGCCAAGCATATAGAGATCGTGTATAAATTGCGATACTGATTACAATTTTATCTTAAATGGGTCGCAATTTTTCTTTTTTTACTGAAAAATGAGTTGCGATAATTTTTTTCACTGAAAGATGGATCACGTACCAAGAAAGTTTGGGAACCACTGTCCCAGAGTATATATACTGTAGCTTTTTTCAGAAACACTGGGTATACGGTGTTCCTTAAATAAAATTCAGAAGATATATGGCGTATACCTCCATATCCTCTCCACTACAATCCTGAATAACAGACTGCCTTTGCCATCTTGTCACCTAATTTTAGAAACATAAAATTAAATTTTCATTGTTAAAAGATGTCCCATTGCTTCCTCAAGGGGGGAGGGATGGGACATTTTTGTTCTTAATTTATTTGGTTATTGAATCAAATTTTTAAATTATTTTCATCAAATTTATATTTTTTATGCATTAAAATGTTTCAAGATGTTATTAATAAAAATTTCCATTTTGTACTAACGAAACACAATTTGTAAAAAAAAATGTTTTTGTTAATTAACGTAACTGTCTCATCCCTCCATACTCTGCCTTAGATGATAATGAGATAGGTTTCATCTAAACCCTTGGGTAAAATTTAAAGAAGAAAATTTAACAAATAAGTAAGATTTTTTTTTTTTTTTTTTTGCACAAAAAATAAGCACACTTCTCTTCTATTTTTAAAAAGTGTTGCTTCAATAAAGCCTTTTTCTGTCACATAAGATATTGAGTAAAAATTTATCCTTTTCAGTCTGATTAATTTTTGACCTAAGGAGAAATTACTTTACAGTGAAATAAAAAGTTAATGTAACTATCAAAAAGTTATCGGTACCACTTAATTATTCCGTTGACCTATTTTGTCAAACTATTGGCTAAATTATATAAATCAATGTAATTTTTTTTAAATAATAAAAAACAAATAAATTACTATAACATTAATAAAAATACAGATGAAAAGTTGAATTAAAACTCCATTCATGACAAATCAAACACATGTATCTTGTTTAATGTTAAGTGAAAATGAAATTTGCGATCATCCATTATTGGTCTTTAATCTTATATCCATTTTTATATTTATGTTTACAGAAATCACACAAATACATTAACAATTATTCATTTATTATCATAAAGGACACTAAGCCATGGAAGAAGTGTGATTTTTCCAATTTATTACTCAATGCTAAAACATGAAAAATGATATTATTAAATGCAACGACATATACAGTGTTAATATTCCATTTTGAAAATAAAAATATCGGAGATTTTTATGAATTGTCAATTTTGTATGAGACAAATGCTTCCTTAAGCATTTATTATCAGATAATCCTTTTAAAAACATATTGCACAAACAAAAGATTTTTTTTCAGTATAAATCAAGAGGTGTCTTTCTAGTTGACAATGTCTAGAAAATCCTCTGGGACACATTTTAAAAACACAACAATTTTATGCTGTATGTGTTATAAGGTGTCTTCTTAAATTACTATTCTGAGAAAATCTTCTAGAGCATACTTCACAAACAAGGTGTTTTTCATCTGTGTGTATCAACCGATGCCTTCTTAGCTTAGCATTATCAGAAAATCCTTTGGAACATATTTCACAAACAAAAGGTTTTTCACCTGTATGCGTCAAGAGATGGGTTCTTAAATTACCAATCTGAGAAAATCCTTTAGAACATATTTCACAAATAAAAGGTTTTTCACCTGTATGTATCAAAAAATGTCTTCTTAGAATACTCTTATCACTAAATCTTTTGGAACATACTTCACAAACGAAAGGTTTTTCATCTGTATGTGTCAAGAGATGTCTTCTTAGACAACTATTGTAAGAAAATGTTTTGGAACATACTTCACAAATAAAAGATTTCTCTCCTGTATGCGTCACAAGATGTTTTCTAAGATAACTATTCTGAGAAAATCCTTTGGAACATATTTCACAAGTGAAAGGTTTTTCAACCGTATGTGTCAAGAGATGTTTTCTTAGATAAATATTGCAAGAAAATGTTTTGGAACATATTTCACAAATGAAAGATTTCTCTCTTGTATTAGTGGAGGAATGTTTTTTTTTATCCCCATTTTGAGGAACAAAGTGCTGTTCACTGGAGCAGGAATTTTCCTCTGTAACTGATGACATTTTCTTATGTGAATAAGCTTAACTTCGCACCATGACAGAAACTTCTTTGAAGCATCAATATGAAAAAATTGTCCCACTTTTCATCCAAGGATACTTTTCTAACTTCAGCAAAAATAGTATTATCTACCATGAAATCTAGAAATAGAATGAAAAATAATAAACAAGACATTTTAAAATGAATTGTAATAAGCTTTAACTCTGAATTAAGCAGCATATTTAACAAGCTTTTTTTCCTTAAATAGTCAAAAATTTATGCATGAAATTATCAAATTAAACATTATTTGGTTTGATTTAACACGAGATTTTTTTTTCATACATGCAGCTACATAAGTGTTGCTGTGCATGCCATACAGTAAACACTGCCATATCTGGACTGATAAAAACTGAGAATTTATTTTATTGGACACTAGTAAATTTATTTTTTGCTATCTTTACAAGAAGAAAGTATTGTGTTCATTGGATTTTAGAATTCCGGTTTTCGACGGATTTACACGTTTTAGAGACCTGAGATTTCAAAAAACATGTTTTTGCAAAATGTCTACGTGTGAGTTTGTGGTTGCCTGTCTGTATGTAACACATATTTTGTGAGTGTTCTATCTCAAGAACTAATGCACGAAGTTTAATAAAAATTTTTATTCAGGCATTTCCTGATACAGATTGATGCTGAGTAATTTTATAACTTCTGTAATCCGGACATTGTAAGTTTATTAGTTTTTGTTTTGAATTAGAGATAATAGATGGTGCCATAGCTCATATATAAACGAATTTCAGAAAATGGCTATGAAAATGAAAAGATTACGTAATAACACAACTTTTTTTTTTCAATTTAAAAACTGTAAGAATTTTCTAAATTACATGTGTAATAATTATAGGTGTCTTTTTAGATATTAAGTTTTAAAAGTTCATGAATAATGGAAATTTCACTATTTTTTTTTTCAAAAGATAATAAATAATGTGCTGCGAAAATATTGCAAAATCGGATTTTTATTATTGTTATTTCTCTTAAGTATTTAACTTGTGATTGACTTTGATACTCATAGTTTCTTATATATTTAATTTTTATAACATTAGCTTTAAATATCACAATTTCAAATATGGCACTGTAATTATAAGGCTGATTTTTAAATTATAATTGTAAGTGTTAAATTTCTCACTGTAATTTTTTTGGGTTTAGAATTTAGTTTTTCATGACAAGTCTATTATTCTTGTGATGTAAATTATTTATAAAGTATTCATAAATCAGAAATCACAATTTTTTTAAAAATCACACATTTGTTGTTTTTAAAATTTACAACAGATGGTGACACTGAAAAAAATTTACATATATATATTTTTAAACATTCGTTTTTGAGCATTATAATTGATTCTTTTCAATGTTTTCAATTGTCCAGTTCCTTACTTTTTGTATTGCCATAGTAAGAGATATTAGTATTATCATTAACCCCCTGACTGCCGAGCAAGAGGGCAAAATTGTAATTTTTTTTCTCTGCAATTTATTTTAAATGCTAATAAAAGAGGAATTTTCTATTATGGTATAATTTTTTTGCGATGCATATGCTTATAAGGCTTGAAAATATTAATCATAGCTTAATTTCTTAAACCTGGATTATATTTATAGAATTAAATTAATTTAAAAAAAGGTTCAACTGCAGCGAAACCAGCAGCCAAGTGAACTGATATATCTGGTCGCGGTAGTGGGAAGGATAATCTATATGCATTTTAGTTACAAAACTTCTTTAATTCGGAATTTTCTATAATTTGGATTCACTGCAATCGCGACAATTCTTTAAAACTGGTGATGCTGCTATATTTCCTTTTTATGGAAATATTAGCATCTATGAGAAATAATTTTTTTTTTTTCAATTGCGCCTAATTGTTCAGGATATTCCCAAATGATAGCGAAGCAATATTTTTATTTCTTTGCTGTCCATATATTCAGCCCCAACTCATTTTCAACTCAACTTCTTATACGCATTCATATTGTCAAGCATTCAAGTTATACTTTTTTTTTGGTACTACTTCGTTATCCCGTTGACCAGAAAACAATCGCCAAACAATAAGATTAAATGCCAATAATGGATGATCGTGAATGTCACATCCAATGACACTTAAAAAATTTATAAAAATTATGAAAAAGAAAAAAAGGTACTATTTGGTTATCCCGTTAAAAAATTTTGTCAAATTATACAAATTGCCAAACTAATAGCCAAGTTTTAAATGTTGCATGATTTTTTTTAAATAACAAATTATTAGTAGAATAATTCATAAAAATACAAATAAAAAGCCAAAATAAAAATGACTTAATGACGTTTTAAACATGTGTATCATATTTAAACTAATATGCTGAACAGAATTTTATACAATTTTTATAAAATTGACTATTTGAATTCCTTTTTTATAAAAGTTCTCTTGCAAACCAGCACAACAAATCAATTACCGCCAAAGTTGGATACTATATTCGTTTTAACGAAGTTCAGAGGAAAAACCTGTTTTAACCTTCCAGGTCAAAATATGTTTTGACCATCAGTGGTCAAAGAAATAAAAATTTATTTTTTTAAAAGATAAATTTAGTGCAACATTTGAAAGGAAATTTGTCACAACAACATTTAACAATATTGGTGAAAAATAATTATGCATACATATTTTTTTATAATTAATTTCTGGTATAATTTTCAATTTTTTGGAATTTTTTTAAAATGAAATTTTTCTGTAGTGTATTATGTAAATATATTTTTGTATATTTATATATTTTTTAAAGGTGCATGTATATAATACTCACCTTTATAATATAATACGTTTTAATTTCACAAATAAAATTATAAAAATATATATGAGTAGGGGAAAGGGAGGGGGCACAAATGAGCTATTTTTACATTTTTGACTTTTTCTCAAAATTATTATGAGATATTGGAATAAAAATTGTTTTATATGACACTTTGTTTGTTCTTTTGGTGAAACTTTTAAATGCACTTATCAAGAATTTATAACTTAATTCAACATTCAAAAAATCGTCTAAATTTGTTCACATGTGCCCCACTGGAGGGACAGCTGTGAACATGGCTGGGGCAAATGTGAACACATTTTTAAGTAAGATGAAAACAACTTTTTGTGAATAAAAACTTATTAGATGCCCCCTTTCTATTTGTGTGAATAAATCAATAAATATTTCATCAAGATACAAGAAAATATTCGTAAAATTATACACTAATTTTATACCTACTCCTTTTGAGTCAAACATGGCAAAACTATGTTACTTTTAAATACGTTATTGTAGTGATGCTCAACCTTTTTGCCAGAAAATTGTTTGCCACCAGAATATTTGAAAAGCGACGTTCGTTTAACTTAATAGCAAAGTTTCTGACATTATTATAACGACAATTTTTCTGAATAAAAATAGTGGTATCATTGTGGCCCGCGGGCCACAGGTTGTGCATCCCTACGTTATTGAATAATTCTGTTACTGTGTTTTTACGTTTTTGTAAATGTTTTGCAATGAGGATCACAAAATTGTGCATCATGATTTTAAAAATTGTGATATAACAAGATTTATGATTATCAAAACACTTTTTATCATTTTTTACTTTTGGCCAGCTAAACTTTACTTTCATAAAATAAAATATCTTTTATTATTATTACTTTACTTATTATTACTTTAATATGAGCCAAAAAAAAAGTTTCAAACTGGAAATCATTGAAGAATAACAAACATATTGGTTTTTACATTTTACAGAAAACCACTACTTTCAATTATCATCTAACTTCCAGTAAATTAAAATTGTGAAGAGATCCTAAAAGCATCGAATTGATAGCTAAGTGTTTGACAAGATTAATTAAATTTTAAATTAAAAAGAAACATTCACAGACTTAAAAAATGTACTTGTGAGCTGTTCACATTTACCCCCAGATGTTCTGTTCACAAATGCTCCATCTACCAATTTATGTCTAACTTATATATAAAAAAAGATATTTTTTATTGAAATAAGGAAACATAACTTTTTGCAGACTTACCCAACTAATGTCTCTATAGGATGTAACGCTGATATTCTGCTTTAAAAAATGTCTTGAATGAATTTTTACTTCAATAACTTTGGAAGACATTTTTACTTAACATCTTCTAAAAGAAATTACAACAACCAGCAATCAAAATCGCTGATTGTTTTGATAATTCAGTCAAAAGACACTGGTACAGCCATCTAATGGTAATATTTTAAACTTTTTAATTTTAGATTAACTGATTGAAATATGTACTGTTTACATGTGATTCCCTCTCCCCATAACCCTATAAGTCCCAATCCGCACGATTATGCAGGTCAGACATCAATTTAATTTTTGCTTCTGAGTCATATGCTATAAAAACATGAATCAAATGATTGCTCTGGATTGCATAAAGAGTAAAGTATCACTTTTTATCAACAGATGGCAGTTATTGTACATGTTTACTTTCAGCATGCATAAGAAGCACAAGGGACAAATCTCATCGGGTCTTAAAGGGTTATATGATATTTATTTATATGTATATGTATAAATGATATTCTTATATATACATATATATATACAATAGACTCCCTCAAATCTGCACAGCTTGGAAACAGAGATTGTCAGATTTTGGAATTTTGCGGATTTCTGGTCATTGCTTTGTTTACATATTTTTAAAATGTCATTTGAATGTAATTAAAAATGTAGTCGAAACTATAATGAATGCTAACAGTATAATAAAACATTAAAATAAGTAATGAACTACAATAATAAAAATTTAGATAATTTTGAAAAGAATTAAAATATTAAAAGCAAAGGTCAAGTTAATAATCAAAACTATGTGATTAAGTATTAATTATAAACATAAAAAGTATTTCTCCTAAATTATACAATGGAACTTATTTCATAAAGGTACATTACTAATTCACATCAGGATCATAAAATAAGAAAGTTTTATTTCAAGTTAAGAAACTTAATAACCAAAAGAGCTTGATTAATATATAAATATATTTGGTAAGATTGTAATTATGAATGATATCAACAATATCTTGATTTTTTTTCAGAAATAAATAATCCTTTCATGATGGAAAAACATGAATTCAATAGTCGAGGATCTATAATCCGCGGACCCATAATCCGCAATTTCCCATAATCTGCGTTACTTTAAGAATGTAAACAATGAAATAAACAGTTAAAAAAAATTACAAATCCGTGATCCAAAAATGATTTTTTTAACAAATAATAAAAAATGTAATAAAAATCATAATAAAACATGTATTTTTTTTATTTACTCTTTTATTTTATTGACAGTAAAAAACTAAACTGTATTACGGAACGTGCCTAATCTTACTGAACGTTCGAATTGACAACTGTTCATTCATAGCTATTTCAGTTTGTGCAAGTTTAGGAGAGTAATAGTAAACACAGCACCAGCTGAGAACTAAATATTATACCGTAAAATACCGTTAATCCGCCCCCCCCCCAAACGTGACGAAAAATCGTACAATAGTTAGAGGGTAGCGCTTACACGGGATTTTTCCGCTATCGTTCAACAAAATTTACAGGAATGAATCATGATGAAATGAATGAATCATGAATTTTGATACTTGAATTTTTTTTTTTCTTTGACGTAAAATCTGTTGAAAAATCGCAAAAAAAAGGAAAAATTTGTAAAAAAAAAAAAAAAAAAAAAAAAAAAAAAGCCAAAACAAGCAAGAAATCAATTAAAAAATCTCGAAAAAACGCACATTTCATCAAAGATTCATGATTCATTCATTTCAGGTTTTCAAACAAACAACACTCGACTCATATTTTTGTTAAATGATTTCTTAAATAATATTCATAGTACTATTTCATTATAGTATACTGAAGTAATTACCATTTATTTTACTTTGTGTTAGTTATTTTTTGTGCATAATTTGTTGTCATTTTTTTATACTTTCTTCCATAAAATATTCCTTAAAAAGAAATCTCATTATTATGTAATTATTGTTCTTTAAATACATATATATATATCATTTTAAAAAAAGTAAAATAACTTTAAAAATGCATTTTTTTAGATTATCTATTAAATTAATTACTAGATTTCATATTTATCTTTCCATATTAATCTGATTATTGAATTAAAATGCTGTCTAAGAATGATAAAATGACGCATAATCCATTATACTCTATAATCCGCAAAATTCCATAATCCGCACAACCTTTGGCCTCAACTTGTGCGGATTATAGATCTTTGACTGTACATATATATATACAATAGACTCCCTCAAATCTGCACAGCTTGGAAACAGAGATTGTCAGATTTTGGAATTTTGCGGATTTCTGGTCATTGCTTTGTTTACATATTTTTAAAATGTCATTTGAATGTAATTAAAAATGTAGTCGAAACTATAATGAATGCTAACAGTATAATAAAACATTAAAATAAGTAATGAACTACAATAATAAAAATTTAGATAATTTTGAAAAGAATTAAAATATTAAAAGCAAGGGTCAAGTTAATAATCAAAATTATGTGATTAAGTATTAATTATAAACATAAAAAGTATTTCTCCTAAATTATACAATGGAACTTATTTCATAAAGGTACATTACTAATTCACATCAGGATCATAAAATAAGAAAGTTTTATTTCAAGTTAAGAAACTTAATAACCAAAAGAGCTTGATTAATATATAAATATATTTGGTAAGATTGTAATTATGAATGATATCAACAATATCTTGATTTTTTTTCAGAAATAAATTATCCTTTCATGATGGAAAAACATGAATTCAATAACTTTAACAAAAATTAAATTTAATATGTAAGAAATGGATATGAAACTGAAAAAGTCAAATTTTGCACCTAAATCTGAATTAAATGTTTCATTGTTTACACCCATAAATTATATGTGAATTTTAGAGAGTTGCAGATTTTAAGAGTGCAGATTTGAGAGAGTCTATTGTATAAACAAAAATTATGAATTAAAACATATATGAAATTTATATAGAATCTAAAAAAGTCAAATTTTGGCTCTATATCTGAACTGAATGTTTCATTGTTTAGATCCGTAAATTATGTTTGGGTTTTATGGTGATGTATCTGATGGAGTCTATTGTACTTCATTTTAACAAGCAAGAGAAGCCATGAAATTTAATATTTTATAAAGAAAGAAAAGTTTTAAAATTATCCTCTTCTTAAAACAACAGAAAGCAAAGAATTCTTTAGTGTAAAATTTAATTGTAGAAATTTGTAATTTTCCAAAAAAACAGGAACATTATTTGGTGCTTATGTATTATTCGGGTCAGGAGATAAAATGCCAAAGAGGGTTATCAAACTTGTTTATTGTTGACAATCAAATTCAAAACATAATTTAAAATCATTAAATATACATAAAATTATTAAAAATGGTCAATAATAAAAAATAAATAAACAACAACAACAAAAAAAAACATAATAAATGAACAAAACAAATAACAAAAAGATAGAAAAATAAAAATGAGCTTTTAACCCCCCCCCCCTCATAAACTATGATAAATAAACTGTTTTACATATTATTATATCATTACATTATAGTTCTTATTAGTTGTGCTATTCTATGTAATTGTCTTTTTAGCACTTTCCAACAAAGTTGAAAAGTGCTTATGCATTCGGTTTGTCTGGCCGTCTGTCCGCGCTCTAACTCCCGTAAATATACTCGGATTGCTATGAAATTTTTATACGTTATTGAGGTTTACCCTAGCACGAACCCTATTGAAAATGAAGTATCTACCATGATTAGTTTATCTACAGGGCGAATCAAAAGTTTCCCATTACATTACGGCCTATGGGGAAAAATCGTTAATATACTCGGATTGCCATGAAATTTTAGGACGTTATTGACGTTTACCCTAGCACAAGTCCTATTGAAAATGAAGTTTCTACCATGATTAGTTTATCTACAGGGCGGATCAAAAGTTTCCCATTACATTACGGCCTATGGGGAAAAATTGTTAATATACTCGGATTGCCATGGAATTTTAGGACGTTATTGAGGTTTACCCTAGCACGAACCCTATTGAAAATGAAGTTTCTATTATGATTAGTTTATCTACAGGGCGAATCAAAAGTTTTCCATTACATTACGTCCTATGGGGAAAAATCGTTAATATACTTGGATTGCTATGAAATTTTAGGATGTTATTGACGTTTGCCCTAGCACAAGTCCTATCGAAAATGAAGTTCCTACCATGATTAGTTTATCTACAGGGCGAATCAAAAGTTTCCTATTACATTACGGCCAATAGGGAAAAATAGTTTCAAAGGAATATTAAAGATGTTATACCCTGTCAAACATATTAAAATATGCGTTCTATAAAATATAAGGTGAAAATGTAGCTAATATTCATTTACAGGGCCACACAAAAGAATTCCATTAGATAATGGTAAAAGGAGGAATTGTGTGTGACATATTTTAAATATATTAAGCTTTTTCATGTATAATAAAATTGATATATGTCACTGAAGCTTAATATAAATTATACGCTACTGTCTTGCATAATATGAAGTACATAGCATTTACAGGGCCATACAAAAGATTTCAAATAGTATATTCTTTCCGAAGTACCGTATATGTGTCCGATGATGGCTGATGGAGGGATAAATGCATTTTAATTATGATATTCGCGTTTATATTTCGCTAAATATATGCACATTATATGGTGTGTATAAATGTTATATTTGATATACAGGGCTACCCAAAAAAGCTCACCAACGTTACTGAATATGAGCGTAAATTATTTAAACGTGGTTCTTAAATAAGCTATGGATTTTTACGCTGAGCTGCATTCAATTTACTGAGAAATGTTTGCAGAATATAGATAAAGGGATATACAGGGCCACGCAAAGAATTCGGTACATGGTCGCCTATGAACGATGATTTATGAGAATGTGATTTCAGTCGTTTTAAAACTGTTTTAGTTTACAATAAATTTTAGCCTAATGCTGACGTGTAATAAAGATACAATGTAAACTACAGGGTTGAACAAAAGTTTCCAAGTATGTTTCCACCTAATAGTATGAATTGCTGAAAAAGAAATTTCAAGCTACTGGGTACTGTTCTTGCTAAGCTAAAATTTCCCATTATATAAACTGACATATGAAATACAGGGTTGTTCTAATATATTGGAATACATATTTGGGTATATTTGGCTATACACTATTATTTCCCTAAATAACAAAGTTTTGTTAAAGATTTCATTAAATGTTGGAAAGTGCTTCATAATCTATGCTTAATGCATGATTTTTCGTACTTGTTTAAGTATGATTGAGGTCATTTTTGGTACAATTCTATTTGAAAAGACTTGAATAATACATAAGGTTTCTGTTATACTTGGCGAGTTACCATCATTTGAATTAATTGTATTACTAATTATTTTACAAATTATCTGATAAGTAAAGTCAAAGTGTATAATGATTGTAAAATTTTTATGCAAAAACCAGTTCTTTAAAGTTCTACTTTGATTTCAAAATATTTGTTTTAGAGTATAAGGAAAATATGTTCAAAAGATTGAATAATAATAAAAAATAATTAAAAAAGTTTTCTTAAGCAATATCTCAGAGCATAACTTTTTTAGTGTAATTTACTTATAGTGTATGTTAGTTACTTACCAGATAGTTGCTCTTCGACTAATGAAACATTCAGTTTACCAGTGTGCAGAACATTTTATATGGTTATAAATGTCAACAAAAATAAAATTTGTGACACATAAAATTTTAGGTCACCATGCGATGAAATTACAAGTAGTGAATAACTAAAAAATAAAGAGGAATAACTAAAAATATATATCTTACCATCAATTTATTTTAGTAAAGAGGATGAATCAGTAAAAATATTTTAAAAATTAGCCAGTACATTCATTGCTAAAGTACAGATGTCAATAAAATGAATACATCACGACGGAATAATTCTTTTCATGTATAATGAATTAATCAATAAATAAATTCAATTCGCAAAATAAAACATTTATATGTAAAAAGGGAGCTGAAAAAAATTACTCAAAATTCGTGAATCTAACATTTAAATATTTTCTACGATATAAAATTAGATACTATATGATTTTGAATAACTCACGAAAATTAAGCTTAGATTCTTTGTCAAAGGTTAAAGCTTCTTTCGGATAATGGCGGTCTGAAAACTACTACTAAAATCAGGGATAAAAAAATTCTAGTAATATTGCCTATTCGACAATTTTATTCTTAAATAATATAAGTGTTCTTATATAACATATTTTGAAAACTCAATCAATTACACTAGAACTATTTTACCATTCTCGATATCATTCCTTTCGGAATGAATTGAATGTATCATTTTCAGTGAATAACTACTTAAAACATTCAAGATGGAGCTCAATGGTTATTACTGAAGTAAAGTGACGCCAGCACAATGAATGGATCGGAAGAATTCATTCATGAATAATGAATCACTCAGTAAATCGCTGTAGCAGATATGTTCAACTAATTCTATTAACAAAACAAAGATTTATTTATAAAGCAATCATAATGCTGTCAATAAAATCCAATATGTCCTCGAGTTTTAAAATCGATTTTGTATAACTATCACGAAAATTTATTGGCAAAATTTGTTTCTGTTAGCGGCTGCTAATGCTATGACTAGGTTTTATTTATTTATTTTAAGTAGCAGTTATGTTGAGATTTTAATAGTTTAGTAATTAACTAATAGAATAATTAGTCAATTACACGGGAGTTTCTCAATGAATAAAACATTTTCCACAAATAATGAATTATTTTTCAGACGAGTCATAATTCATTCCTTAGAGGCTATGAATCAATCTTTGCATTGGCGTCGTACCTAATATTGTAGACGGTTTTAATTGTAATCTTGTCTTTGAAAAAGAAATTTTTTGACCCGACCTCATCCTCTTTAATGATATAAGCTGATGAATAATATTAATGAAAGAATGTGGACAAAGATTAAAGATATTTTTCTTCGGTAACTTTTGTATTAAAAGTTGTACAATTTTTGATTTAAAGTCAAGAAATTTTATGTATCACCATTCATTAAAATGTTTTTTGTAGCTGATAATTTCATTTATTTTCTTATCTGTAAGTAATTTTGTGGCTTATTATCCAGGTTTTTTTTTTTTAGAAAAGGAAATTGATTTGCAATTTACTTAAATCATTGCTTTTTAAAACAATATTATTTATTTGCAGGTTGAATTTGGCTGTGAGCAGCTCAATTGAAAGTAACTATTTTATGCTTATAATTAATCGCATACTAATGTATTTATATAATATTTATCGAAATTTTTTATCCAATATATAAAAATACCTAATGTAAGTATGGTTATTTTTAAAAAGTAACATTTTGAAGTTTTGGCCTCAAATAGGTTGCCTGAAGTGCTGTGCCAGTGCTGGTAAATGAAATAAATGTTGGTACTTTTATGTTAGATACAAATTTCACAAATAGTATCTTGTATTTCTTATGTGTGCAAATTAGAAAACATCTTTGATATTGGAATAAAATGTTTTAATTTGTTATAATAGTTATCTCGCTCTTAAGTCACGCTCTTTATTTGTATGTTAAATTAGTAAGTATTTGCAGTATGAATTATGGAGATAAAAACAATATTTCGTGATATTTTTTGTCCAGCTAATATAAAAGTATCAATATGTAATATATGTATAATATTGCATCAATGCATTTTGAAGAATAGTATACTTATATATTAACCATGAAAAGAAGATACCCAGTGTGAAGAATGTCACTGATAATACAGATTTAAATAACCTTTTTTTGATTTTTTTTTCTTTTCTACTTTGTAATTGCATCAATTAATCTACAGTGTCCATGCGAAAGATTAATTTTCAGAAGTATTTCTATATTCATATGGGACATTAGGAAGACTTCTAGTGCTTTTTTTTTTCTGTTTAATTAAACTCAAAAAATTTATTTAAAAAATTGTTTCTTGATTAAATATAGTAATTGAGTTTATTTACCGTTAAATGTCATCTTGCAGAAATGGTTATTTCACTTGTTCAAAAACCAAAAATTAGAAGTTTTTTTTGCTGAAAGTTTTATTTTTTGTTGATTTTATGATGACATTTTTTTTATGCCCATGCGAACAACAAGATTGCTCTTTATTGGCAGATTAGCATGACTTCTGCTGTAGTGGTGTTCATACGTAAGTACCTGTTTCAGTATAGATATATGCAGTTGACTCCCTAAAATCTGCAATTTTTTTCTGGTGTGAACAGTGAAACTTATAGTTATGTTGCAGGAGTAAAATTCTAGATTTTGCTCAAATTAGTGGTGATCACATTGTTTTGTTTTGTTTCTTGCCATTTTTTTCGTTAATCAAGCTTCTTTGGCTATTACAGCAGATTTGTTATTAATCAAAATTATTTTTCTTTTGATTTTGAATGTAAAATAGTGTTTCTATAGTTAAAATTTCATCATTTTGATGGTCCTGCACAAAATTTGCAAGCATAAACTGTAACTGAATTGTTTGTTTATTTGGTACTACTTGGTTATCCCACTAACCAATTCCTTCAAACTTATATCCAAATTATACATATTGACATAATTTTTATTTTAATTAATGAAACAAGAAATAAATTAATAAAAAATTGATAAAAATAGAAATAAAAAGTGGGATTAAAAATCACCTTATGACATTTTAAGCACATGTAGTATCATGTTTAATGTGATTGAATGTGGCATTCATGATCTTTGATTATTGGCATTTAACCTTATAGTTCGGAGATAGTTTTTTGGTCAACAAAATAATCAAATAGTACCTTTTTTTTGTTTTGTTATGTTTCATTTTTGTTTTTATTTTATCAATATTATATGCACATTTTACCAATCTGATTCTTATGTCAAAACTCAACTTTTCTAATGGAGAAAATGTGAATTTCTTTCTTTCTTTCTTTATTTTTTTTTTTTAAATTAAGATACTGGTAATACTAATGCTAATTGCGTTCTTTTTCCAAGAAATTTTTAAATCTATCAAAATTTTTTGTTTATTAAATCAGGATAAATATGGCATAAAATTTCCTTATCTTATGATTATGGTGTAAATTTTACTTTCATTGAAGATAAAAATACATCACAACAATAGCTTTAGCACCATACATGCAACTGTAAATGTTGAAGTTGTATCATTTATGTTTCCTTTTCTGCATTCCTTTTGATTTTATTTTGTAATGATTTTTATTTATTTTTTTTTTTTTGTGATTTCACATGTATTTAAGGGTGATTACAATATTTTTAAGGAAAAAAGATAGAAAATGAAAATATGACAATTTGAGAATAAGCCAAAAAAAAAAAAAAAAAAAAAAAAAAAAAAAAAATAGAGATCTAAAAAAAACTTGATTCTGTTTTTAATGCTAAATTTTTATTATTTTATATAATTGTTTTATGTAATTACATATTAAAATATTTTAAAATATTTTACTTAGTTATTTTAATAATTTACTCTATTGTAACTGTTTAAATAAATGGTTTCATGTAACCGATAATTTCTATTCTTGACTACATTAAAATTACATTTTCAAAAATGTAAACAAAGCAATGAATAGAAATCAGCACAACCTGAGGTTTGAAGATGAGTGGATTTGAGGGAGACTACTGTATTTTTATTGATAAAGTATTTATATTCATAGGTATGTACAGTAGACTCCCTTAAATCCGCACAGCTTGGGATCAGAGGTTGTACGGATTTCGGATTTTAGAATTTTGCAGATTTCTGGTTATTGCTTTGTTTACATTTTTTAAACAGTAATTTGAGTGCAATTAATAGTGCAATCGGAGCTATAATGAATGCTTACAATATAATAAAATATTAAAATAAATAATAAAAATTTAGATAATTTTTTAAATGTTAAAAGCACTAATAGCAAAGGTCTAGTTAATAATCAATAGTGTATGATTAAATATTCATTATAAAGACTAAATGTATTTTCCCAAAATTATTAAACAAAACTTGCCTTATAAAAGTACATTAGTACTACTAATTCACATCAAAATAAGGATTCTTTTTTCAAGTTTAGCCAGGCTTAATAACCAAAAGATCTTGATTATTGCATAAATACATTTCGTAAAATGATTGTGATTACCAGTAATATCAGAAATATCTTGAATTTTTTCCAAAAAAATTTATTCTTCCTTCATGAAAAAAACAAAACATGAATAGAGTATTATTAAGAAAATTACAAATTAAAAAATATGTGGAATTGATACAAAACTAAAAAAATTAAATTTTCTCCCAGTATCCAAATTGAAAATTTCATTGTTTACATCTGAAAAATATGTGCGGATTTTAGAGAGTTGCGGATTTCTGGTTTGCGGATTTGAGGGAGTCTAGTTATTGCATTCATTCCAGTAGGGCTGAGTAATATATCAATAAACTAAACAAAATCAATATAAAATATAAATCATGGTAATAATAATAAAAAAAAAATCTGTTCAGCTGTATAAAATTAATATCATTTTGATTTAAACTGTGATTATCAGAACTTTTTATTAAACCGCAATATTAAGCAGTGCTTTTGGACTTGGAGTATACTGATGATTCTCCCACCCATAAACATGATGACTCCTCAAGATTATCTCTGTCTAAACTGTAATATTATTGTAATGCCATTATTTTTTGTTGAGTTTAACTAAAATTTCCTTTTTAAATAATATCATATTAAAAAAATTGCAATGAATTAAATAAAATCAATAGATATTTCATAAAAGAATAAATATCAGTGAAAATTGTAGCAATTTCGTCTTAATTTTAAAAGAAAATTCAATTTGAAAATATCTAACCCATATTATCCTATGGGAGGAAATCTATGTTTTGCCAAAGATTTTCATCGGAAAATTTTCTTCATTGTATTCATGGGCAGACTGCTAGATTCAATGCATCTGAATAGGAAGTTAGCTCTCCATATTATTGTTGAGCTCAGTGGTCTAAACTGAAATATTAAATAACGATTTTTATTTATTTATTTATTTTTTTTACTTTTATATTTATTATTGGATTATCAAGATACAAACAGTGTGATTTCCCTGAGCTTAAACAGTCTTTTAGAAGGATAATGTGTACATAGTTTTGGCGTTTATATGATAGAGGATAAATAACATAAATCTGGTTTGCACAGGCAATTGCTGATAGCTGAGGGATTTTTTTTATGGTATTAAAAGTATCAGGCTCAAAATTCCACATATATTATAGTTTTTATTTAATTCTGATTTTTACTATCTTTTATTGTTTCATGTCAATTTTTTCATCCTTCATGATAAAATTACAATTAGAATGTTTTACACGATTAGAGTGAATTTTGATTCCTTCCTGAAACATTTTATTTAGCCATTTTTAATGCATTTTTCTTCGCAGTTTTTAGTAATTTCCAAATCCAACAGTGTTTTTCTTTTTCTTTCTTTCTTTCTTTCTTTCTTTTCTTTTTTTTTTTTTTTTTTTTTTTTTTTTCATTTGTAAAAGGATTTTGGCTTCAAACATTTAGCCTGATATACTAAATTTTGCCATTGTCGAATTTTAAGTTTTAGTGATTTTTAATGCAATTTTTAGCGATATTTTTACTTTTTGTGATTCATGAAAGCTTTCCAATTACAATGTTTTACACCATTAGAGTAAGTTTTGACTCTTGCGATATTTCACTATTTTGCAATTGTGTACTTTTAATGCAACTTTTAGCGGTTAATGGAGCCCCATGGCAGTATTTTGACATCCAGAAAGAATATTTAATTTCAAACTTTTAACCTATTGCAGTAAATCTTGAAATCTAGCTACAGTCAAAGATCTATAATCCGCACAAGTTGAGGCCAAAGGTTGTGCGGATTATGGAATTTTGCGGATTATAGAATATAATGGATTATGCGTCATTTTATCATTCTTAGACAGCATGTTAATTCTATAATCAGACTAATATGGAAAGATAAATATGAAATCTAGTAATTAATTTAATAAATAATCTAAAAAAATGCATTTTTAAAGTTTTTTTTTATTTTTTTAATGATATATATATATATGTATTTAAAGAACAATAATTACATAATAATGAGATTTATTTTTAAGGAATATTTTATGGAAGAAAGTATAGAAAAAAATGAGAATAAATTATGCACAAAAAATAACCAACACAAAGTAAAATAAAATGGTAATTACTTCAGTATACTATAATGAAATAGTACTATGAATATTATATAAGAAATCTTTTGTTTAACATAAATAAGAGTCGAGTGTTGTTTGTTTCAAAACCTGAAATGAATGAATCATGAATCTTTGATGAAATGTGAGTTTTTTCGAGATTTTTTAATTGATTTCTTGCTTGTTTTGGCTTTCTTTTTACAAATTTCTCCTTTTTTCTGCGATTTTTCAACAGATTTTACATTTAAAAAAATCAAGTATAAAAATTCATGATTCATTCAACGATTCATTCATTTCATCATGATTCATTCCTGTAAATTTTGTTGAACGATCGCGGAAAAATCCCGTGTAAGCGCCCCCCTCTAACTATTGTACGATTTTTCGTCACGTTTGGAGGGGCGGATTAACGGTATTTTACGGTATAATATTTAGTTCTCAGTTGGTGCTGTGTTTACTATTACTCTCCTGAACTTGCACAAACTGAAATAGCTACGAATGAACAGTTGTCAATTCGAACGTTCAGTAAGATTAGGCACGTTCCGTAATACAGTTTAGTTTTTTACTGTCAATAAAATAAAAGAGTAAATAAAAAAAATACATGTTTATTATGATTTTTATTACATTTTTTATTATTTGTTAAAAAAAATCATTTTTGGATCACGGATTTGTAATTTTTTTTAACTGTTTATTTCATTGTTTACATTCGTAAAGTAACGCGGATTATGGGAAATTGCGGATTATGGGTCCGCGGATTATAGATCCTCGACTGTATTTTTAATGTGTTTTATAGCCATATTTTGATTTTTTTTTTTTACTTCCCGCATTGATTTTTTATTATTTAAAAGAGATTTCAAAATACAGTGTTACCCCATCATAGTAAATGTGGTGCTCTGCAATTTTTGAATGAAATTTCCAAGACGATATTTAGCAATTCTATGTATACCGCGACGATTATTTTTGCATTGGTAAAAGGAATTCTCCGTTTCAGCATTTTACCTTAATATAGTAAATTTTGTCTTCTGCGAATTTTCGATTTTAGCTATTTTTAATATGATTTAGCAATTTTTAGACATTCTTTTTGATTTGCACCAATTTTTTGTTACAGCATTATTGTAAATTTGGTTCCCTGGTTTTCCTAATTTTATACGATTTTTCAACGCAATTTTTAGCATTCTTTCGAGCCTCACGACATTTTTTTTTTCATTTCCGGAAAAGAAATCTTATTTGAAATTTTAAGCCTAATATACCGTATTTTCTGGTGTATAGCCCGCACCCCTAAATCGAGCAGTGCAGTAAAAAAAGTTCGTGTTTAACCCGCGGACATGCATCGGTGTATAGTCCGCGGGTTATACACTTTTACGAACGTATATTTCGATCAGGGTTCGAAATTAGAAGCCATAGTCAAAATTTTTAACACAAATTTACCAACTTTTTTCGTGATGCATAATACCTACAGTAATTCGGCTAAAAAATTAAGATTATCAGTACCGTAATTTTCCTTTACCGTAATTTTCCGAAGAAACGCCGAAGCGTTTACGTGTTTTAAGATAAAATTTCAAGCGATGCGGCGTTTACGCGCAAGTTTTTTTTTCAAAGAAGCGTGATATTTTTTCTGAACTATTCCGAAAATTAAAAAAAATCGGTGATAAATTCAAAATTTCGGACAGAAAATGTATACGTATCTTAGGTCATTGGTTCCCAAAAGGATCCAATCCTCGGAATTGGTCCGAAATGCACCATCTCCGAAAAGGAGCGATTCCTCGGACTCTATCTGAAATGAAACGACTCCGGAAAAATTCGATTCCTTGAACTCGTTCCGAAATAAAACGACTCTGTAAAGGAACGATTCCTCGGAATCGTTTTCAAAAAATCCGACTGTTCTGAATCGTTCCGAAATGACATAAATCACGTACTTTTTTTTGTTCTTTGCAACAGGGTAGGGTACCAACTCCGAAAAGAAACTATTCCTTGGACTCTATTTGAAACGAAACGACTCCGGAAAAGTACGATTCCTTGAATTCGTTCCGAAATGAAACGACTCTGTGAAGGAACGATTCCTCGGAATCGTTTCGAGAAAGAACGACTGCTCTGAATCGTTCCGAAATGACATAAATCACACACTTTTTTTTGTTCTTTGCAACAGGGTAGTGCAGATTATTTTTTTGAAGAATAAACTAAATCTTAAATTATCTGAAATTCAGAATCGTCGAGGTTGGAAGGGCTCCGGATTTAGGATTTTGTACTCTACAAACACAATGGGGAGCTGCAGCACCGATTCGCTAGTAAATTATTTTCTGATATTTTATTTATAGAATTTTTTTTTAGGTCTCGCCTATAAGTAGACCCCCACTTTGAAGTTCTTCTTTTGTCTAAAATTTTACGACTTATACGTGAGTATATACGGTAGCTATTATAGATCTATCAGAGCAATACTTGGCGATAGTTGCGACAATTCTACCAAACCCAGAAATAACTGTATTTAAGCAGTAAAAAAAAAGCTTTACAAACATGGGAGAACTCTCTAAACTTCGCGGCATAGCGAAAAAAATTTACAAATTTTGATGTTTTTTTCGAATTTTTTTGAGATTTAAAAGTTATAGAAAAAATATCACGATTTCCAATTTTAAAAAAAGAAATCTTTGTATAACCCGCAGCGGCTTTTCGGAAGGTTTTTTTCATGTATAAGCCGCGGTCTATACACCCGAAAATACGGTAATAAGATTTGCCATCAACGATTTTTTATTTACAATAATTTTTTATTCAACTTTTTAGTGTTTCTGTGAATTTTCTGTGAATTCTTTCTGTGATTTTTAGTACGTTTTCGCGATTTGCTACCCTTTATTAACCGACTTCCAAAATGGAGAGGAGGTTATCAATTCAACGCGTATGTATTTTTTTTATGTATGTTCTCCGATTACTCCGAAACTATCCAACCAATTAACTTGATTTTGGTGTTAAATGAGAGAGCTTGCTCTCGAATTGGTACCACATCCGTTTCATAGAAATTGGTTCAGTACTTTTTTAGTAATTAGGCAAAAACTAATAAAATTAGTGATTTCTCGCAAATCAGTAGTATTATGGATGTCGAATAAATTTACCGATGCCGGGATGGCCGAGCGGTCTAAGGCGCTTGATTTAAGATCTGGTTTTCAAAAGGCAACGTGGGTTTGAACCCCACTCCGGACGTACGTGTATACAATAATCTTTTCCGTATTATAATTTTTAAATATATATTTAACAAGTTAAATACTAATTATGCTATTAGGAATATTATGTATTTAACCGTTATCACAGAGTATCAGAGATTTTTTATTAACTCAATACTTTATCAGTGAAAGAGTACTCAAAAAGAGAATAGACTTGCGAAAAGTAACATGACATTGAATAAGTTCTCTGAAGCGAATGAAGTCCGGAGAGCCCAGCGGTCTAAGGCACCAGATTTAATCTCTGGTTTTGAAAGAGAGTGTCGGTTCGAACCTCACTCCTGAAATATGTGTATAGTATACAAAAAAATTTTCCGTGTTATATATATTTTTAAGTGACTTCAAAAAAGGAGAGGATGTTATCAATTCGGCGCGAATGTATTTTTTTTCTATGTATGTTCACCGATTACTCCGAAACTATCCAACCAATTAATTTGTTTTTTGTGTTAAATGAAAGAGGCTACTCTTCCATTGGTACTTCTTCCATTTCATTGAAATTGGTTCAGTACATTTTTAGTAATTAAGTAAAAACTAATAAAATTAGTGATTTCTCGCAGACTAAAAGTAACATGGACGATGACGAAGCTCGCCGAATGGAGGGCAGCCAGGTGGCTGAGCGGTGTAAGACAGCAGATTTGATTTCTGGTTCTTGAAAGAGATCGTGGGTTCGAACCCCACTCCTGACATACGTGTATGGTTTACAGTGATTTTTCCCGTATTATAATTTTTATTAATTAACTTAAAAAAATCGTTAGCTTTTAACTGAAAAGAGAAAAATAAACTTTTCTACCAAAAATTGAACCGACTTCAAAAGCTACTGCAAAGTGAAAAATAATTTTTTTACAGAATAGTATTAAGAAATTAAATTAAGAGCGTAGTATTTATCATGCGTATTATTATATTTATGTAGATTAATTTGATTTTTTGAAGTCGGTGCCAGCCATGCCAAGTTCAAAATTAAAATTAATTATCCAATGCAAATCGTAAAAAAACTCGTAGATACTTGGGTGCGTGTCTATTGGAAAATTACATGTAACTTGGCTTGGCTGGCATCGACTTCAAAAAATCAAATTAATCTACATAAATATAATAATACGCATGATAAATACTACGCTCTCAATTTAATTTCTTAATACTATTCTGTAAAAAAATTATTTTTCACTTTGCAGTTGCTTTTGAAGTCGGTTCAATTTTTGGTAGAAAAGTTTATTCTAATTAAAGAAATTCACTTTCAAATTTCTAGCCCAATGTATTACATTTTTCTTTGGATGATGTTCATTTGAAATTTATGCAGCGATTTAAAAGTTTTTTTTTTATATTTTATTCTAATTTCCAAAGCTTAATGGCAATTTGTCTGTTTTCATGACAGATCCGGTCAAGTTAGCTAGTAGGAATTTAATCGCCATCAAAATAATGAAAATTTAACTAGCAAATCGAAACATTAAAAACTTAAATTAAAATAATAATAACTTGTACAGTGCAACTTTATGAAGCATGATTCTTTAAAAGATTGTCCAGTTTCTATCCACAGATTTTGTTCTATAAAACTTTTTTAATTTAACTAGTTCATTATAATAGAAAATACCAATTTTAAAACAATCTAAAATTTCAAAATTATAATACTTACAATATTGCAAGAAAAACTATATTTTGTTTCTGTTAAAAAATGTAATATTTGTATAACAATACTATCGAATACAAAAATGAGCAACGTTAAAAAGCACCAAATGTATTATATAAGCAGCAGACTGGTTTCGGTAGCATTTAGCGTACCGTCGTCAGTGCTAGAGGAGGTAAAAATTTGCTCATATATATAGTAGAGACGGGGATTGAAGGCAACCAATAGGATGGCAGAGGACTGCAAGTAATGGCCAATAGGAGAACGCACGTGGAAAGGGACAGAATGAGAGAGAAAAAGGTCAAAAGGAACGAAAAAAACCTTCTCTTTCGGTCCTTTTCCACGTGCGTTCTACTATTAGCCATTACTTGCAGTCCTCTGTCATCCTATTGGTTGCCTTCAATCCCCCGTCTCTATATTTATATGAGCAAACTTCTACCTCCTCTAGCACTGACGACGCTACGCTAAATTCTACCGAAACCAGTCTGCTGCTTATATAATACATTTGGTACTTTTTAACGTTGCTTATTTTTTGTATTCCATTGCATTGCATAGAGCTCTGTCCGAAAATTAATTAAAACAATACTATGTACATGTAATGCATTATAGTGTTTCAAATTGCTAACAAACTCCAGTGACGTTATTTAAAATTTAACAATAAGATTTCTTTTTATTATTTTTTAAATGACTTCTACTGGTAATTTTAAAAATGTAGCATATATATATATATATATATATACCGCATTTATATATGTTACAGGCAAAACTAGATTGGCCTAGGCCAAACCGGTCTATCCTAACGCCCATCGGCTAAACTACTTTTTCCTAGGCCAAACCGGTCTTTCCTAACGCCCATCGGATAAACTAATTTTTCCTAGGCCAAACTAGTCTATCCTAAGGCCTATAGGACTAACTAGTTTTTCCTAGGCCAAACTAGTTTGGCCTAACTCTTATAGGATAAACTAGTTTAGCTTGTTGTTTATTGGTCTGAACTAGTTTATCCTAGGCCGATTTAGTTTATCCTAAACCAATTCAATTTGGCGTGATTTTATTGAGAGCAATGACCGCCTCAGCGCCAACAATCTAGTTTGTCCTACGCTGATCGAGTTTATTCTAGGCCAATGTAATTTTACGTGTTTTTAGCTCACAAGTGTCAAAACCTGCGAAATAATGAGCTCGCAGGTTCTGTATGTATGCATTTATGTACGCATGTTTGTACGTATGTACGTACGTATGCACGTAACGCGACAACTCTTGATAGAAATATCCGATTTGTTTAAAATTGTGGATGTAGTTTAATTCTGATAAGGTACTTTTCCGATTAGTTTTGGGAATTCATTGGGTAAAAATAAGAGGGGACGAACGGAAGGCTATTCCCTCAGCGTTAATTTAGAGAAGTGGATTTTTCATGCAGAATTATCAGTTTTCATTTAAAATTTTAGATATAGGATCATTCTGGCAAAATGCCTAAGTGATTAGTTGTAGATGTTGTTTGTTTAAGTATAAAAGAATGGGCAATGTAAGTAACTCTCCCCCCCATAATTTAGATAAATGGTTTTGAAGCAGAATTTATGGATTTGCATCAAATTTTGGATGTAGGTTCTTTCTGATAAAGCGATTCCCTGAATAGTTTTGGGGGTTTAATGGTTAAGTATGAAAGAAAAAATGAAGGATTACCATCTTACCTAGAAAAAACTAGTTTATGCTATGGACATTTTGATAAATAAGTTTGGCGTAGAAAAGCTAGTCTATCCAATTGGCGTTGGGATAAAATAGTTTGGTCTAGGCTAATCTAATTTGGCTCAAAATCGGGTTGTGCCGGTAAAAAATCTTTCACTAGAATAAGCATATATGTGTGTCAAAAGTCATTGCTCACAACATCAACACAGAAATTTAACATGTAAACAGTAGAGACATGATGTATTGGACATGGTGTTTGCTTATTTTTATTTTTTTTTTCTTTAGACTCAGGCCGTGCTGAGATCAGACTTGCTTTTATTATTATTATAATTATTATTATTATTATTATTCGAGCCACATCGCAGCTGAACATAATTTGCGATCGAACAGCGTTTTTCATTTTTGAGAAATTAATTACCTGTCGACATATAATCTATTTCGTCACGGCGTCAACTTTTCATTTTCCGTGAAGTCGTAACTGGAAATTCGGCTCAAAACGTAGCTTTAATAGTATTTTCTCAAAGAATCATCGCTTTTATGAAAAATGATTAACGCCATTCGATTACATAGAATTCTTGTTAATCTTATGCATTTCTGAAAAGGAATTAATTCATAAATGCGTTAGGATGTAGCTCTTTTTGATTTGAGAAAAGCCTTAAGGAATGACAGAAATATATTCACAAATCTACTTTTTACTAAACATGTTCAAAAGTTATGATGTTTATAACTCTTCCTCCTGTCTTTTGTTCTAAACTACATTAACTATTTAATGAATCCCTATCTGAATATTGAAGGACTAAGAATCTAAATAATCAATAATACATTGTGCATTTTCCATTCTGCGAACACATAGTAATTTAAAAATACATTGTAAATTTATCCAATAAATATGCATGCAGCATTTTTTTAAAGGAATCTTAAATGTATATGAATTAAAATCTGAATGTTTTGCAGAAATTGAGTGGGGCCAGTTCGAGCCAGACTGAGTCTCTTTTCACTGATTTTTGTACAGGCAGGGCTCTGGCTGAACTTTTAATTTTTATACCGTGCTTTGAAATTCCAGCCCGTGGAAACCTCTAACAGTATTCTACTACCCTTCGAATAAATAGATTATACAGGGGTGATAGCAAAATCACTTTGCACAAGGTTAGCAATGGAGCAGTAGTTGGAATTAATGTTAAAAATAATATTGCCCTGTTAAACTGGTGGCTTTGTATTCACAGGCTGTTTACACTAATTGTGTATTACAGACTTATATTTTTAAAGAATAACACCCTCAAAAAAACAAGTAAGGGGGATTACTTTTTCCCATTTCCCCCAATTATAGTTAACTAGTGAACCCCAAACTAATCACAGATACTCTTTATAAAATTGAGCAATTATCCAAAATTTGAAGCAAATCAGATAATTCTGCTCAAAAAACCATTCATCTGATTTAAGGAGGGTAAATCCTCCAATCCTCCTTTTATACTTAATCCCTCCAAACTATTCAGGGATTCGCCTTATAGAAAAAAAAACTATGTTCAAAATTTAATCGGTAAATCGGATAAATCTGCTTAAAAACCCATTTATCTAATTTAAGGAAAGTGATAAATCGTCCACTACCCCATCATACTTAAACAAAAAAAATAATTAAAGAAGAGTTTGATCAAAAGGAATTCATGTCAAAAATTTTAAGCAAATTGGACAATTCTGTATTATAACTAATTTATCTAATTTAAGGAAAGAAATAAATTGTACGCTTCCCCTTTATACGTAATCAAAGAACCACCGAAATTAATCAGTGAAGCGCTTCATCAGATTGAACAAATCAAAGATTTGCAGCAAATTGGTTAATTCTGCATGAAAAATCCATTTGGCAAAGTTAGACGGGAACCTCCCTTTCTTCCCCTTGTTCTTAACCAATTAACACCCAAAACTAATTAGGGAGGCACCTTACCAGAATGAATCTATTTCAAAAATTTAAGCATATCATCAAATTCTGCGTGAAAAAAAGCATTTCCATAACTTATGGGACGTTACCTTTATTCCCCCTCCCTTTATACTTAAACAATGAACACCCACAACTAATCATGGAGGCGCCTCATCATAATGCTCCTGTACCTAAATTTTTTATAAAATATGCTAATAATGCATGGAAATCCCTTTATTTGAATTAGGGGAAGGGGCGAATCAGCCTCCCAATCCCCTCCCCTTATTCTTCTCCAATGACCTCCGAAAATTAATCAGAAAAGCTCCTCATAAGAATAAACCTATATTGAAAGTTTGATAAAAATCGGGTATTTCGATCAAGAATTATTGCGTTACGTACATACATAGATACAGAACCCACGGGCACATTAATTCTCAGGCTTTGGTAGCCTGATGAGATAATAATACATCAAATTACATTATTTCTATCAAGAGTTACCGCGTTACGTACAGGCGTACATATAGTACCTGCGAGCTTATTATTTCTCAGGTTTTGACGCTTGTGAGCTAAAAACACGTAAAATTACATTGGCCTAGGATAAACTAGATCGGCCTAGGACAAACTAGAATGTTGGCGCTGAGGCAGTCATTGAATTCAATAAAATCACGCCAAATTGAATTGGCCTAGGTTAAACTAGTTCAGACCAATAAACAGCAGGCTATACTAGTTTATCCTATAAGAGTTAGTGGTCCTTAGGATAGACTAGTATGGCCTAGGAAAAACTAGTTTATCCGATGGGCGTTAGGATAGACCAGTTTGGCCTAGGAAAAACTAGTTTATCCGATGGGCATTAGGATAGACCGGTTTGGCCTAGGAAAAACTAGTTTATCCGATGGGCGTTAGGATAGACCGGTTTGGCCTAGGCCAATCTAGTTTGGCCTAAAATCGGGTTTGGCCTGTAACATATATCTTTAAAATGTATAATTAAATATATATTACATAATATATAAATTTATGTATAATAACTTTAAATTTTGTTATAATTTAAAAAAATATCTTTTCATCTTGGATATTTTATTTTTATTTAAACTTAGTAGGATCTGCTATCATCACGAGTGATTATTATTCAATTTGGCCAGTTGGAGAAATAAAGCCAAATGCCGCAGTTTCAGTATTACTCGCCGGTTGTGGAGTATTATATTTGTCCTACAGAGTAGGATATGGCAGTGTCTATGGTATTTTATGTACACCTGCATAATATGCATCTGTATCTCTGAAAAAATACTCAAACTCTATTGTTCCTAAGAATATATAATGTAATAATTTAATATCTGAAACTTTGTTCTGTTTACGAAAATAAACTTATCATGATTTAAAATTTAGTGCAATATATTAAAAAATGTAATTTTATTATTTTTCTTTCTGTTTTTAGATTCAAAGATGTATAAAACTTTTTCAGTGCAGTTCAATAAGTCAATTACTTAGCTGAAAATGGCAACAATCTCTTCAAGCTGATATTTTAAAGAAGATTCTGTTATCAACTGAAACAAAAATTTTCCACTTAAAAACATGTCATTGATTACAAAAGAAATTTCTTCCTCTGTTGAACAATACATTGTTTGCGAAAATAGTGAAAAAGAAAAACATACCTCCATTGATACAAGAGAAAAACCATTTAGTTGTGAAATGTGTTCCAAAACATTTTCTAAGAATAGTGACCTGAGAAAACATCTTTTGACTCATACTGAAGAAAAAACTTTTGTTTGTGAAATATGTCTCAAAGGATTTTCCAAGAACAGTAGTCTAAAAAGCCATCTAAGAAACATTTATACAGGTGAAATACCCTTTGTTTGTGAAGTATGTTCAAAAAATTTTTCTAAGATTAGCAATCCAAAAAGCCATCTAACATACATTCATGCAGATGAAAAGCCCTTTTTTTGTGAAGTATGCTCCAAAGCTTTTAATGATCAGAGTACGCTAAGAAAACATCTCTTGATACATACAGGTAAAAAATCGTTTATATGTGAAATATGTTTCAAAGGATTTTCCCAGAATAATAATCTTATAAGCCATATAAGAAATATTCATGCAGGTAAAAAACATTTTGTTTGTGAAATGTGTTTCAAAAGATTTTCTCAAAATAGTGATCTAAGAGAACATCGCAGAACTCATACTAAAGAGAAATCCTTTGTTTGTGAAATATGTGCCAAAGGATTTTCTAAGAATTCTATTCTGAGAAATCATCTCTTTACGCATACAGGAGAAAAACCCTTTGTGTGTGAAATATGTTCCAAAGGATTTTCCCAGATTAGTACTCTGAGAAGACATATCTCGAGGCATAAATGAGAAAAACTCTTTGTTATCGAAATATGTTCAAAGGGGTTTTTTCTAAATAGTTATTGAGAACCCATCTCTTCAATCACTGCCATACTTCAATAGAAAAACACTTTGTTTGTGAAATGTGTTCCAAAGTTTTTTCTAAGAATGGAAACCTAAGAAACCATCTCTTGATGCTTATAGGAAAAAAACCTATGTTTGTAAAATACGTTCCAAAGGATTTTCTGATAAAAATGATCTAAGAACCCATATTTTGACGCATACAAGAAAAAAAATATTTTGCAAAATAAATTCCAAAGGATTTTCCTAAAATTGTCGTCTAGGTACTCATTTCTTGAAAAATACAGAAAAAACCTTTTCTTTGTGATTTATTTAAAAACGATTTTCTCATAATAGTAAAGTAACAAGACATCTGTTGAAACATGTTGCAGAGAAGTCTTTTGTTTGTGAAATATTTTTCGAAAGATTCTCTCGGATTGGATCTTAGAACACATCTTTTGATGCATGCAAGATAAAATCCTTGTGTTTCTGGGTACTTTCTGATTAGTACTGCGCCATTGTTATATATAAATTCTTATGTATGCCTACACACGGATATATGTGCATATGCATATATATGTGTATATTTGTCAGTTTAGTTTTCAGAAAAAAACCTGTTTCTTCCAGAACAATGGAATAATTATATGTCGAGATGACTGGATTTTTAAGTTCTCTTTCACAATAGCAAACTATACTAATGTGTCAAAACCTTTTTACTATTTACCGTATTTTATGGAAGAAACGACGCATCCGTCGAGAGTGCCGCGCTCTTCACATTGTACTCCCTTGAATAAGCTAAAAAATATCGAATTGCCACACCCGTGAGAAATGCTACTTTTGTCGTCTGCGCAGTCACATGGATCAAACTTTAGTTTTCTGGCCAATGTAGGGAGCCTCTTTTTTTAGTAATTTAAGATGTATATAATTTTATTTAAATTGGGTTTTAAATATTCTATCATTTTTTATAATTTTTATTTCAAGCCAATTTTATGCGTGAAATAAAAAATAATTGTAATTGCGTATATGGTGTAAACACCACGCTATAAAAAAAATTAACTTTCAAACTTATAAACTCCGTGGCGTTTCTTCCACAAAACACGGTAATTCTACTTTGCAACTTTTCAAACTATTGTAATGTAAAGAAGGACGGAAAATCTAGCCTTACTGAAATGTATATATTTCTTAATTTTTATAGAAAAAAGTATTAAAATGCATTGTAGCAGTAGTGATTAGTCATTTTTGCAGCCATTTAAATTTTGCCAGAAAATTTTCAATTTCATGTTTATTTTGCTGGCTGGTAAAATAAATCCTTGGCTGGTCAGACTGTTATGAAAAATCTCCACCCTTACGGGAACTTTGACAACATCTGTCCGAGAATGTATGAAGAATCGGACAGATGCTGTCTGAGCCCCCGTGTAAAGGTTAGTATCTAGCATGCAAATAAAAAATTTATTTAAAAAGAGTGTTTTTCTGAAAATACCTATAGGCTGGGATATAAATATCTAAGCACAAGTGGGCAGTTTTTCACTACTTAATTTTATTCCTTATTTTTTTATCTAAATTTTTTGCAGGAATTCTAATAAAATTTAAAAGAAGAAAACAAATAAAATTTAGTGATAAAAGACTGCCTGTTGACGCCTAGGTTTTTACAGCCATGACTTTGAGTATGTCGAAATGCTTACTCTCCGAATTTTCTGTAGGATTTGAAAGGGTTTTTTATTTACCTTTTGCATTCATCCATTCTAAGTTGAGAAAGCGACTGCAGTATTCTACTACTAGAAGATTTTCTTGTTGTTCTTATATTATACAGTCTGTTACAAAATTATGAGATCACAACATATTTTGCTATTTAGGTAATTAAAGTTACATTTCAATCAAAAGAAAGAATACTCTTCGTTAGTACATCAAGTTTTTAGTAAAATGCAGCAATTTACACAAATGAAATTATTAATTCGGAAAAAAATAAAACACCAAAATAACAAAAAGGTGTCAAAAAGAACTGTTACAAAATTATAGGACCACGTATGGGAAAAGCAATTTTCTGAAATTTTTAGTAAGATCTTACTCCACTGTTTCTCTGAATAACTTCAAACACACGATTTGGCAGAGAGTTAATTAGCCTTTTAAGGTACGATTCGGAAATATGGAAGCAGGACGTTTCGGTCCCGCCATTTCGGTCCTGCCATTTCGGTCCCAAGACATTTCGGTCCCTAGCCATTTCGGCTAAAGACATTTCGGTCTCTAGCCGTTTCGGTCCCAAGACATTTCGGTCCCTTTTCCTGCAAACTGAAATTTTACGAAATAAGATATAATTTTATAGGGAACATTGGAGTTTAAGGAAAATTGGAGGAGTTTTTAAGCTGAAGGCCATAAAATTTTAGTATAATGTTATTACAAGTACCTGGAAACCACATACACGTATAACTTTTATCCAAAATATTATAATTCACACAAATTTTGCATGGTAATCCTATCATAATTAGTATTCCTAATGATAATTGGTGATCCTAATGATAATTGGTAATCCTAATGATAATTGGTGATCCTAATGATAATTGGTTAGCCTAATTCTAAAAACAGTTAGTAATTTTTATATAAAAATCAAATTAATATTTTATTAAATATATTTATTAATTAATAATATTATTAATTTACCTCTTGAATTTTAATTTAAAATAAACTCAATAGATAATCAGTTTTATATTCAATACATCATTATATGTCGTAGTAGTTCTAAACTGAAATTTATCTTTTACTTGTTTATTTATTGTATATTTAAATTTACAGAAATTTTAAATAATTAGTATAGTTAAAAATAAAACTAAAAAAAGAATTTTTTTTCTGGGAAAGTTGGAGCGAAAAGATAATACAAATAAATAAATAAATAAATAAAAGCTTAGTTTTGTCACTTAAAAATTGAAAATAAAATTATTTAAGATATTATTATATTACATTTTAATATATTAAATAAATTATAATATATATTACATATTATAATTTATATAATAAATTATATATTTTATTTTATTTATAATATTTATATTATTATATTTCAAAATATTATTATATTAATTTTATGCAAATAAAAAAGTAATCATCTTATTAGAATGAAATAGGCCCATTTTCAATAAAATTAACTATTACTATAAAAAAAAAATGGCGGAAGCAAATTTCTGAAAGCAATTTCCCCCCCCCCCCCCCTCCCGCACAGCATGCCCAATTACGAAATCACTACTGCTTTCGCAATGTTAATAATGGAAGGTAATTTATGAAAACAAATTTATAAGATGCAACTTTGTATTATAAAAAAAAAATAATAATAATAAAAATTGTTCTTCAGTAAATATATCTCATTTCTGAATTATCAAAGGAGAGGGTGTGATGGGTGATTTGAGGAATAATGTATATATTATAACTTATAACTGTCTAATTGAATAATTAACGATATTTAAAGATAAAGTAATTGGAAGAAACAAAAATTAAGCACAGTTTTTTTTTAATTATTTAATTAATGCTAATTTAAAATTTCTAAAAAAATGTACGTTAACGGCCAAAAAAATATTTATGGCAGTTTATATAAAATACTTTTTAGTTTATAGATGTTTATATAAAATACTGATACTAATAATTAATTATAAAATTTAAAATATTTATTCTGATTAAAAATAATACTACTAAAAGCAAAAGACAATATCCCCTAAACTTATATCACATTGTTTAATCAAACAGAATTTTCAACTTGCTGTGATTTCATTATCACGAGTTATAAAAGTTTAAATTTATCGGACTCTTATATACAACTTTTAATAAAACTTGGGGGGAGGGAGTGGGAAAATAAAAAAAATAAAAAAAGGCCCGAATAATGTTGAACATATACCATTTGGCAGGCTCATAACAATTAGAATCCGACTTATAAGGTAGCGAGGAAAGAAGTAACAAGGGACCAAAATAATTAAGGACCGAAATGGCAAGGGACCAAAGTTCTGGGGAAAAATGGCCACGGAGCGAATTGTCGCGGGACCGAAATGTCTTGGGACGAATTGTCTCGGGACCGAAATGGCCGGGGACCGAAATGTCTCGGGGCCGAAATGTCATGTATCCCGGAAATATTGTCCCATTTCTCCATAATGGCCATTTCTAATTCATATGTTGAATGATATTGCTTGTTATTTTCATGCACCTGGCGAGACAAATAACGCCACAAGTTTTCTATGGGGTTTAGGTCAGGATTACAACTTGGCGAAGGTAAAACATCAATCTTTTCTCTTTTAAGCCACTCTTTTGTTGATTTCGATGACTGACTGGAAACATCATCTTGTCGAAACTTCCATTTTGAATCTCCTAAAATTGGTACGAATGGTATCAGACTTCAAAAAAGCATCCGTTGGTAACTGTCAGAGTTCATTTTCACTTCAACTCTTTGGACATCGCATTTTCCTGCATATAAAAACTCGCCCCACATCATAACGGGACCGCTTTCCATCTGCCTACCGAAGAACTCGCGAAATTTTTGCCTTAAATCAATCCAATAATAATTATTGCCGTCTGGACCATCAAGATTGAATTTTTTTCTCGTCTGAAAACAATATATTTCTCCATTCAGAGTACACATCTTCAGACAATAATAAGGAGTGATAAAAAACCTATTTCACTCTTGCTGTGATCTCACTAATAACTATGCTATGAAAGAAATCTTTTAACCCTCTGAGCTTCTTGAAAATGGGTAAAATTGTAATATTGTATTCTCTACATTTTGTTTTAAATTCTCAGAAGAAATGAATCTTTCAACAATTAAAAAAAACTTAAGTACAAAAATGAATGTAATCCTTGAGAGAATTAATCATTCTAAAATGTATTGAAAATTAATTGAATTTATTGCAATATATTATCATAAATATTGATTATATTGCATAACTTAAACCTGGAGCTTACTTAACGGAATATTGCGATCCAAACACTTAGAGGGTTAAAATATCTTATTAGCATTTCAATGTTTCTAAATGATTTTTTCATTGCATAAGCTGAAGTCCATTTTTTATTTTTCGATTTTCTTTGAAGATTGTTTTTATGAGGATATTTTCACATTTAGAAAGTAAAAGTATTCTCATGTCCTCATGGAACACCTTTTAATAAAATTAAAAAAATAAAAATCGACCTATGTAATGATCAACTACCAGCTAGAAAAAATTATTCTTGTGAATAAAAAGAAAATAATAATAACTCCCAATAATCCCATTGTTAGCGATTCAATCAAACAGAAAAAGAGAAGCATCCGTTTTCTGGATAAACAGCAATTTTTATTATTTTTTATTTTATTATTATTTGAATCTAACACAATTTTAATTTTGTGAACAAAAAAAGATCATATGTACAAACAATCCATCTATTTAGAATTTTTTTTAGAAAAAAAATAAGTACAACATTGTTAACACATTAAAAAAATAATCATGCATCATTTAAAAACATACTTTAGTTTCTAGGCTTTGAAACACTTTTTTTTTCCTTTTCAAGCGCTGGAAAAAAATGAACGGAAGAGTACAATACATACATTTATACGAAAATGGTGCTTTTAAATAACATATGATGCCTTTCTTTTTAAATCCAGAAACAATTTTTACAGCCTAGTAATACCTACAATGGAGAACAGCAGGATGGCGGATTCAAACAATGAATTACTTTTTCTTTACAAAATTTCACCTTATTGATATTAAAGAATATTTTCCTAAATGTTTAATACTGAAGTTTAAACAAATGACAGAGTGCATTTTCTATTGATGTCCATAAAACAGAAAAACTAACAGCATTTCTTTTTTGTTTTAAAATATCATTTCTTATATATGTTTGTCACAATTTCTACACTTCATTTAAATTTAGTCTTTAAACAGATGCACTTAGTGGATGTAAATGAAAATCCCATTTAAACATCGATTTTTGGAGGATTTTAGACAAAAGCAGAATGGCAACAAACAAAGTATCACCCTCTGTTAAATGCCAACACATTTCAACTTTACAAATTGATTGAGAAATAATCATTATATGATTAATAACATTATGGTTGTGATTGTGTTTATGATGGCCAATTACCAACACAAGGGATATTGGCCTAAAAATTGGGGTAAAGCCTTCTATGATGATCTTTCTAAGGGAATCTAACCCACATTTATGCAAGGAAATCCAAAGTTTGAAGAAAATTATGGAAAACTCTGAATGCATTTTCGCCGTTCCTAACCGATAATGCAAAATAACAAACTGAGCATGCGTGCGGACTTAGACCGAAATTCTCTCTACTTGAAAAACTGTAAGTACAGGGTTACCATATTGGCTCTTTTATCTGTTCAGACGCAACGTTTTCACCCCTATATTACATTATTATTATTTTATTTTTATTGACAAAAACACAACTTTAGAAATAGTTTCACGTGTTTTTTTTTAGTATTTATTACTAACGCAGATAGGAAATTATTTATTACTCAACAGATAAAGAGTTAAATTTTGCGAATTTATCAATGAGTAATTTAAACGTATTACTTGTAAAAATGTAGCTTCAAATATATATTATTTCTCAGTGGCGCCGACTTCCGGGTCTGCGGATCTGCCGCGCAGACCCTGAAAAATATCTGCAGACCTTACAATATCTTGGCAGACCCTGCAAAATGCAGGCATGAGACTCGCGATTTTCCGGGGTTTTTTTTCACTTTCCGATTTTTTCCTGTTTGGCACGGGAGTGATTTGTTCCGGAATCTTAAAAAATCGGTCATCAATCCGAAAATTTGTAGATAAAATCGCAAAAAAACTCAAATTTTGTCAAAAGATCGCGTAATAAACGGGAATCAAAGAATCGCGAATAAACGTCAATTTTGTGAAAAGATAGTGGAAAAAACATGAAAATCGTAAAAAGATCGCGAAAAATTTCCTCAAAATTTCCGCATTCCATCCAAGAATCACAGAAAAAATGCAAATTTCGTTCTAAGATAGTGGAGGAAAATGCAAATTCTGACAAAGAATCGAGAGAAATACATGGATTTTCGTAAAAGATCGCAGAAAAATACGAATTTCGCAAATAATAGCGAGAACAAAATTAAATCTTTCAAAAGTCGCAGACAAAACGCAAATTCTGTTGAAAAATTGCGAATTTTCACTAAAGACGCGAATTTTGTCAAACAATAGTGAAGAAAATACAAATAATCGCAGAAAAAACTCTTGATTTCGTTCAAAGATAGCAGGGAAAAAGCAAATTCTGTCAAAGAATCGTGGGAAAAACGCTAATTTCGGCAAAAGATGGCTGGGAAAAACGCGAATTTCGGTAAAAGATTGCGATGGAAAATGCAAATTTTGACAAAAAAACACAGAAAAAACGCAAACTTTGGCAAAAAATCTATAAAAAAATGCGAATTTTGGCTAAAAACGAGAAAACATTTCGGGCAAAATGCAAAGAATAGCAAAAAAACTGGAATTCTGTTCAAAAACAGCAGAGAAAAAGCAATTTTTCTGTCAAAGAATCGTGGAGAAAATTGGAATTTACGCAAAAAATCGTCGGAAAACGCAGATTTCGAGAAAAGATCGCGATAAAAACGTAAACTACGCCTAAAGCTCGCGAGAAAAAGCAAATTTCGGCGAAAGATCATGGAAAAATTCCAATTTCATCAAAAATAGCAGAAAAGCGCAACGAATCACGGAAAAAACTCAAATTTCGTTCAAAGATAGCAGGGAAAAAAAACAAATTCACTTGGAAAAATCGTTTTTTCCATGGAAAAAACGCTAATTTCAGGTAAACATCGCGGGGAAAATGCTAATTTCGGCAGAAGATCGCGGGGAAAATGCTAATTTCGACAAAAGATCGCGGGGGGTCGCATTTCGGCTAAAAATAGCGGAGAAAATGCTAATTTCGGCGAAAGATCGCGAACAAAATGCATATTTCGGCGAAAAATCGCGAGAAAAATAAAATTTTGCAAAAGATCGCGAGAAAAATACGTGATTATCTTGCCATATTTATTAACTGATGTTTTGAGTAAAGGATATGAACATGTGAACCCAGATGCAGAATCGGCGCAACGCTGCGACGCTTGTCGCAGACTCTTGGGAAGTTTCTGCAGACTATTTTGCAACTGTTAAAGATTTAACAAAAATTAAAAAAATTCGGTCTTTATACCAAAAATTCGATCATAAAATGCATCGCGAATGTCAACAAATAGTCTTCGAAAATAAATCAATTTCGTCATAGATCGCGGGAAACACGTGAATTTTGTCAAAAGAAACGCCGAAAAAACGGAAAAATTCTTCAAAAGATAGCGAAAAAAATGATAGCTTTCGTCAATAAATCAGGAAAAAACGGCAAATTTCCTCAAAAAATGGCGAAAAACGGCAAACTTCTTCAAGAAAACGCAAAAAGGGCATATTTCTTCAAAAAAATCACAAAAGCGGCAATTTTTCACAAAAATTGCGAAAAAAGGGCAAATTTCCTCACTCAAAAAGTTGCAAAAAAAGGCAAATGTCCTCAAAAAGTTTGAAAAAACGGCAAATTTCCTCAAAAAAAATTGCGAAAAAAAGGCAAATTTCTTCAAAAAATCGCGAAAAACGGCAAATTTCTTGAAAAAATCGTGAAAAACGGAAAATTTCTTGAAAAAATCGTGAAAAAACGGCAAATTTCGTTAAAAAATCGCGAAAAAACGGCAGTTTTCGCTAAAAAGAATCACGAAAAAACGGCAAATTTCTTCAAAAAATCGCTAAAAACGGTAAGTTTCATTAAAAGATCGCGGCAAGACGGCAAATTTCTTCAAGAGATCGTGACAAAATGACAATTTTCGTCTAAAAATCGCGACAAAACGGCAGTTTTCGTCAAAAAAGCGAAATATCGGCAGTTTTCATCAAAAGATCGAAAAAAACGTCAAATTTCGTCAAAAAGGGGCGAAAAAAAATGTAAATTTCGTCAAAAGATCGCAAAAAACCCGCAAATTTTCTCAAGGGAAAGCTCTCCACTTTCGAACAATGCATGAGATGTTAAAAAATCTGAGAACAAAGGCAACTTATCTTTAAAAGTACGTTCCTTTTATGTCTGTCACAAATACTTGGGGGGTTTGAGTGCATGTAATGTAATGCGAGGGTTTGGCCTGCAGACTGTTTTAAGTTTTTTCTTGTGTTGCAGACTGCAGAAAAAAAATTCTGCTGCTGGGCATGTGAATTGGACAACTAGCAAAGATTGCTGTGTTTAAAACATTGGATCATAATTATGGACTTAAAATAGAAACTTTCAATTTAAAATTACTTATAGTATTTGCATAAATTATTGATTTCTCCAGCCTTCTCCCTTGAAATAAAACAGCATTTGAAAAGTATAATTTCTTTTCTTTTTCTTTTCTTTTTTTCTATAAAATAATCTTATTTAATATAACATATGTTTAAACACAAGCTATTTTAAGTAATTTCTCATTTTCCCGTTTCACGTGCTTTTCCTCTTTTTTGTCTTTTTGCAAACGCATGCTTGAAAATGTGTTTAAAATATCACAAAAATCTGAGCCACCGTCCTTTTTTTTATTATTATTCGCGACAATCAAATCAATTGACTGTCACATATATGTATTGTGATCATGGGTGCAAGTTTTCCGACCACAGGACTGAATTTTGACTTTTGAAAATTAATTCCCAAGAGTGGAAACAGAATGAGAATCCCCCCCCTCGAACAACTGCCCTTGTTGGCAGACCCAGCTTTGGGACCAAAGTTGGCTCCTATGTTATTTCTTTCCTCTATGTATATTATTCCTTTTAGAATGCAAATATATGTTATTCCTTTACAATAAAAATATGAATAATTATCTTATTTTACATCTTGTATGTTCTGATGCCAAAATAATACATCTTTCAGGAAATATTAATTTATTTTAAGTAATACATATAAATTAAAATGTAATAATTTATGATTTTTACAAATTTAATAGTGCATTATTATTTTAGATACTATATTACATTTTTATATAATTTTATTAAATAATAAATACATTTTTTTGTTGAATATTATTACTATGGTCTTCCTTTTTAAATAGTCTTGATGGAACTGTTTTTTTTCTTTCTTTTTTAATTCAGTTATAAGCAATTAAAATTTAAAAGCTATCTATTCAGATAATTATAAATTCTTTTAATAAATTTGTTTAAATAACTGGATATAGATGGCAGCACAGAAAAAATTTCTTTCTTCATTTTTCACTTTTTATGGATTTAAACTAGTATATAACCCCTGTCAAAAATGTCAGGATGTTAACTACACATTCAATTTTTGATATAGTTCAACAAATTTAAATGGACAAAACATAAAAAAAAAAAAAAAAAAAAAAAAAAAATTGTACAAAAATTTCTGTGAAATGTATCAATGAATTTCTAACACATCACATTGTTAATCATAATGTTACATAAGCAAAATCAAATTGAGTTTCACAAATATTTTAACGATTAAAATTATGTTATTTTAAGTAATTGTTTAGGTTAATAGTAGAATGGTAGGGATGAACCTGTGACCCATGATGGGTTATGTAAGTATGTGGTCTGCAAATTTCTTAAATTTATAATTAAAAAAAATTGCAGATTTTGTCATGGATGGCAGAAATAAAAATCATGAATTTCGACATCTTCTCTCATGGCAAAATTGCAAGTTTTATCGAGCCAGTTAAAAATTATCAATTTTGTTATATAGGTAGCCAATACCATAGTTATTTATATAGGAAATTCTTAAGTTGAGAATTTTGTCAGTCACTATTTTAAAAATATTTTAAATATCATCGATCATGCTCACAGAAGACATGAATTTTGTCAATTGCATACAGATAAAAAATGTGAATTTCACTTATCATGCACAGAGAAAATATGAATTTCGTTGATCAAGAACATGAAATTCGTGAGATTTGTTGACTGCCTGTAGAAAAATTCCAAATGTTGTCGATTGAGTGCCAAAAAGTCTTGAAAAACTACCCTCCTTTTGAAATCATGTTTGTTATTTGAAAGAAAAAAAAACAGTAAAGGCCATTATGTACATAAGTTGATGAAAAAGAGCCTCTGGATATATATATGAATTAAAAAGGGCTGCCACGCATTATGCCATGCCAAACTTGCCTCAAGTCAACACTACTATATAAGTTAGTTTTTTACGGTGAAGTTTCGCAGTTATATTTATAAATATAAAAAGTTTTAAATATAAAATACGACAGCAAATTCATGCTTATGAATTGTATATAGCTTTTCCATGAATAAATCAAAATTATTGTAAATTTTCATATTGGCAAGCAACTATTTAATAGTAGAAGATAAATTTTAATATCTGTTGAGTAACAAAGCATTCCAGTAATAAAATAAAACTTTGATAAAAAAAAAAGGAAAGATAGCATATCTACTATCTGACAAAGTTTACATTCAACATAATACTGGCTATGAAGGAAAAAATTACCTTTTAGTATACAGTTCAGCAAAAATATTAAACAAAATCAAAATATTAACACATCAAATACAACAGAAAATTTATGCAGCTATACCATAAATAATAACAAATATATTGTAAACTTGATTAATGCAAGTATCTATTTCTCATATGACACCTTTTCCATAAATAAAGACAAAAATATTGTAAATTTGAATATTGGCAAGTACATATTTTTTAATTAATAGTAGAATATAAATTTTAACATTTCTTGAATGGCAAAGTGTTGCAACAATGAAATAATACTATGTATTCATGAGATTTGTTGACTGCCTATAGAAAAATTCCAAATGTTGTCGACTGAGTGCCAAAAAGTCTTGAAAAACTACCCTCCTTTTGAAATCATGTTTGTTATTTGAAAAAAAAAAATACAGTAAGGGCCATCATGTACATGAAAAAAAGCCGCTGGATATATTAATTAATTAAAAAGGGCTGCCAAGCACTATGGCATGCCAAGGTTGTGGTAAGTCAACACTAACTACTGTATAAGTTAGTTTTTTATGGTGAAGTTTTGCAGTGATAAGATTTTCGCGATTTTCTTCCCTTAAATCCCAATGTTGCTTGTGATTGTCGAGCAAGCCATCTCGATTTTCTTTCGCGAGCTAATCGCCGTCTACGTTAAATCGGCGTTTCGTCATTTTCATCAGGCATTGCTAAAATTATCGTTAAATTACAGAAACAGCGATTTACTTGAAAATATATAAACCTACCGCGTGTTCAAAAAGATCAACAAACACACGTGCGTTCTCAAGTACAAATAATTTTGATTGAACGATTCTCAAACGTGATTGATTCACTACATTTTTTGCGAGAAGAATACCACGATCCAGGTTATTTTCGCTGATAGCAAAACGTGACTAACCAATCAGAATTCTGCATTTTAAGAAACAGTGAAAAGTTCTTAAAAATGCATGCTTCTGATTTAGATCTCGATTAATTATTAGCAAAGTGAAATGTAATTTCTGAAAATTTCACATTAACTTTTTGATATGCTGAACATTAACTCGTGTTTATAACAAAGTTCGATTCTTTATATTATTTGCCAATAGATGATTGCAAAAAGAGTTTTTGACAGTTTTAAACAAAATCAAATTATTTAAACAGTTTAATATGATTTTACAAATATTTTAAGAAAGAATTAGATAATTGACCTGTATTCTTTTTTTTTAATAATGCGTTCAAAGAGTCATTCATTTGTTTCAAGATTTGGAAAATCTGAATGGGAACAGAATTCTTTTGTTTATATCGTAATCTGATGTTTACAATTACTTATTTTTAATTTGGAGCCTAACGCATTATAATTGGATATGATATACATGTTTTATAGAAAAATGTGCTGTTTAAACGTTATTTTAAGTAAAAAAAAATTATCTTTTAGCTGTCATATGTCTGCATTTGTTTTCCATTAAGCCTAACGTGGCGTATTGCTAGGGTCCATTCACAGATAGGAGTGGCGAATCCTGAAACTGTTCTACACAGCTCTAAAGAACGCATTTTATTATAAGTAGATAATTCAGTTTTGATTTTATTTACCTTTTTAATGATAAATTATGCATTTTTTTTAACTTTTCTTATGCTTTGATTTTAATTTAACTTTCTCTCTTTGCTTTTTTTTACATCTATCAAAAATAAAAATTACTTTGCAAGAATATAGATTATTACTAAGAATTCTTTTTTAAATTAATAATAGAGTTTTTTAGTTATACTATTATCAAATTAAGTTAGATAATTATTTATAATTAATAAATTAACAGTGTCTCGGTATTTCGACTAGCTAAATATATTTAATATTTTATTATCAAATTATTTATTGATAGCATAATACTTAATATTACATAATTTTCATGTAATTTATAAATAATTATAGCATATTTGAATTAAAAAAAATAGAACATTTTTTAAAGATAAATTATTATATTTTGTAAGAAATAATTATCAAATAATTGTTATTGTTGTATTATAAAATTAAATGCACCAGTAATTTATAGATAATGTATATATAGATAATAATATAGATATAGATAATAACAAATTATCACATTTGCTTATTTATTATTGATAAATATAATAATACAATAATAATTTAGATCATCATCAAATTATTGTATTAGTAATGTAATAATAATCATATATTTAAATAAATGAAATTTTACATATCAATATTTTATTGAAAATTAATGATAATTTATATTTATTTATAAAATATTATCTTCTTCAGATAATAAAGAAGATAATATTTTTTATCAATTACTCCTGTTTTATTTATAATAAAAATATTTGATAATATTTAAAGTTGATAATAAGTAAATACTAAAACATTATAAAAATAAATATTCAAGTAAATCAATTAATGATAATATGTATTGTATATTTAATTATTTAAATACTGCAAATCAGCTTAATCTTTTTTACAAAATACTTTAAAATTTATTGAACAGTTGAAAAATTTAATCATTATACAATAATTCATAAATTATTATCATTTTTATCTTTTATAGCATGTACTGTAAAATATCTCTCTAACATATATTTTAATATTATAAATAAGATATTATAAATTTATTTATCTAATATAGATTAATATTTATTATAAATATTATTTGCATTGATACCACAACAATATTAATATTTGATAATAATAAATTACGATAAATTATTAATGATTAAAAAATTATTATAAAGCATAAAATACTTCAATAAACTATTTAAGTATCTTAATATGATTAAATCGGAAAAGAGATTTAAAATAAATTAATATTGCAGATTTAAATCACTAGATTCACAAAGAAATAAAATATCAAAAGGAAATCTCAAACATTAAAAAGCCTCTGTAAATCTAATAATAATAATCATTTTCTTGTTAATGCTGTCAATTACCATTTATTATCTGTATCACATTTTCGAACGCCAAAAAGTAATCGCCAATTTAGTATAATGACGTATGCAACCTCGGTAAACCTGTAGAATTTTTCTAGTAGAAAGAATGTCATTCAAGTCCACACGCATGCGCAGTTTGTTATTTTGCGATATCGGTTAGGAACAGCGAAAATGCACTCTGAATTATTATTTAAGCCAACGGGCTTAATGCCTATTAATTAGATAAACGGGTGTGTTTGGGTTCGAACCCAGCGCCTCCCGCCTACCAGATTTGAGAGCAAAAATCTCTCAGTCATTTGTGCGGAATAGCATTGTCCATTGCATTTTGTTTAATTTTTTATAAAACTAAATCAAGGTCCTTTTAGTTAAACCTTTATGTTGTAAATCATGAAAATTTCATTTTTCTGGAGGATTTTTGTGAATTTTTGAAACTGCCTGAGAAGATTTACACAATCATTTAATAAACTTTAGAAGGAATTTGCCAACTAAACTTAAGTTAGAATTTATAGGAATTTTGTGGCATATTTATAATTCAATCAAATTTTTATTATTTATTTATTTTGTATTTTGTAAAATTAGGAAATGTACAAATATAATTAAAAAAAAATCAAACTGAAATTTTCGTCCCCCAATAATCCTCTGACAAGAAAGCTGAGTATGTGCAAAGGCAAAATAAATCCTTCTAAAAATACTTTTTGTTTGGTGCAATCAATAATGCTTTTGGCTGAAAGTAAAGTAATGTATCTATAACTAACTAACTATAACTAAACTATACTGCTACTAATCGATCTATTAAATGAATTTTATAATAATTTATCTTAATGGTATTAGAAAGCACCGTCGGGGCATAAAAGTTGAAACTAAAACTGACAAGATTTATATTGCATATCTATGCTTCTAAAAAATAATGATTAAAAACGATTTTTCGTGCTCTCCCTGTTGTTCACTTTAAGAATAATCATATGAGAGCAAATTCCTTAAAATATGTTGTTTTTGCAGAAACAATGCTGCAACAGTTTCATCTATCCACAACAAATTCATCTAACAAAACAAGGATAAATACAAACCAACATATGTATTACATTTGCAGTGTTTCCCCCAGGAGAAGGGCGCACAGGCCTTCGGAGAAACGTCCACCGGTAAATGTTAGCAGAAGGTTTTTTCTTATTTAAATTCTTAAAGATACAGAATTAATGCCAAAAATAAGGGGAACATTTCTTTTCAAAAATTTACTGGTGGAAGATCAAAAATTTACTGGTCGACTGTGCGCCCTTGTCCTGGGGGAAACACTGCATTTTCATAAAATACCATTCACTTTTAGAAACCTCTAATATTATAACAAAACAACAATTTAAAAAATTACAACACGTTATGAACAAAAATAATAAAAATCACAAAAAATCACTTTTGAAAAGGATAAAGAAATGAATAAGTGACTATTCTATCACCATATCATACTTTCAGTATATTAAAGCATAAAAAGAAACGCTCATCACCCTCCTTCCCTCTTTTCATCATGGTATGATTATGGCTGTTTAAAATTTTGTAATAAGTAACTTTCAAAAAATACCCAACAACTTAACTATTTCTATCTTCATTCTCCTGATCTGCAGTGACGCCTAAATGACCTACTTATCAAATTTTCTCGGACATTTGGGACTTCTCATACCCCAAAATGTTACGATACAAAATTCAGGCTAAAACATTAGAGCAATTTTTTAGATAAAATTTTCATACAAACATTGCTGCTACTATAAAATAGCAGCAGGAAGGAGGAAGCATAGCTCAGTTAAAAATGGTCATCAGTTCAACTCATTAAAACAATGCATTCTCGGCAGCATAACAATTATATATCACTGCCAAATTCAGTGATATTATTTAATTTTATGCCCAGCAAGTTGGGACTGTTTTGGCATTGGTAATGTTGAAATTTGATTTAGCTGCTAAATCTGGTAAAATGTTGCTAGCTTTGCCATATTGTTTACTGCTGACTTTTCAATAAGTTAATAACTGTTTGAATCTTCATTCTCTTTAAAATACAATAACAAATAGGATGTTAGACATCAAAATAAATCATCATAAAATTTTCTCAACCATGTAACCTATCCCAATGATAATTTCTTACCACAAAATGGTAGAATACAAAATTTAGTCATAATCGTGTGAGATTTTTTTAGACAAAATATGCACAGAAAAGATTTGCTTGATGATAGCGAAAAATATTATAGTGCCACCAAAATTTCTAAATTCGGAAATACAAGGCACAAACAAACAAACAATTACAAAACTAATGAAAATAAATCTTAAAACACAAATTGCCCTATTGATTATCCTATACAACATGTATTTATGAATTAAATAAACATGGTGAATAAAAATTAAATTAGTTATTTATATTCTTTTAAGAAAAATGGGTAAGTTTGCTCATGATGCATCCAAAGATTAGATGATAATGAGATATGTTTCACTTAAATCCTTGGAAAATTTTTAAGAACAAAATTTAGGAAATAAGATATTTTTTTAATTTTTTTTTTTTTTGCACCAAAAATATTTATAGCATATTTCTCAATTTTTTTAAAAAGTGTTGCTTCAACGAAGTCATTCCTAAGTATATTCGGTACTTCTAGGTTATCCCGTTGACCAATTTCGCCAAATTATACAAATCGCCAAACTAATAGCCAAATTATACAATTTGACATTAATTTTTATTTTAAATAACGAAAAAACAAATAATTAGTGGAATATTAATAAAAATGTTAATAAAAAGTCGGAATAAAAATCAATGACATTTTAAACACGTGAATCGCACTTAATGTCATTAAATGCGACATTCATGATCATCCATTATTGGCATTTTATCTTATAGTTTGGCGATAATTTTTGGTCGACGGGATAACCTAGAAGTACCGTATATTCATATAAGATATTGAGGTACAATTTATCATTTCAAGTTCAAATTAAATTTTTATTTCAGGGTAAAATTACTTTACTTGAAATAAGACAAATTGAAACAAAAACCCATAAAAGGCTTTACAGGAAGTTTTACTTCACAATAGGTAAGGTGTTATTTAATTATTATCAAAATGAGAAGTGTGTCAACTATGGTAGAATTTTATATATTTTTAATTATTAAAATTAAAAAAAAAGATATCTGATAATAGTAAATTCACTCTCAAATCCCCACATAATTTACAGATATAAACAATGAAACATTCAGTTTTGAAGTAAGGACAAATTTGACTTTTTTATTTTTATATCATTTCTATAAATATTTTAATTTGTAATTTTCATTAATATTACTGAATTCATGGGCTTTCATGATGGAAGAATAAATTTATTTTGGAAAAAATAAGATATTGCTGATATCACTGGTAATCATAATCTTCCAAATATATTAATGTATTAGCCAAAATTTTTTGGTTATTAAGTGTGGTTAAACTTGAAATAAATCTTCCTTCTTTTATGACTTTGATGTGAATTAATAACGTATCTTTATAAAATGAATTTCATATGAAAAATGCATCTTACCTTTATAATAAATATTAAATCATACATTATTGATTATTAACTTGACTTTTGCTTTTAATATTTTAATCATGTTAAGAATTATCTAAATTTTTATTAATTTAGTTTATTATTTATTTTAATGTTCTATTATATTGTAAGCGTTCATAATAGTTTTAATTTCAATGTTAATTACATTCAAATTACCGTTTGGAAAATGTAAACAAAGCAATGACAAGAAATCCACAAAATTCTAAAATCTACAAAACCTATGGTAATAATCTATGCGTTTTCGAGGAAGTCTTTTTTATTCATTACATATTCAATTTTGACAATAAAAATATAAGAGATTTTTGTTACAGTCTATTTGGTATGAGATGATAAATGCTTTCTTAGATGACTGTTCTGAGTAAATCCTTTGGAACATATTTCACAAACAAAGGGTTTCTCTCCAGTATGAGTGAGGAGATGGCTACTTAGAGTAAATTTCCGAGAAAATGCTTTAGAACATATTTCACAAACAAAGGGTTTCTCTCCAGTATGAGTTAAGAGATGGTCTCTTAAAGTTCTTTTATCAGAAAATGCTTTGGGACATATTTCACAAACAAAGGGTTTCTCTCCAGTATGAGTCAAGAGATGTTTTCTTAAAGTAATGTTATGAGAAAATGTTTTGGAACATACTTCACAAACAAAGGGTTTCTCTCCAATATGAGTCAAGAGATGATTTGTTAGAGTACTTTTATGAGAAAATGCTTTGGAACATGTTTCACAAACATACGGTTTCTCTCCAGTATGAGTCAAGAAATGTCTTCTTAGATGATAGTTATGAGAAAACCCCTTAGAACATGTTTCACAAACAAAGGGTTTTTCTCCAGTATGAGTCAAGACATGTTTACTTAGAGTACTTTTATGAGAAAATGCTTTGGAGCATGTTTCACAAACATAGGGTTTCTCTCCATTATGAGTCTTGATATGACTCCTTAGATTACTCTTCTTAGAAAATGTTTTGGAACATACTTCACAAATAAAAGGTTTTTCTCCTGTATCAGGGGAGGAGTTTTTTTTTTCATCACCATTTTGAGGAACAAAGTGATGTTCACTGGAGGAAGATTTTACTTCTGTAATCGATGTCATTGTCTCATGTGAAAAAGTTCAGATGATAAGAAAATCTTCTTTAAAGTATCAGTATGAAGAGATTATAGCCATTTTCATCCAAGGAAATGTCTTTTTGAACATCAGTAAGAGAGTTTTATTAACCTTTCAGTCTAAGAACAAAAAGAAAAACAATAAAATAATGCATTTTTAAAAATAAATAGCAGTAAATTTTAATACTGAATTAAATTATCACTTATGACAAATTTCATTTCTTTAAACAATATAAATATCAATACATTAAAGTATGATACTTTATAAATTCTTAAGTACAATAGAACTTGAGTATTTTTTATAGATACATATGTGTAGCTGTGCATACAATACAATAGACATTTGTATATCCGGCTCTCTCATATCCATACTAATAAAAACTGAAAATTTATTTTATTACACACCTGTAAATTCACCCCCGCCTACTTTTTCAGCACATTTACTAAAACTATCCAAACAAAGATTTTTCTTTTTTACTGTCCACACATTCAGTTCCAACTCAATTTCATCACTATTTCTTACGATGTACAAATAGATATGCATGTTGTTCAACATTAGAGTTGTGCATTTTTTTTTCAAAATTTCTTTAAACTTTAAATTTGATGTTGAATATTTATGAATATTTACATATACATTTATATTATACTCAAGCTGCCTGCCTCTGGTGACCAATTTGGTCATCCTTAAATGTAATGCTAAGCATTTTATGATGTCATAACTTAATTTACTTGTTGATTCCTTTGCCAAATCAGAAAATTCTGTTTGAGAAATCAAGAATTCATTTTATATAAAATACACAATCATACTTTAAAATTGAAACATTTTAAATTTATGACTTTTACATATTTCTTAAAAAAAAAAGAAATGAAATGAAAAGCAATGAATAATAATAAACCATGATTTTTAACCACTTAACCGGCGAAAGGTACGGGGTAACAGTGCTTTTAGCCCCGACTTATCTTGGGGCAGACGGTTAAGTGGTTAATTTTAATATTAAAGAATTATTTTTATTTACCATGTAGGAAAAAAAAGTTAATAGGTAAGTTAAAAAGGTGGAAAGATTTTTACTCCGCTAATGGAATCTAGATAGCTACTAAGATTTCTTTGCAGTCATAGAAAATTTTATGTAGTTTTATTCGAAAAAATGCTTTTAATTGAAAATAGCCTATTATGTTTGCTCATAGAAAGCATTGTTCTTTATGACAATCACATGAATTTCACTATTATAATATAGAGGAAATGATGGCTACGGAGATGTATTTGGAAATTTATCAGTTGTGCTAAGTTTCAAAATAGACGCTTGGCATAGATAAAGCAAAGCGGCCAGCCTGGAACTGTTAATGACAGTCACAAGACTTTGGTTATTATACAGGTGTTGTACATTTACATTATGTATTTATATATACAACTACTACATATTTTGAGTTAGTTCTTATAAAAGTTGTCCTCTTATTCATAGAACAACATGTTCATAGCAAATCAACTCTCTTTGTTCTCAAGTCTAATTAATGCAAGACTTGTAAATATTCTTATTCTTTAAGCCTTTAATCATCTTGCAGAATTTGTCAAGCATGATTCATGAAATAACTGCCATTAAAGAATTGATTCAAAGAAATCAGTTTGGATTATGCATTACAAATCTATATTTTTTATGCCATTGAAAAAATAAACATTTTTTATATCAAGTTTTTTCATCATTCAAAATTTAATATAGGATGGGAAAAAACTAGATTAGGTGCTAAGACATAAAAAAAAGTGATCTCTCCAAATGGGATCATTTTGACAAGAATAATGAAAACACAGAGATACCCTGTACTCATCAGCAATTCAAATGAGTGTAAATAATACATCCTAAATGCAAGTATTAATTATTCTAAAGCTAAAATAACTTTCTTATAATCAAAGTCAGAAAAGTAAAGTTCTAAAATCCACACAACTTGTGATTTCAAGTTGTGTGGATTTGAAAGAATCTACTGCATTAGTTTGCTTTATTTTCAGATGAAACATTAATTATTACTTTTATAGCCATAACAATTTTTATTAGAGAGGGTGTCCTCCGTCGGGGTCTTTCCAAGGGAACCTAACCCGAATTTATTAGGATGGAGTTTTAAAACCATTATTTTTACTTTTTTTTAATCTTCAATAGAAGAAAGTATTGTAATCGAAATTTTTTTCGACTTCCGGTTTTCGGCGGATTTACACGTTTTAGGGGTCAGAGATTCCAAAAAACATGTTTTTTCAAAATGTCTGTCTGTCCGTTTGTCTGTGTGTATGTCGCCATTCTACCATCAAAAAGTGTATGAAGTTATGCATAGAATTGAACCAAATTTTTTGTGAATGCTTTTGGCTATGGCAAGCAGGTCCTCCTTCAGTTTTGAAATATTCCGCCGGATGGAGGCGCTGCAATCGTGATTTTTGTGCTATTTTCAATATTGTACCGACCAAAAGTATATAAAGTTATGCATCGAATTGAACCAAATTTTTTGTGTATGTGTATGACTATGGCTAGTTAGTCCTCCCTGAATTTGAAAATAATCCGCCGGAAGGGGGCGCTGCAATCGCGATTTTTGTGCCATTTTCAATATTGTACTGACCAAAGGAAATGAAGTTATGCATCGAATTGAACCAAATTTTTGTGTATGTGTATGACTTATGGTTAGTTGGTACTCCCTGAATTTGAAAAAACGCCGTCGGAAGGGGGCGCTGCAATCGCGATTTTTGGGCCATTTTCAATACTGTACCGACCAAAAGTGCATGAAGTTATGCATCGAATTGTACGAAATTTTTTATGTAAGTGTATGTCTATGGCTAGTTGGATCGCCCTGAATATAAAAAAAATCCGCCTGAAGGGGGCGCTGCAATAGCGAATTTTATGCCATTTTCAATATTGCACCACATAAAAGTATATGAAGTTAGTTCTAGAACCGAACTAAATTTTTTGTATATGATTATTTTTTGGTAAGGCAAGTAGGTCCTCCCTGAATTTGAAAAAAACATCTTCCTATCATTCTACTGTCCATCGGCTCGTGCAGAGACGGAAATTCGTTTTTGCTCCGGTTAATTGATTGAAGCAGAAATTTAAGATGAAAATCAAAGTTGGTAGGGTATTGAATTAAAATTATTAAAGCATTAAAATGAGTAACTATTTTTTTAAATATTAAAATGTACGTATGAGATAGAAGAAAGTTTTAGGATTGGCACATCCAACTAGTTTTTGCATGTGTGACATAGAAATAATGTTTTGGTGTTGAAATAAAATGATTTATGAAAATATACATTTTGAACTTTTAAGAAAAATAAAATAAATAAATAAATGAGTTAAACATCCATTTTTAAATATAAATTAACTTTAAATGAAAGATATTGAATGAAATTATCTAAAATATTCATATTTTAAATTGAACGTAATGTCGACTGAAACAATAACTGTGTTTTGAACAAAAAATCACTGTTGTTTCAGAGGATGGTCCAAAAAGGGACATTTTGCATTTCTAACCATCTACTCCACCAAAAAAAAAAAAAAAAAAAAAAAAAAAACAGTGAGATGTCTTTTTCATGGAAAATTTGAGATTTTGTGTTTTCATTGGTTGTGAGGTGGAAATCCTGTCCCTCCCGGAAAATTATAAGATTCCCTGCAGGAGCCAGAGAAAGCCCTCTGGGAGAAAAGTGTCTGAAATCAACAGTGCAGGCTGTTTTTTAAAGTCTCCCTGTTTCTATTTAAGATGTGGCTAAATCAATAACAGGAATGTTTAAATAAAGTAAGCTAGAAACATTACAGTCGAGGATCGATAATCCGTGCACCCATAATCCGCAATTTTCTATAATTTGCATTGCTTTACCAATGTAAACAGTGAAATAAACAGTTAAGAAAATTTAAAAATTATTGATCCAAAAATGATTTTTTAAAACAAATAATAAAAAACTTGAAAAAAATCATAATAAAGTATCTATTTTTTGAATATAGCTATTTTATTTTATCAACAGTGAAAAAAAATTGTATTACGGAACATATGTAAATATTTTTATTTAAATGCACATATGTAAAATTTTTTTAAAATAAAATAACTTTAAAAAAGCATTTTTTGAGACAGCATATTAAATTAATTATTGTATTTTTTATTTATCTATTCATATTATACTGATTATAAAATTAAAATACTGTCTAGGAATAACAGAATGATGTATAATCCATAATACTCCATAATGCACAGTATTCCATAATCCGCGCAACCTTTGGTCCCAACGTGTGCGGATTATAGAACTTTGACTGTATATATGTATATATACTTATCCACATGCTATATAGGTTTACACATATATATATAACACTGTTGCCTGACTAACCAAAAAGTACCAAAAATAATGCTGAAACTATTTTATGTATATGATTGCAGAGTTATTAAATTAAACTATGAACAAACATATATCTTTAGAATTTTGCATACAATAATAAAATTTAAGTAATTTAAATTTAGCAATCAAACTTATTAAGAATCATAATCAATATCAATGATAATGGTTGCTAGCAAGAAACTTAATGCTCTTTATGTGGTGTCAAAAAGTGTAATTATAAAATGCAACATATTGCAACATCTGCAGTTTTGAAAAAGTGTATTACGCAACAACGCAAGAAATAGTAAGCACAGACGAAATCACCTGTTTACCAGAAAAGGTAAGAAACATTCGATTATTCTTTCATGAGTTTCTAAAATGCATGCACTTGAAAAAATAAAAAAGAAACGCGCAACTGTAAGGACAGCAGTAACTAAATTAATAACTAAAATTGATACTTTAATTAATGAAGAAAATAAGGAAACCGATGAGTATTTAGAAATTTTGGAACAGTTAAATGAAAAGGAAGAATCGCTGAAAAATTTAAACTGCGAGATAGAAGCTGCCATAAGTATTGCGAAAGATTAAGAAAATGATATTACCATTAGTGAAGAATATACTGAAAATATTGTAAGAGCTAAATTAAAAATTAAGAAACAAATTAAGCGTTTAGAAGAGGATAAGATTCTCAATCAAAGTCAACTAAAACCTGCTTTTACAAATGACTCATTTAATATTAAATTACCAGAAATACCACTCCCGAAATTCTCAGGAAAACCGGAAGATTGGAGTTCATTCAAATTACAATTTGATAATATTATAACATGTAACATGCAATTATCTGAAACTCAAAAACTTCATTATTTATCAGCAGCTTTAACAAACGAAGCAAAAGTTTTGCAAACGACAGAAGATACATTCGCCTAATTCAGGCATTAAAAGATAGGTATGAAAACAATAGAATAGCTGTAGAAATACACATAAATTTACTTTTCGAAGCAGATAAAATTATACAACCTTCTGCTAAAGATTTGCGGAATTTAGTTGACACCGTGAAGAAAAGCATTCGCGCATTAAAGATTTTAGATTACACAAGGAACAATCTTTCCGACGTTTTAATTCTGAATATTATTTTTCAAAAATTGGATAAAGATACGCGAAAAAGTTACGAAATGCGTATCAGTTCAAATGAAGTTCCAGAATTAGACAATTTAATACTGTTTTTAGAGAAACGTTCTCAAATCTTGGAAAATATTAGTAAAAGCATTTCAGCAAAATCCAAGTCAAATCAAGAGCGTAATTTTAAACAAAAATCTCTCCTTGTTAAGTCAACTAATTTAATTAATTCACGTGTACTATGTAAGCAAAATCATGCAATTTATAAATACGATATATTTTTGAAATCAAATGCTTTTCAGAGAAAAGAAATAGCAATGAAACACAAACTTTGTTTTAATTGTTTAAGTAATTAGCACACGATTGCTAATTGCAAATCTAAAAGTTTTTGCAACATTTGTCAGTTACGACATAATACATAACTTCACAGAAATGTAAACACTTCCTTTCCGAACAAAATTAATGAAGTTAATCCCATCGAGCAAGGTGATAAGTTGAATCCGAATGCACAAGAGTTTTTCGGTCAGACAGAAGTTAAATCACTTGTATTGCCTTCTTTATCTTACGTTAATAACGGAAATAAATCTGTTATTCTCTCCACTGCTTTAGTTTGGGTTTTTAACCCTTATTCTGGTAGTTATTTACAAACACGTGTAATATTGGACTCAGGAAGTATGTCCAATATTGTAACATCAGAATTCGCTGATCGATTGGGAATTCTATTAAAGATATTGAAAATAGCGATATCAGGATTAGGTGGAAAAGAAATGAACATTAAATACAAGGTGCATGCGAAAATTCTAAATGGAAATGGATCCTTTGAAACATCATTAGATTTCCTTGTTGTTTCAAAAATAACCGATTCACTCCCAGTAACAAAATTGAATATTCATACCTTGAAAATTCCTCATCAGTTAGCAGATCCAAAATTTAGCGTTCCTGGCAAAATTGACATGTTATTCGGAGCACAATCCTTTTTTGATATAACAAAGGATGGAGAAATTCGAATTCCAAACAGCAATTTAGTTTTCCGAAATTCAGTATTCGGATATATTGCAACAGGAACCGCAGATACTTTCAGTCATACGCAATATTGTGGTTTTATTTCGCAGTCTCAAAGCATTGATGAATGTTTAGAAAAATTTTGGAAATTGGAAACCATTGATGAACCTTCCAAAATTCTGAGTAAAGAAGAAGAATACTGTGAGGAACATTACAAAACTACGCATAAAAGAAATGACGCTGGTAGATATATAGTACGAATCACGGAAAAAAGCATCCCCGGAAAAAAGCGCACCGGAAAAAAGCGTCCCGGAAAAAAGCGTCCCCGGAAAAAAGCGTCCCCGGAAAAAAGCGTCCCTTTTTACAAATCACATATTTAAATAAGTCTGATAATAGTACACATGGTTAATCTTAGAATATAAACACTAGAATGAGACGGTTTTATGAAATTTAAGTCTTTGCTCTATCGGGACTCAGATGGGCGGGGGTGGGCTTTAAAAGTTATCTCAAAACCTGTCATTGCTTTAATCAATAAAAATTGTAAGGTACGAAGAACTAGATAATAAACTTACGGTACTTAAATGGTTTTTTTTAATTCAGTCTCCCTTGTTCTCTTGTGGAGTGGGGCGCGGGGAGGGGAGAGGGTATCTACAAACTTTGAAATATATCTCTTATATCTATTTTTTTAATATTATTTATAATTTGATTATTTTTATTATAAAATTACATATTAATATTTTATTATATTTTATATTACATATATATTTATATTTATATAATATATAACATAATATAATAATATATAATAATAAATATATTAATATAATATAATAATAATACAGAATAAAAAATTTATAATATATAAGTAATAAATTAATAATACATAAATATAAATTAAATATAAAATTAAAAATAAATGTAATTAAATATTAAAAATTATACTTATTAACAAAAGTTTATTTAAAAATGATAATATTTTATTAACACATAGTAAATCAATAAAAATAAATGTATTAATAAATAAAACTAAATATTAAAAATCTAGTTTCAACAAGAATTAATTTATAAAAATGATAATATTTTATTAACTTATAGGACATAATAAAAATAAGTGTATAAATATATAAAATTAAATATTAAAAAATCTACACATTAACAAGAATTTATTTAAAAAATGATATTTTATCACCCGCCATTACTGATACTATCGTCATATACCTCCAGCAATTTCGCTACGTATCCCCAAGGGTACGCGTATCAAAGGTTGGGAACCGCTGTCCTACGAGAATGATATAAATGAGACATTTGTTGCCACTTTAGTTTTTATCATTTATTTATCCACAAGTTCAATATTTATCAATTCCTTGTCACTTTTTTCTGATCACTTTTTGCGCTCTTGTTTTTCCAGTCACTTTTTTTCCCTAAATTCTAAAAAACATTCCGAAAAAATGTTATCGTCTAAAGCAGTGATAGATTTGGAGTTTGTAGGCTCACCCCACCCCCCCCCCCCCCGCCTCCGCAGAAGAACAAGGGTGGCTGAATGAAAAATATATATATGAGTTGATATTACTATGAGTTAATAAAATATTATAATTTTTAAATAAATTTTTGTTAATGATTATAATATTTAATATTTAATAATATTTATTTGTACATTTTTTTATTTAATTTTATATTTAATTTATAATTATGTATTATTTATTTATTATAAATTATTTATTATTAATTATTATTATTATTATTATTATTATTATTATTATTATTAATCTATTAATTATATTATTAATTATTTACAATTAATATATTATATTAATACATTAATAATTAATACGTATTATATAAATATAAATATATAATATAAAATGTAATAAAATATTAATATGTAATTTGATAATAATAATAAAAATAATAATCATATGATATATAAATTAATTATGTATAATTTCAATTATAAATAATCAAATTATAAATAATATAAAAAAATAATATAAGAGTTTGAGTAAATTCAGAGTTTGTAGACAATCGCCCTCTCCCCTTCCCCCCCCCCCCCCCCAACCACCACCACAGAAGAACAAGAAAGACTGAATTTAAAGAATCATTTAAGTACTTAGTGTTTATTGTCTTATTTTTCGTATCCTACAATTTTTTTTTTCATTGAAGCAATAACAGGTTTTGAGATAACTTTTAAAGCCCCCCCCCCCCCACCTTCGCCCATCTCAGTCCCGAGAGAGCAAGGATGCTCAAATTTCATAAAACCGTCTCACTTTAGTGTTTATATTCTAAGATTAACCATGTGTACTATTATCAGACTTATTTAAATATGTGATTTGTAAAAAGGGACGCTTTTTTCCAGTGCGCTTTTTTCCAGGGACGCTTTTTTCCGGGGACGCTTTTTTCCGGGGCGCTTTTTTCCGTGCGCTTTTTTCCGGGGACGCTTTTTTCCGCCTACCATATAGTACAGATGCCTACCAAGGATTTGGAAAATTTAGGTGATTCTAAAGAGCTTGCGAAAAAACGTCTGAATCAGTTGTGGAGAAGATTATCTAAAGATAAAACTATGAAGATATTGTACCAGCAATTCATGCAAGAATACTTAGAGTTAGGCCACACGGAGACGGTTACAGATGCTCAATCCGAACATCCAGATAATAATTTATGTTACTACTTGCCGCATCACGGAGTTCTCAGGCCAGACAAAACCACAACAAAATTAAGGGTGGTATTCAATGCATCAGCGGCAACTATATCTGGTTTTAGTCTCAATGATTGTCTGCTGAAAGGAGAAGTGAAAGAAGACATATTTGAAATTATGACACGATTTCGCGTCTACAAGTATGCTTTTACTACAGACATTCAAAAAATGTTTAGACAAATTTTAATTCATCCATCTCAACGCGACCTTCTAAGAATTGTATGAGACAGATGAGAACAAAAAAACTGCTGTTTACAGATTGAATACAGTCACGTATGGAACTTGCTGTGCACCGTTTCTCGCAATACGGACTCTGAAACAATTAGCCATCGATGAATCATCACAATTCCCTTTGTCTGCTTAAGTAATAAGAGAAGATGTATATATGGACGATATTGTTACAGGCGCACATGACCTAGATACAGCTACAGAACTCCAGCAGCAGTTATGCAACATGCTAAAAACCTGCGGTATGTCCCTCCACAAATGGAATTCCAACTCAAAGGAATTGATGAACAGTAAGCCATAGGAAGATCAAGAACATAATTTTTCCGTAAATGAAGAACCAACATGCAAAACTCTAGGGGTTATTTGGAAACCCCTTGAAGATCAATTTATGTTCAAGATTTCAATAACAGAAAAATCATCATACATGAAACGAGACGTGCTAAGCACCATTGCAAGATTATATGATCCCTTAGGTCTTTTGGGACCAATTATTACTCGAGCAAAGATATTTCTTCAGAAATTATGGCTCCTGAAATTAGGTTGGGAAGATGAAATCCCAGATCCAGTTGCTAGTGAATGGATAAATTTTGTGTCATCTCTAAAACTCATCGAAGAAATTAGAATCGACAGATACATTCTAACCGATTTTTTCAGAAATTATTGTTGTTAGGATTTTCAGATGCTTCGGAATTAGCTTATGGAGCTGCAGTTTATATGCATTGCACAAGTGAAACAAGTACTGTAACAACTAAACTGATTGTGAGTAAATCTCACGTAGCCCCTTTAAAGACAATTTCCATACCCCGCCTGAAACTCTCAGCTTGCCTGCTTCTTTCTCAACTAATAGAGAAAATTCGTCTTTCTTTAAAAATGCTAGTAAGTGACATTTATTTACATACAGATTCAAAAATCGCAATTGCTTGGATCAGTACACCGCCAAACAAACTAAAAACCTTTGTTGGCAACAGAGTATCCAAAATACAAGCCTTAACTGAAAACTGTCACTGGAATCATGTCCCATCGCTTTTAAACCCAGCAGATGTTATATCACGTGGACTAGATCCTCAAGAACTTTCCAACATGAATCTTTGGTGTCATGGCCCCCCGAACTTTCACACACCTTCATCTTCTGATGAATCCAATGACGATATTTATCCATTATCCAATGACATTTTAACACAAGAACTGTACTCGGATGAACTTAAAAAAACAGACAATGTCAATTTAATTTCTACTTCTGAAAATTCATTTGTAAATGATTTTCTTAATTTAAGTAACAACTACTTAAAATTAATAGGTATTCGAAGTTTTATTTTCAGATTTATATTTAATGTTAAAAATAACATTCAACGAAGTGGTCCACTCACAACAGAGGAACTTCGTAATGCCAAGTACTGCCTCATCAAAATGATACAGTAAAAGTTAACGGTTACAGGTAAAAGTTTTTGATTAGGAAATCAAAACCCTTGAAAAGGGAGAAATTCCCAAGAAGGGCCAGGTGAGTTGTTTACATCCCTTTCTTGATAAGCAGAAATTATTACGGGTAGGCGGTAGGTTAAATAATTCTGACTTATCCTATGATAAAAATTTCCCAATATTGCTCCCAAAAAATCATAAATTGACTTTATTTATAATGACATATTTTCATCTCAAATATTTACATGTTAGAGCCCAAACTTTACTCCATCTTGTTAGGCAAGAATTTTGGCCACTGGGTGGTAGAAATACTGCCAGAAAAATTGTCCATGACTGCATAATTTGTTTCAAAAATAAATCCAAATGTATTGAGCAAATTATGGGAAATCTTCCCTCAGAAAGAATTACTCCTAGTTCTCCGTTCACTAATATAGGGATTGATTTTTGTGGTCCCTTTTATATTAAATATAAGGGTCAAAGAAAAGGTATTTACAATAAATGTTATATTGCTATTTTTATTTGTTTCGTAACAAAGGCCCATACATTTAGAAGAGGTCACTGATTAAACTTCAGAAGCAATGATAGCAACATTAAAGAGATTTTTCAGTAGGAGAGGTAAAAGTTCTTCTATCTTTACTGACAATGCTAAAAATTTTGTTGGAGCCAGTGCAGAGTTAAAACGTTTGGCAAACAAGATTAGAACCCCCCCCCCCCAGATGTTTTGGCTGATTATTTAACAAGTGAGGAAATCGCCTGGAATTTCATTCCACCCAGGACACCCAATTTTGGTGGTTTGTGGGAAGCTGGGGTGAAATTGTTTAAGCATCATTTAAGAAGAACTGTAGGAAATTTGCGATTAACTTTTGAGCAATTTTTAACAGTTACTGCGCAAATTGAAGCCATTTTAAACAGTTGGCCCCTCACGCCCATGTCTTCTGACCCCAATGATTTTGAAATTCCAGGCCATTTTCTCATAGGTACACCTCTAAGCAGTGTGTCTGAACCTGATCTCACTGGCAAATGCAATAATTATTTGTCTCAATGGCAAAGATTAAATAAAATGGTCCAATTTATTTGCCGAAAGAGGAAATTGGATTAGCTTAATAATTTACAAGCCAGACATAAATGGCAATTTGAAAAAGATAATGTTATTCCAAATTCAATGGTGCTTTTAAAAGAGGATACCTAATCTTTTACCCTGCAAATGCACAATTGGTAGAGTTCACGGACCAGATGGTAAAGTTAGAATGGTATTAGTTAAAAGCCCTCAGGGTATTTTCAAAAGAGGCATATTGAAATTATGCTTACTTCCTTGTCCATAAACTGACAAATTATTATATGAATATGTATAACCATTTCACTGTAAACTTATTATGTATACAAATGTTTGAAGTCTATTTAATTATTCATTGTTCTATTCATTACTATTATATTATACATCTTTATTGTATTGTATGTTATTCATTGTAAATTTACATATTGTATTGTATATTGAAATGATATTTCAACGTGGGGCGGTATGTTGGTGCCACTTTTGTTGTTATGACGTCATCGCATATACTCCAGCCCACAGATGTTTCACCATTCCTTCAGTTGATTCTGTAAGGCTGTGTACGCTGTAAGGCTGGTCGCAGTTCTCTGAGCACGCATTTATTAATAAAATTACAGTCTGCTTTATTTAAAGTTATTGACATTTTAATTCATATTTATGATCGCATGCGCAACAGTAACATAAGTAATACATAAAAAGCAAAAAGACAAAAAAAGAAAGAAAGAATATTCAATTTTTCATTATAAAGCTGAAACTTTTTGATTAGATACAGTACTACATGACTACCACCAAACTATAAGATTAAATGGCAACAACAGTGGTTATAAATTTCTCTTTCATTAGACATTAAAAATGATACAGGAGTTCGTTACATCATCAAATTATTTTTAATTCCTCTTTTTATGAATTTTTTACTAATGTCTTTGCTCTTTTGTTGTATTTAAATGGAGAAAAAAATTATGTCAATTTGTAAAGTTTGGTGAAAAATTTGATGATTTGTATAAGTTGGCGAAATTAGTCAACAGGATAACCACGTAGTACCTCAAATAAATATTTAAGCTACAGCATGTAAAAAAGGAGAAAAAAAATGTAAAGTGATTTCTTTGCTGGGATAAAAGGATATGGCATAATATAGAAACATGGTCTGCTGTACCAATGAAAATAAAAATACAGTATAACTTCTTTAATCCGGATTCGTCGTGATTACAGCGAGTCTGAATTATAGAAAATTCTGGATTATAGAAGTTGTGTAGCTAAGATGCATGAAGATTAATGATAATACTAATATCTGTTATTAATATGGCAATACAATATAGCAAGGAATGAAAAATCAATTCAAAATGCTCAAAAATGAATGTTTTTTTTTTTTTAACTATGCACATTTTATGCAGTGTTACGTTAATTCTATGCAATGTCTCAGTCTATCATAAATTAAAAAAAATAACAAGCATACGATTTTTGCTTAATGAATACTTAATAAATAATGCATACACAATAATAATAGACTCATCATGAAAAATATTGAAAAACTAAATTCTAAAACCAAAAAAAAAAAAAAAAAAATTACAATGAGAAATTTAAGACTTACAATTATAATTTAAAAATCAATCTTATAATTACAGTACCATATTTAAAAATGTGATATATAATATAAAAAAATAAATGTATAGCAACCATAAATATCAAAGTAAGTCATAAGTTAAATATTTTAAAAAATAACAATTAAAAAATCCGATTTTGTGATATTTTAGCGACATTTTATCTTTTGAAAAAGAAAAATAACTGAAATTATGATTTAATTCATGATTCATTAGCACACCCAAAATTCAATTCATGGACAATCATGAATTTTTACAACTTTGTAACTATAAAGACACCTATTTTTATTACAAATATAATTTATAGAGTTCTTACAGTTTTAATATTGAAAAAAAAAAAAAGTTGTGTTACTATGTAATTTTTCATTTTCTTAACTATTTTCTGAAATTCCTTTACATAAGACCTATGGCACCATGTATTATCTCTAAATAAAAATGAATAAACATACTGAAGTGTCCGGATTACAGAAGTTTCCAGATTATAGGTGTCCGAACTAAAGATGTTATACTGTATCAACTTAAACTACAACTGCAATTGAGATTTATATACCGTAAAATACCGTTAATCCGCCCCCCCAAACGAAAAGAAAAATCGTACAATAGTTAGGGGAGGGCGCTTACACGGGATTTTTGCGCGATCGTTCAACAAAATTTACAGGAATGAATCATCATAAAATGAATGAATCGTTGAATGAATCATAAATATTTATAATTGAAAAAATTTGGGTTTTTTTTCTATTTTAAACGTAAATTCTGTCGAAAAAACGCAGAAAAAAGGAGAAATTAGTAAAAAAAAGCCAAAACAAGTATGAAATCAATTTAAAAATCTTGAAAAAGCGCGCATTTCATCAAAGATTCATGATTCGCTCATTTCAAAATGATTGATCTTGCTCTCAATCGCCTTTGAGAATCGGGAGGGAGGGCGCTTTCTCGGGATTTTTTGAAAATTTCAAATTCTTTATAAAGTGGGGAGGGGGCGTTTGATCGGGAAGGGCGGATTAACGGTATTTTACGGTACTTTGTAATAACTTTTGAGGTGATGTGAAGAAACTTGCCTGTCAGCTGATTAGGCATGCAGGGAGTTAGAGCTATCTGCACATGCAATCGTGCAAAAAACTAAAAAAAAAAACCTGAAGGAAAAGTTTGTATAATTATGATATAAGATACTCAATAAGTATACTGATGAGAATTACCGTAAAATACCGTTAATCCGCCCTTCCCGATCAAACGCCCCCTCCCCACTTTATAAAGAATTTGAACTTTTCAAAAAATCCCGAGAAAGCGCTCTCCCTCCCGATTCTCAAAGGCAATTGAGAGTGGGATGAAACATTTTGAAATGAATGAATCACGAGTCTTTGATGAAATGTGCGTTTTTTCAAGATTTTTTAACTGATTTCATGCTTGTTTTGGCCTTTTTTACTAATTTCTCCTTTATTCTGTGTTTTTTCGACAGAATTTACGTTTTTAAATAAAAAAAAAACTCAATTTTTTTCAAGTATCAAAATTCATGATTCATTTAACGAATCATTCATTTCATGATGATTCATTCTTGTAAATTTTGTTGAGCAATCGCGAAAAAAATCCCGTGTAAGCGCCCCCCCTCTAACTATTGTACGATTTTTCTTTTCGTTTGGGGGGGCGGATTAACGGTATTTTACGGTAGTGATGCAGGGCCGTAGCCAGAAGTGAATAATAGGGGGGGCTCAAGAAAATGTAGGGGGGGCTCATGTTTTTTTTTTCTCTCACTCTGATGTAGAAAGATAAATTAGTGCATATTCATATTGTATGTACTATGTTTTTTATTAAACTGTTGTAATAACCTCATTTTAAGCTAAGAGAAGAATAAGCTGATGAAAAATTCGAGTGTATAACGAGTGCAAAATTAAACATCATCTTAGCTTCGTATGTGCAAATAGGAAGAGCAAATGTTGAAACTTATTTTAGTTATAATTTAGTATTTCTACAAAACTTTGAAAAGGCCTCAAAACTAAATTAGATTTTTGAACAGAATTTCATTTGGATTTTCAAAAAAGAAATTCATTGAGTAATCATGAAATCTTTTCTAAGAGAGGCTCAAAATGCTTTAAGGGTTAGGGGAGGGGGAGGGGGCTGAGCCAGCACATCCTTAACTACGGCCCTATCTGTCATACGAGAACTTTCTGACAGAGTAATTGAAATGTCTCTGCATTTTCGAATTAAAATTTCCTAATAACATTAAATCTGCTTTTTTAAAAAAGCACATGAAAAAGTTAGTCATATATATGCATTACTATCTTTATAGTTTGCACTCGCGTCTTAAGTAATTCATGACAGATAATTATAAAAAAAGAAGTTCATAGGTTTAAATATATAGGTTATAGAATTTTCGTCAAAAATGAATTTTCGTAAAACTCAGAATTTTGGTCGAAAACGTAAAAGAATTGGCGTTCGATCTCTAATACTTATACTGGTGAAATAAATGATGATGTCAACAAGTAAATAAAAGCTTACAGTTCACTTGTTTCGAAATAGTTGCAACCTTTAATCTTTTTTTTTAATCTGCCCTCAAGGAAGCTTAAGTTTCATTCTTTTACAATAATAACATTAACAAAATCAAAGTTGTATTTTGCACTTAAAATTATTACTGTGTTCATTCAAAAATTAAAAGCATGTACATTTGAATTGGCTATTGGCATTTTTCTTTGATTACCATTCATAAATCAAGGACTATATACGTATATATTTTAAAATTTAAATTAGAAATATTCCAATATACAACAAAATGTTTATCATAAGATAATATTTATGAGAAAATTATTATAAGTTTGATCTATGCTAGTAATAGAAAACGCAACAGAATAAATATTTTCAGTATATAACTAATGCTGATACAATATAATATAAATAATATGTCAAAAGTAATTAAAATGCTCGCATTTCTCCTACTTAAAACGAGTTGTAATTTTCATTTCTAATCATTATCTTTTTTTAACAAAAAGAGAACTTGAATTATTGTTATATAATAAAAGCATAAACAAATTCACTCATAGATAAAGAATTTTAAAATTATTTTTATGCACAGTCAAATGTTAAAAACATTTGCAATTGAGTATACCATTAAAAAAATTCTTTAATTTGAAATACCATGACTCAAACTTCAAACACAAAGCAAAATATGAATACTTAAAACTTTATTTTATACTAGAAGCAAAACAGGATTAAAAAATTCTTCAGAAAAAACGCTTTATAGCAAAATGCTAAAATACCAAATTGCAACGAACTGCATTTTTCATGTAACACAAAAACAAAATAATAAAAACAAACAATAGTACATGTAACAAACACACTTTTGTAACAAATGGAAATTTTTTTTAAACCAATTTGGAAAAATATAATGAAGTATGCTTTAATGGATACATGAAACAATATAAAATATTTAAGTTAAATAGTTATATAAATACGAATGGTTATATAAGCATTATAAATGTGAAAACTAACCTTGTAGTGTATACTAAATACATAAACTGAAAAAAGTAGATTTAAAAGGAATAAAGTAGTGTCAACAAATTGAAGTTCACCTGCTTTAAAACAATTGAAGTCTTCTATTCTTTTTCTCATTAAATATTTTAAGGAAAACTTCCATATTGATTGTTTCTGTTCTTTCTTTTTCAAATGCAAGAAAACTCAAATCGGCCATTCTTTGATGAGACATTGTTAGTCTTTGTGGACGATTTATTCTTGTAAGGACTGAAAATGTTGATTCACATATTGCAGTACTACATCCAAAAGTTTTAACAGTTGCTAATAGTTTATAAGTGTCTTCAAATGCAACCCTATATTTAAAATGTTCATTAAATACAATGGTGTTTGGATTTTCTTCAATGCTTCTTTTTATGAAATTCTTTACAACAATTATTTCATCTTTAGATTGAAGCTTAACATTATAATTTTCTAATATCTTCATTTTATTTAAATCCATATCAAGCTCTGCACTTGACAGCACTAGAAGTAACTTATCGTTATTATGAAAACGCCTTTTCATTTCATTTAATACTATATCTAAAGTTTCAAAATAAATAGCTTTTAGATGTAATGTTTCATCAATATTCGAGCTAGCACCTGTAGTTTCTACAATTAAATAATCTCTGAGTTTTGTAGAAGTGGTTTTTCTTCGCTTTTTTGAACATATTTCTTCTTCCTCTTCCTCAACAACAAATTCAGTGGACATCAAATTTAAAATTTCTTCGTAAATTTCATCTGACCTTAAACAAGTAAGTGAATCTATTGTAGAATCTACAATTCTTAAAGAATCAGTTAAACTAGTTTCTAGCTTTTGCAATAATTGGTTTGCAGGATCTAGCGTTTCAAGAATTCTCTTCAAAAATATTAAGCAGAATTTGAAAGCTTTAGTTTTCATTATCGTTAACAAACCAGTGCTTTCTGCAATGTTTACTCCATCTTGTTTTCTGTCCAGTTTTACTTCTTCTAGAGTATTCAGAATTTTTTTATAATTGTTATACACAATTTTTGTAACATGTAAATGTCCACTCCATCGCTGTTCTAATAAACAAACAAGGGATTGACCTTCATATTTCTTAGCTATGTTACCTTTTCTCAAAAAGTTGTACAGCATGGAACACTGATCAAAAATCTGTTTGGTTTCACTTACATCATTTATTGCTTTTATAATTACTAAATGAAGTCTGTGGCTGCAGCAATGTACATATGGGATATTTCTATCAAGATGTTTCTGCAATATAGCTTCGACCCCTCCTTTTTCACCGCTCATGACTGAAGCGCCATCAAAACATTGACTCAAAATTTTAGAATTATCTAAATTACAATCATGAAGGATCTTTAAAGTTAAATCAGCAAATGTTTTTGCATCCAAGTCAGAACATGTTTTTATTGCGATAATTGATTCTTTTATTTTCCCGTCCTTTACGTATCTTGCTCCTAATGCAACATTTTCTCTATTATTTATATCACGCGTTCCATCTTCCAAAATCGAAAACCAGGGAACATCAGCATTGTTAATGTCATTTGATATATCTTTTGACACTATTTCAGCAAGGATTTGTATTACATCATTTTGTATTTCAGGTGAAGTGTATTTTGCATTAATTGGCACTGATTTGACACATTCTGCAAGTTTATTGTCCTTTTTGATTGTGTATTTAAAAAGTTTTGAAATAAACTACTTTCCTCGTGTTCATCTATATCATACGTCCCACGTAATGAAAGTTCATTTATAACTAAAAATTTTACGATTTCTGCAATAGATTGAACATAATATCGTTTTTTTTTCTAGAACATCGTTACATACCAAAGATGACACACTCAAATTCATCTTTTCACGTTCTTCTCTTTCTGTCCACATGCTCATTGATATTATATGATTCTGTGACGAAGCATGCTTTTGAAACCCTCTGTCCTTGGACAATGCTTTTTTCCAATTCCGGAAACCGGCTGAGATAAATGGATTTTCTTTAGTCCCCGAATGAGGAAACTGTCGACAAGGATAACAAAATACAGCATCTCTGCTGTTGGAATATTCCAGCCACTTAAATTTTTTCTTCCAATCTGGTTGAAAACTCCTGTTATCCGAATTTTTTGGGTACTCTGATAAATTTGTACTTTTTAAATTTCTATCGCCCACCTTCGATATGTCACTAGGTGCATCGGCATTCATCCTGCCTGATAAGTCACCGAAGACCGAAAGAATAACCCTCACGCCTGTTGAGTTTCTGATATCCGATTGCGTAATACGGACTAAAAATCATAAAATCACTTCCAACAACAGAGGGGGAGATATGACATCTCATTGACCGAATGAAAACTTTGCCTCCCCGACTAAGAGCAGATTTCTATAAAATAAATTGATAATTTAAAAATTCCTTTTTTTTTAATTAAACCACACACACAAGAAAAAACAATTATTAACATAAATATAAAAAAATATATAATAAAAAAAGAGTCATTTACACTTCCTGGATCCTAGTCAAGCTAAATTCTACATTTGCTTAAAAAAAAAAAGAAAAAAAAATATATACATAATGCGTTAAAGGGTTTTTGGCGCCGGCTGATCATGGCGCCACACATACGTCACCCATGTATACTAGCAGTAGAAGACAATACTACCAATAATAATTAGATAGGATGCACATTACAAAATACCAACGATTTAAATTTACAAATCTATAAATAACTCAATCCTCTCGCCGACAAATGGGGGGGGGGTTAAGATAATAAATATTTCTGTTGATAATTTGCCAAACCAAACTGTTGATTGTTAAAAGCAAAAATATTTTTTATGATCATAATTAAGTACTTTTTTTCCATTTCAGAAAAGATTGCTCAACTTGAAATGGAAATCGATAAATAATGAACGTTGATGATTAGATTCAAGTGTTTGTTTTATTTCTGCTAAACATAAACCGAATAATCTAGATAAATTTTTGAAGTATATACAAATTTATATTGATTGCAAAACATCATAATGTACGATTATAGACATTCAAAAGATTTGCACAGGCCGGGTTCGGGCCGATTTCTCATTTTGATTTTTTAAACAGTTTTATTTAGTGACCTTGGAATCTTTTTCAGGGGGGGCTCAAAATTTTTTAGGGGGGGCTGAGCCGCCCCTAGCTACGGGCCTGTAGTGATGAAAAATGAACATGACGAAAGACATTTATTAAACTATAATTACTTTTTCTTCAAAATATAATAAGTGAAACCTTTTAAAAGTGGTCTCAATTTTTTACACCTGAGTATTAAAACTAATAATTAAATTGTCATGCAATATTACATGCACACAACACATACTTGCAGTTCAGAAACAAAGCACTATGATATAGATCATATTTCAAACTATACATCTTTTAACATTTAACTAGGATTTTTTGTGACATTTGTGAGCATAAAAATACAAATTATTCAGATACTTAATTTTGTATGAAATAAGATTTACAACAAAAAACAGAATTAATATACAATATTAATAAAATATTAATATGAAAGAGCAGCTGAAAACAGTAGTATTTTGGAATTTGAAATGGAATTTAATATTATTTGGCTTTAAATCTTATCATTATTTTATGAACACAATATACTTTAATTTCAAAATTTAATCTGCTGATTTTTAATGCTGTTATTTTAAACAAAATGTGTGATGTCAGATTTGTCCTTTATCCTCTGCCACCTTTGTCACAGTTTCACAAAGCTCTCTTCCTCCTCCAAGTTTGATATCATTTATGGATTGCCTCTAAGTAGAATTATCTTTGTTAATTTAATTTGCATAAAAGTGAGGGGAATAGATGCCAAAATCTATGTTTGCCTAACTGCAAAAGAAGCAAATTTTGGCACTGCTTGATTTCTTAAATTGTTTAAATATTTTATGTAAATTATGATAAAGTTCCTATAAGAACTTTCATGTGCTATCAATTATATAAAAAATATTTACATTCAACAGAACAGAATACAACCAAATTCAATCAGTGAGCAATACAATGTTTTAAATTTAGAAGTAAAAATACAAAACAAAACAATTGGATGTTTTGAAATTTAAATTCGAATAACATTCGCCGAACTATTTAAAAAGATATAATCAAATAAAATTATCTGCTCTAAATAAAACATTTTAATGCTTTAAATGATTATCGACAGAATGCGACAGATGGAATTTCGTGTAGTCATGTTATCAAACCGCAAATTGTATAATTTTAGTTGAACATTAATCAAAGAAACTATGTTAGCATTAACTTATTTTAGTAAAGAGAGTGAGATTAATAAACTGATGCTTTAAAGTTACTTGATATTACAAACAGGGCAATACACAAGACGCCAATGAATAAGAGACGCCACATGAATGAATCGTTGTTGATTTCAGATCGTAACTCCTAGAAAATGATTCAATCACTCATTCTAAAAGGACTTGTATCGATAATGATTCCATACTCTGTAGTTGACAAATTATTTTTATTACTTATTAATAAAACTGCTGCTATGGCAATATGACTAATACTTTTTTTTTAATCACTGGTTGCAATACTGATTATTAGACAGTCACTGAACAAGACAAGCTTTACCAAAGAATCTAAGACTAATTTTCGCGAATAATTCAAAATCAAATAGTGTTAAAATTTATACCCGAGAAAATATTTAATTGTTAGATTCGCAATTTTTTACTAATGATTTCTACTTCTTTTTAAAAATAAATAAATGTTTTATTTTCTTCATTGAAATTATATATGGTTAATTCATAACTCATGAATCAATTCATCATCGTGATTCATTCATTGTTCTGGCGTCTGTACTTTTGTAATGAATATACTCTGAAACAGTCGCTGATGTTTAAAATCACTTTACTGATCCATCTTCTTTACTACAATAAATTGATGGAAGATATATTTTTTTAAATTTTTGTTGTATTGGAAATTTCACAACTTGTGATTTGATAGTATGAGACACATTTATATATGACCCAACTTTCTTTTTTGTTAGCATTTATAGTCATTTAAAATATCCGGCACATATGTAAACGAAATGTTTGTCTAGTCGAATAGCAACTATCAAGTAAGTAACTGACATACAGTATAAGTAAAATACTCTATAAAAATTATGCTTTTATTTAAGGAATTATTTTAATTAATATTTTTTAATCTTCATTCTTGTGTGTGAACATATTTTACTTATATTCAAAAACAAATATTTTAAAATCAAAGAGAAATTTTATGGAATTGGATTTGAAGAAAAATTTTACAGGCATTTACTGCATCTTTGTCAGAAAAACACTAAAATAATAAATAATATAATTAATTTAAATGGTTTTAACTTGCCAAGTATAACAGAGTCCTTATTCCAGGTCAGGTCAAATGGAATTTTGCTAAGTATGACCCCAATTATACTAGTTATAATAACATTTAATTTATGAAAATTATACAGCATAGCAGAGCTGATAAGAAGTGAAGTGTACTGATAATAATATTTGATACATTTTCTTTTTCATGGTTTATGGGAATTTTCTTAATAGTTCATTTGGTACTTTCTTTTCCATTGCATGGACTCTATGCCAAAATGTATGTTGATACACCAATTCCTTTAACCCTAACCATAAAAAGGATTTTTATTGTAAACCACAAAAAATATTATGATTTTCTATTTATGAAATATGAATCATATGAATAATGATTATTTAACCTTAATCTCAGAAAGTTTTTAATTTGCTATCACTCAAATTAAGAATATATTTTTTAATATATAAATTAATTTATAATTTACTTTATCTGCTAACACTGAAATGGATTTTACCGCATGGCAATAACCAGAAAATGGGAAAGTCTCAATAAAACTGATTTTAGGAATTTGGAATTCTGCATAATAAAAGGTTGTGTTCAAAAATCCATGAAAATAAATTATAGATGAATTCTGGAAATCAGAAAAAGAGGTGTAGCTTGTTTAAATAGCCATACTTACTTTTTAATATTTACTTTGCAATGATTTTTCAAAAAATGTATAAATTACAATCTATAATTTCTTGTAACTGAAATGATTTTTTAGAAGTAACAAACTGGCGAATTAAAAATTACTGCTCATTTCACAAAGTAGCTTTTTCTTAATGTTTAAGTATGTATAGTATAACTTCATTAATCTGGAATCATCGCGATTACAGCATCTCCGGATTATAGAAAATTCTGGATTACAGAAGTTTTGGAACTAAAATGTAAGTAGATTAATGATAATACTAATATCTCTCATTACTATGGCAATACAAAAATATAAGGATCTGGATAATTGAAAACATTGAAAAAAATGAATTCAAAATGCTCAAAATTTTTAAAAAAATTATGTAAATTTTATGCAGTGTCGCCATCTGTCGTAATCTTTAAAAACAACAAACGTACAATTTTTTTTTTTTTAAATTGTGATTTCTGATTTATAAATACTTAATAAATAATGCATGTCACAAGAACAATAGACTTGTCATGAAAAAGATTAAAAAACTAAATTCTAACAAAAAAAATATTACAGTGGAAATCTAAAACTTACAATTATTAAGACTTATAATTATTAAGGCTTATAATTTAAAAATCAACCTTATAATTACAGTAACGTATTTAAAATTGTGATTTTTAAAGCTAATCTTATAAAAAATTAAATACATTGCAAGTATAAGTATCAAAGGCTGGCACAAGTTAAATACTTACAAGAAATAACAATAATGAAAATGCGATTTTGCGATATTTTCACAAAACCTTATTATCTTTGGAAAAAATTATTGAAATTACCATTAATCATGAATTTTTAAAATTTAATACAGTCAAGGATTAATAATCCGCACACCCATAATCTGCAATTTTCTACAATTTCCGTTATTTTATAAATGTAAACAGTGCAATAAACAGTTCAGAAAATTTTCAAATTAGTGATTCAAAAATGATTTTTTAACACAATAGTAAAAAATTTAAAAAAAAAAATCCTAAGATCTAATTTTCATAATATAACTCTTTTATTTTATTAACAGTAAAAAATAAACTGTATTGCAGATTATATGTAATTATTTTTATTTAAATGCACATATATATAATTTTTTTAATAAAATAACTTTAAAAATGAATTTTTTGGAATAACATATTATATTAGTTATTAGATTTCATATTTAACTTGATTATAAAATTAAAATGCTGTCTAGGAATAATGAAATTATGCATAATTCATAATATTCCAAAATCCAATCGACCTTTGGTCTCAACTTCTGCGGATTATAGATCTTTGACTGTATATAAAAAGACATCTATAATTATTACGCATGTAATTTAGGATGTTCTTACAGTTTAAAAATTTAAAAAAAAAAATTGGGTTATTATGTAATATCTTCAATTTCTTTGCCAGTTTCTCGATTTCGTTTATATATGAGCTATGGCACTTTTTATTAACTTTAATTCAAAACAAAAATGAATAAAGGTACTGAAATGTCTTGATTACGGAAGTTTCTTGATTATAGATGTCTGTATTAACCCTTTCAGGGGTGGTGTTTGCAGTCTGCAAACACTTAATATTACTGTTCCAATTTCGAACTGGCACCAGTAAAATTTTAGTGCAATTTCAATTTTATAATATGCGCGAAAAACAGCTCTTGATTATTTTCAAATAAGTCTGTTTTTAAATTGTGGTGTGAATCAATTATTTGAACATTTTCGGAGCAGAAATACCTTGCCCCTGAAAGGGTTAAAGATGTTATACTGTATGGGCACAGCTTGGGACCAGAGGTTGTGTGGATTTCTTGTCATTGCTGTGTTTACATTTTTTAAGCAGTAATATGAATGTAATTATCAATGCTATGAAAACTATAATGTAGGTATGCTTACAATATAACAAAATTTTCAAATAAATGAAACTAAAATAATAAAAATGTAGATAATTTCTTAAATTATTAAAATTAGAGTAAAGGTTATGTTAATAATGTATGTTTAAGTATACATTATAAGTATAAAATGTATTTTTCCTAAATTCTTCAATGAAATTGTCCTCATAAAGGTACATTACTAATATACATCAAAATCATAAAATAAGGAAGTTTTATTTCATGTTTAGCCAGACTAAACCAAAATAAAACTTACACGTTTAACCAAAAAAGCTTGATTAATACACAAATATATTTTGTAAGAAGATTGTGATTATCAGTGATTTCAACAAAATCTTGAATTAACTTTTTCAGAAATAAATTTATTCTTCCTTCATGTAAAAATGTGATTTCAATAATATTAACAAAAATTACAGATTAAAATATAAATGGAATTGATATAAAGTAAAAAAGTCAAATTTTGTGCCTACATCTAAACTGATTCATTATTTACACCCGTAAGTTATGTGTAAATTTGAGGGTGTCTACTGTATCTATATAAGTTTCAAATGTTGTATTTTTAAAATGCTCACTTTTTTATCTATGTTTTTCTATTATCTTTCAAATTTTCAGTTCACATGATTTTCATTTTGCAGCATTTATTATGCTTGGCAATAATGGAGTTTGTATAATGGAAAAGTACCATTCATTTTAATTTTTTATGTTTTTTATATTTATTTTCTTATATTCATTTATTATACTATATATGTGGAAATGATATATGAACTGAAAAACGCAAATTTTGTCCCTATATCTGTACTGAATGTTCATTGTTTACATCCAATAAATTATGTGCGCGTTTCAGGGTTACAGATTTGAAGGAGTAAACTGTACTACAAATGTATATAGGGGAAGATGGGGATACTTGAGCTACTTTTTAAATTTTAATTTTTTTAAATTTTTATAATTTCTTAGAACAAAATAAAATATTGAAAATGAAAATTTGATAATTTTTCTTCAACTAAAAACCACTTTCATTGAACTATTTTTCTATGTCTAATTAATTTTTACTGTTTTTTGTTTTTTACATTGTGGCTCAAGTATCACCATGGTGAATGGATACTTGGAGCCAATATAGGAAAAAAATCTACAAAAGTATTTATTTTTTTTCCCTTTATTTTTGCACAAATATTTTACAGAATGATAAATTATGATACATAAAGTCCTTCAAAACCAATTGAGAAAACAAAGCTAGTGATATGATATTTTTTTGTCGTTATAGCTGGTGATCGAAGAATATGTTGGACCTGACTAATTGAAGTATTAGAGATTATGATATTTAAAAGAGGTTAAAATTTTTTTTAATGTAATAAAAATTAAATTTTAGACTATGTTTACATTTATCTAAACAGGCTATTTTTTTTTTAGTCAAAATGTTTTAAATAATTTTAGTGAAAATAAAATGGATATTTTCATTAAAAAATATACATTTTTAAACTTTTTTTTTCTGTCATTTTTTTAAGAAAAAATATCAATTAGTGAATATAAGGATGCAATTTTATTTTTTGTTTGTTTCATCCATGTCTAATTTCCTTGTGGGGATGGTTGAACCATGGCTCAAGTATCCCCATTACCATCATTTTTGTTTATCAGAGTTTTACTTAGTAAAGCATGCAGCTATTTGAACTAGTTTAGATTCAAAATACTATTGAAATTATACTTATTAAATTTATCCATATGGTGAACTTTAAACAAAGATTTTAATAAAAAAAAATAAAAAAAACATGCACCTAAATATTTACTTTAGATAGGGAAAAACAACTATTAATCACCATACTTTCAAAATGGTACCAAGGTATGCAATTTCTTTTTTACATGTTCAGAACTATAAATGTGTTACCATATTGCCAGTTTTAGAAAGAAAAATTAACCAACAGTAGAAATAATTGGGGTGGCTCAAGTATCCCCACTCTCCCCTACTGTAACAGTTATCGACTTCAAGTATACGATATGTTTAAAAGGGAAAAAAAATCAAAATGATATAAGAAATCCAAATAATATTCCCATAAGTATAACATTAGCATGAGTATTTCTTTCCGTGACTAGTGTAGGTTACTTCAATCATGCAAAATGAAGTTGAGAATTTTAATGTTAATTCTATGGGAGCATTATTTTCAAATTTCCTGTTTTGATTTTAAAATTTTTGAATGATTGTTTCGCATAGGATAGCTGAGGACAATCTCTAACAAGACTCTTTTTTACTTCTTTGATTTTGATTAGTTTTATTCATATTAGGAAAATTCCTATATCAGAACTGGTTCCACTTAATTAAAAATGTCTTTAAACAAATCAAAAGATGGTTGTTGCATAGATCTACTTCAACTATCCAATTTGGGAGAATTTTTTTTTTAAATATTCATATATGTCAGAATGAACCTATGTACAAAATATTTAGCAAATCAGATAATTTTGCATGAAAAACCAATTTACTTAAATTGAGGAGAAGATTACGCCCCCCCCCCCTTTATGATTAACCAACAAAACTAATCGGAAAAATTCTTTATCATAATCAACCTATATACAAAATTTGTAACAAATCTGATTATTCTGCATGAAAAACCCATTTATATAAATTAAGAAGGATAGCTCCCCTCCACCTTTATATTTAATCAATGAACTCCCCCCAAAACTAATCAAGGAAACCTCCTATTGGAATGAACCTATATACAAAATTTAAAGCAAATTGAATAATTATGCATGTAAAACCCATTTATATGAATTGAGCAAGAGACTTGAGAAAAGTCTTAAGGAATTTTTATTTTGTCCCAATTTTACATGTAAAAAAAAAGTTAGAGGATGTATTTGAAAAAAAAAAAAAATTATTATTATTATTAAATAGCTATATATTGCAACTTTTCAAATGACTTTGATGTAAGTTCTATTCTGTATTAAACTTTCCTCCTTTGGATCTATTTCTTAATTTTATAGGAAAAAATATTATAAAAATACACTGAAGTAACATGAATCGACTATTTTTGAAATTGCATAAGTTTTATCAAAACAGTTTTCAACTGTATGTTTCATTTTGCTGGCTGGCAAAGTTTTCTAGAAATTTTAAATGCATGCATGCAAAATATTGCAAAAATTTGTGAATTTTGCAAGAACTTGTTCAACAGTTTCAGTAGTTGTTACTTCAAAAAGAGTTAGGAAAATTCCACTCTCAAATCCACAACTTTAAAGAGTCTTTGTGTGTCACATCACAAAATTGTTTGGATCCAAAATTATATTGATATCAAAAGAAAAATCCCAACTTCATCTTAGAGATAACTCACAACGCCAGACCGCCCTCTTCTCACCTTGCTAAAGTATTGTATATGTAAAGCCCTTTATCTCATAAATACCAGAAAATGATGTTGGTGGAACATAGTCAACACTTCTACTTATAGACACACATCTGTATCTACACTCGAGTCAAGTCCTGTGTCTAAGACTACAGAATGTGAAAATTTAATGAAAGAAATTTGTGCCGTTTAAGAAAATGAAATTTGTAAAATCATCTACTTAATTCAGAGTTACAATTGAGTGCAGTTTTTTTAAATATCTTGTTTATTATATTTTTCTTTCTGTTTTCAGATTCAAAGGTAGATAAAACTTTTCCACCTGAAGTTCAATAAGTCATTTTCTTGGACGAAAATGGCAACATTCTGATAAATACGGATTTTCTGAAGAAGTTTATGCTATAATCTGAAACAAAACTTTTTCACATGAAAAAAATGTCATCAATTGAAAAAGAAAGTTGTTGTTCTAATGAACAGCAATTTGTTCCTCAAAATGGGGATAAAGAAAAACATTCCTCCATTCATTCAGGAGATAAAGGTTTTATTTGTGAAGTATGTTCAAAAACATTTTCTCAGAGTTGTAATCTAAATAGACATCTAAAAAACATTCATGCAGGAGATAATCCATTTGTATGTGAAATGTGTTCAAAGGGATTTCGTGATAACAGTTCTCTAAGAACCCATCTCTTGATGCATACAGAAGAAAAACCTTTTATTTGTGAAATATGTTCCAAAGGATTTTCTCTGAATAGTGATCTAAGACAGCATTTCTTGACACATACAGGAGAAAAACCTTTTGCTTGTGAAGTATGTTCCAAGAGATTTCCTAAGAATAGTAATCTAAGGAAGCATCTCTTGACACATACAAGAGAAAAATCTTTTATTTGTGAAATATGTTTCAAAGGATTTTCAAAGAGTGGCAATTTAAAAAATCATCTCTTGTTTCATACAGGAGAAACACCTTTTATTTGTGAAATATGTTCCAAAGGATTTTCAAAGAGTGGCAATTTAAAAAATCACCTCTTGACGCATACAGGAGAAAAACCTTTTGCTTGTGAAGTATGTTCCAAGCGATTTTCTAAAAATGGTAATCTAAGAACCCATCTCTTGGTGCATACAGGAGAAAAACCTTTTATTTGTGAAATATGTACCAAAGGTTTTTCTCGGAATAGTGATGTAAGAAGGCATCTCTTGACACATACAGGAGAAAAACCTTTTGTTTGTGAAATCTGCTTTAAAGCATTTTCTGGTAAAAGTAATTTAAGAACCCATCTCTTGATGCATACAAGAAAAAAACATATATATGATCTAAAAAGGCAACTCTTGACACTTACCGGATAAAATTATTGTGTTTCTGAAATGTGTTCCAAAGAGTTTTCTAGACATTGTCAACTAGACTGACACCTCGTGATTGATACAGAAAAAATGCTTTGTTTTTTCGATAAATTTTCCAAAAGATTATCTGATAACCATTATTTAAAAAAAATTGTCGCATACTAAAGATACCTATAAAAAATCTCGTTTTTATTTTTATTTTATTTTTTATTTTATTATTATTATTTTTTTATTTTTTTGGTTTAAGTACTGTATGTGTTGTTGCATTTAATGTTATTACATCTCTTTCGTTTTAGCATTTAGTCATTAAAAAATTGTAAACTTTTTCCATAATTATCACAGTTATCATTTTGATAAAAAGCAAATAACTCCAGACCTGTTCATTAGTTTTTAGTAAAACTTTTTGTTATTTTACTGTAAAGCAAATTTTTCCTAAAATTAAAAAAATTAATCTGATTTGAAAAAAATAAATTGTACCTCAAAATGTTACATGATAGCAAAGGCTTTATTCAAAAAAACACCTTTAAAAATCGAAAAGAAATATGCTAAAAATATATTTTGTACAAAAAAAATCTTATTTATTAAATTCTTCTTAAAAAACTTTTAAAGGATTTAGATAAAGCATATCCTATTATCATGTATTCTTTGCATCCAGCGTGAGCTTGGTATTCTTAGAAAATTGCATAAAAAATCGATTGAATATTTATTCAGCATATTTACTCAATTCATACACTGTTTAAAATATCCCTGTAAAATTACGGGCAGAGATTCCAGTCATTCCCCGTAAAAAAAAAAAAATTCTTTTTCCATCATATTATGCAGCCCGTAATTTTACGGGGCAAAGTCATACAGCATTAACCATATAATTACGGTCCTTAAATGTAATTTTATGGTCTACCATGTTATAGTTAGGGCGTAAAAAATACCTGTAAATTAACAGTGTGAGATCGTATATGTTTAACCATAATCTTATGGTCCATGAATAAAATTGAATGTCCAGTGCTGTTACAGTTGAGGTGTAAAAAAAAAAAAAAAAAAATTAACAGTGAGTGATTGTCTATGTTTAATCATAATCTTACAATCTTGGCACATAATTCGATGGTATGTTAGCATGTTATTTAGTGGACTGGCCATATATTTACAAAAAAGATCATAATATTCTTGGTAAATGTAGCATGACTTTACAGCAGGAAATTTCACATGGAAATGAACTTATAATAAGGGTTTAACCATATATTTAAAAATATTGGAGGATTGTTATAATAGAAGTTCATTTACACTTTATAAAAGCCTTCGTGCATTAAAAAAAAAAAAAATTAAACAATATATAATTGGGCAGTTGAACAGTAAAATATAAAAGTCATTGATAGTGAATTTATAGTAGATTTAATTTTTATTTATTCTTAAATTTAAAGCAATGTAATTTGATAAACTTGTCAGATATGGTTATTATAGAAATGAAGCAAGGGATAATTTACATTTCTGTAACAACTTACACTTGCATAATTTTAAAATACTGCACATTACTATTCAAAATATACTGCGTTCTCAACCCAAGTGAACATTTATTCATGAATGTTTTGTGTTTTAGGCATCCAGCTAAAATGTTTGTATCAAAAGTTCATAAGAAGCACACACTTGTAATAATCCAAGAGCTGACAGTTCAAAAGCTTATGTTATCGAGCACAAGAAAAAAATCCTTTATTTTATCGAAGTGTAGTACTGTTGAAAATTTGACCCTTTTGCTGCATCGTCACTCCACCGCTTTTATAGAAAACTATTACCGTATTTTCGGGTGTATAGCCCGCACTCCTAAATTGGGCAGTGCAGTAAAAAAAAGTTCGTGTATAAGCCACGGAGATGCATCGGTGTATAATCCGCGGGCTATACACCATTTACGAACATATATTTCGATCAGGGTTCGAAATTAGAATCCATTACCGTAAAATCCCGTTAATCCTCCCTTCCCGATCAAACGCCCTTTCCCCACTTTATAAAAGATTTGAAATTTTCAAAAGATCCCGAGAAAGCGTCCTTCCTCTCAAAAAAATCGCTGAAAACGGACCGCTTGAGAACGAAAAGAATCATGATGAAATGAATGAATCATGAATCTTTGATGAAATGTGCTTTTTTTTAGATTTAATTGTTTTATGCATTTTTTTACAAATTTCTCCTTTTTTGCGTGTTTTCGCAGAATTTACGTTTTTTTAAAACGTAACGTTTAAAAAAAACGCAAATTTTTAAGTATTGCTTCAAGTATCAAAATTCATGAATCATTCAAAGATTCACGATTCATTCATTTTATCATGATTCACCCCTGCAAATTTTGTGTAACGACCGAAGAAAAATAACGTGTAAGCGCCCCCCTCTAATTATTTTACGATTTTTCGTCACGTTTTGGGGGGGGGGGGCGGATTAATGGTAAATTATATACGCGCGTGTAAGTCGAAAAAATTTTAGACAAAAAAGAATTTCAAAGTGGGGGGGGGGGCGACATACGCGAGACCTTAAAAAAATCTATGAATAAAATATCGGAAAATAGTTTGCTAGCGAATCGGTGCTGCAGCACCCTTTTGTGTTTGTAGAATACAAAATCCAAAATCTGGAACCTTTCTTACTTTGACAATTCTGAGTTTAAGATCATTTTTAGTTTTTTTCTCAAAAAAATAATGTACCCTGCCTTGTTGCAAAGAACAAAAAAAAGTGTGTGATTTATGTCATTTCGGAACGATTCAGAAGAGTCGCTCTTTTTCGGAACGATTCCGGGACATCTTTCCTTTTCAGAGTCGTGTCATTACGGAACGAGTCAGAGGAATTGCTCCTTTTCGGATCGATTCCGAGGATTCGAACCTTTCTAAAAAGGGACCGATTCCGTGATTTCGTTCGTTCGTTGGGCCCCACCAGTGGCCGAGAGGTTCTGACCTCAAACTGGTAGACGGTAGGTGCTGGGTTCGAACCCAATTGCGACTGTCGGCCTAACCGTTCGGAGTTTTCTGTGGTTTTCTTCGAACCTTGCGTAAATACGGGTTAGGTTCCCTTAGAAAGACCCCCACGGAGGGCATCCCATCCCTTAGGGCCTATATTCCATAGTGTAGATAATTGGCCGACATACATACAACCGTGATTTCGTTCCTTTTCGGAATCGTTTCGAAAATGACGGATTCTTTTTTACAGACTGGAATCGTTCGTTTAGTTCCACTGCCAGAATCACTCCTTTTGAATCGTTCCTCAACAAATGACACATCTCTACTAAAAAACTGATTAGTAAAATACCGTTAATCCGCCCCCACAAATGTGACGAAAAATCGTACAATAGTTAGAGGGGGGCGTTTACACGGGATTTTTCCGCGATCGTTCAACAAAATTTACAGTAATGAATCATGATAAAATGAATGAATCATGAATTTTGATACTGGAAAAAAATTGGGGTTTTTTTTAAAAAAACGTAAATTCTGTCGAAAAAATGCAGAAAAAAAGGAGAAATTTGTAAAAAAAAAAGGACAAGCATGAAATCAATTAAAAAATCTCGAAAAAACGCACATTTCATCAAAGATTTATGATTCATTTATTTCATAATGATTCATCTTATTCTCAATCGCCTTTGAGAAGGGGAAAGGAGGGCGCTTTCTCGGGATTTTTTGAAAATTTCAAATTCTTTATAAAGTGGAGAGGGGGCGTTTGATCGGCGGATTAACGGGATTTTACGGTACAGTTAACGTTAAAACGACTTATTCAGCACAAAGTAAGTTTAAAATAAGTAACATGTTATACTGTTGTTTTTATTCTCTCAAATGTAGCGCAAACTGCTTTTGAGCGTCATTATTTCTCGCTGCCGGTTAGTGCAATACTTGGCGATAGTTGCGACAGTTCTTCCAAACCCAGAAATAATTGTATTTAAGCAGTTAAAAAAAAGAAAAAAAAAGCCTTTTGAAACATGAGAGAACTCTCTATATTTCACAGCATAGAGAAAATAATTTACAAATTTCGATGTTTTTTGAAATTTTTTGAGGTTTAAAAATTGTAGAAAAAATATCACGATTTCTAATTAAAAAAAAATCATTGTATAACCCGCACCGTGTATAAGCCGCAGCGGCTTTTTCGAAGGTTTTTTTCTTGTATAAGCCGCGGACTATACGCCCGAAAATACGGTACTTAACCATATTATGGCGCATTCTCATGGATCAAAATATGTTCTATAAAAGCGGGGGAGTGACAATGCAGCAAAAAGATCAAATTTTTAACAGTATTATAGGGGAATCTAATGGTCCATGTCTGCTGGAATTGAAAAGGTGCATAAGCCGAAAATTAATATTAGTGGTTTACTCGTAGGTTTAACATTAGGTTTGCCGTATGAAAACATGGAAAACTGGGAGCAGGAAAGCACAATGCTAAATCTATGAGTTAGCCACTAGTGGCATCAATTTTGGCTTACTTACATCAATCTTGGCACCTCCTACTTCCAGCAGGCATGGATCATTCCATTCCCCTATTACTACTCTTCCATAAAATAAAGTTTTTTTTCTTGTGCTTGATAACATAGGTTTTTCTGCTGGCGGCTCTTGGACTATAAATACACAATAGTTGCTGAAAACATTTTCCGGTTATTAAGCAAAGAATCATTCAATTAACCCAATGTAACAATAATGAATAGAAAGTAAACATATCAAAATCAGAAATGAATCACTTAGTGTTTTTAGAATGAGTTATTTTCATAATCAACAGAAGTGTAGTCAAATGTTACTTTCTGTATTTTATTTTGAACATAATAAAAATCTAGGAAACAGCCCTTTCAACACATCGGTGTTGTCGAAAAAGCTTCATTGCAAAAACTTAATTTTACACCTTGATTAGAATATTTTCATTAATACTGTGATGTAACACATATTTTATTTCGTATTTTGCCACCACAAATACTGTGAATATTGATTCTGAAAAATGTGTATGTCTAAAGCAAGTTCTTAATTTTTAGAATCAAAACAATTCCAAATGTATTTCAAGCTATTTAGAAAACTTAAAAAAAATTGAAATATAATTAATAAAACAAAAACCATGATTGAATAATGCATGGATATGAGAAATCTTTATAATAGTTGCAGATGTATATTGCATAAATCTGAGTATTTCTAAAATATAAATTTATTCTTGTGAGTGTTTTAAGGATTTTGTAATTACCATTAATTCAACAGTAAATAATGCTGTTATATCAAATTTAAATTTCAAAAAATTACAAAATTGACCAAGCTCACTTGAAAATAAATAATATAGCATTCAATTAAAATTCAGATTTTTTTTAACCAATATTTTAGCAAATTTCCTGAAACTTCATTAAAAAAAATTAAGCATCTAAATACTTTTAACATGATTAAAATAAAATACAATCTGTTACATTTTATAATACAAATTATATTAAATATTTATTTTGTTCAATTGTAACATCAGGGCTCCCAAATGGTCCGCGAACTGAATAGCAATATTTTTTCAAAGAAAATTTAATAGTAGGTTTCTACAGCATTTGTGCTAAAACTAACCCCCGAAAGCGATATCTGCACAGTTTGTAAGTAAAATCTTGCAAAGTATTTATTTATGCTGAATTCTGACTTTGGGAACTGAAATTGGAACTAAAGATTAAGTGGATAATCTGCTGATAATAACTACAAAGATTTATCAATAAACATAAATTCTATTTTTATGAATTTACAATTAACAACTGAATAAATATAGAAAAACAAGTCACTTAAAAATCATCACATATATAACATTTTCATGAGATATTTTTAAATTAAATTTGAGCTATGCCTTCTTATTTTGTTACAGCTCATTTCATCTTTTTCCGGCTTTTTCTGGATTGACTCCAAAGAAGGCCCTATTAAAAATAAAAAAATATATATTAAAAATAATTATGCAAGTACAAAAAAGTAATTTTGTTCTGACACATAATTAAATAAGTAAGAATTAAACATTTTCTATTAATATGACATCTTAAATTTGTTTTCTTTCCTGTTTCATGTTTCAATATATTTTTTTATATATTAGAATGGCATAATATTGTGAAATGTTTCACATGAGCATTTCTCATTATTAATCTTTTCTCAATGTATATTTAAAAAATATTTTTTCATAATCTGACTTAATTATCCCTTTATAATTTTTTGAATAATTAAAGACACAATGAGCGGCAGCATCTTGCATTTTGATCAACACCTGTTAATTTTTTTTCACTATTAATAAATGTGTGTTAAAAAATTAATACTTTACTGTTTTCACAAGCTTTTCTTTTATTGCTATAGGGACTCGTTTATATATTTTTAAGAATACACAAAAATTTTATAAATAAAATTTTATTCTTTAACTTTTTGTAAAATTCTAATTTTTTTATGGAGAATAAAAAAATATATATTAATTTAAAAATTTATATTTAAAAAAATAGTGTTCAGGGCATTTCAGATATGCTTAAATTTTAAAAATTCCACTTTGTAAATATTATCTGATGTTTTACAAATAAAAGATACCAAAAATGAAAAAATTCTGAACCTTCTCTTTGTAAAACATCAAACAATATTTACAATTTTTTAAAAATCATACAGATTTGAAAAGGCCAAAACATTTAAAATACAAAAAAATGAAAGTCTAGTGTATATACTCAATGTCTCATGCATCTTAAAACAGCATGTTCAGAAATTTTAACTGTTTCTTCACAAGATTCCTCTTTTAAAAAATTAAGACTATTCTTATAGAAGCTCTAGTTCACACATTTTAAAATTTATTCAATGTTAAATAAGCATAAAATCTACTTTATCTGTAAATGTAACATTTAATTATTCCAAAATAAAATATATGAATAAGCTGTATATATACATATTTTCATGCTAAATTCAAATAACTTTCTATGATGTACTTGTACTTGGTCGTAGATGCAAAATAAATGGATTTAATTTTTTATAGTGAAGATAGACCTTAAAAAGGTAAATAGTTTGATAAAAAAATATGACACAAGAGTGTATTTAGTTTCTACAAAAAAAAAAAAAAAAAAAAAAAAAAAAAAAAAAAATGTGAGCCAGTTGAATGCATATTACTGTACAGTCTTTAATTTCGACACTTCGAAAATTCACAATCTTAGGAAATTTGCATGCATTTCAAAATGTATACAATGAAATCAACAATTAAAAAGTATTCTTCTAAAAAGCGGTTATGAAAATAAAATAATTTTTAACATAAATTGATTGGAAAACAGAGCAAAACTTAATAATTTAGCCAAATAAAGGGTTAATGTCCATAACCAAATATGAATTCCAATATTTTTGAACATCCCTTTATTTGATCTCTATGTTGATATACATATACTATATAATAAGGGAATTTAATTTAGCAAGAAAATGTCTAACTTGTTAAAATTTCTCTTTCAGCAATTTATACTAATAGATGGAAAGATACTTGAATACTTCTGTTGAACCTTGTAGTTTACCTAGTACCTTTATTACACACCATATTTAGCTAAAATTTAATTAAAACTAAAGCACTCCTAAAACTACTGAAATGTAACTCTTTCCACAAATTATTATCCTTGGCAATTATGTATCAAGTTCTTTGCATGGCCTTGTACATATTTATGAAATAGTTTAATATAAAAAAAAAAATGTCACATACAATTCTTCTCCCCTTTACCCATTATGTAATGGAATTCTTTTAGGTGGCCCTGTAAATGAATAACTATTTTCACCGCACAGTTAACATAATGCATATTTTAGTGCACTTTGTAAATCATATAAATTTTAATGTTTGACAGGGTATAACATATTTAAAATTTATTTATCAACAATTAACATATTAACATTTTTTTCCCATAGAACATAATATAGAGAAAAACTTTTGACTGTCCCTGTAAATAAACAAATCATGCTAAACTTCATTTAAAATAGGATTCGTCTTTGTTCTAGGATAAACATTAAATAAAAAAAAAATTTCAGGATAATATGAACATATTTATAAGAGTTAGATCGAGGAAAAAGGGACAGACAAACCAAAATCATAAACACTTTTAAATTTTGTTGGAAAGTGTTAAAAAGGGAAAGCTGAAAAAAAAAACAATATTTACAAAACTTTGAAAAATTCTAAAATCTGCACAACCTTTGGCCTTAAGCTATGCACATTTTTTATATTCCACTTAATTTTGTTCTTTAGAGAATGGAAATAAGTAAAAAAAAAAAGTAAATCAGATATTTTAAGCGTATGACCTATAAATAAATAAAAATGTATACTATGTATTAGGAATGCTCAATCTGTAGCCCTTGAACTTTGTTAATTTATAATGGAAAAATTGCAATGATCAGGCGTGGAAAAAAAATTGCAAATTTTCTCAAACGAAAAACTGAAAATTACATTGTTTGGCAGCAGATAAATTGAGAATTGTGTCAGTTTATGACAAGAAAAAAATTGCAAATTTTGTCAATCTGGCATGGAAAAATTTTAAGTTTTATCAATCGGATGTTGGAAATCACATTTTTTGTCAATCAAGCACCTTAAAAAATGCGAATTTTGTTGATCAATCATGGAAAAATTGCAAATTTCATTTATAAGGCACAGAAAAATCACGAGTTTCACTGGTCAGGTGCAGAAAAATCTCAAATTTCGTTAATCAGCTCCTCCTACCTTTTCTTTTCATAAAGTTAACACTTTTTTTGGCACTAGCCCCTTTCATGCTTATGTTGTCAGTAAACAAAGTCACAGAATATTATTATTCCTTCTTTATAAATCTTGCTGTATCACTGTTATATGTACAAGTGTAAACTGCTGATATATCTTTGCTAACTGAATTGAAATTAGGGCCGTACCGAGCACTTGGCATTTACTCGGTATTTGGCATACTCGGCCAATTTGCCGAGTACTCGGTATTTGGCCGAATTTTGGGCCGAGTACCGAGTAGTTGTAAAGATTTCATTTCTAAGCATTTATTATCATTACAATGAGAAATTATTTGGAACATTACATTATAAATGAATAAATCAAAGTGTAAAGCACTAAAATAGTTAATTTCTTCTTGCAAGCTAGTTCTGTTCTCATAGCATACAATCATCATCATATTTTGCACTGATGATGGTATGCTATGGCTACTGAAACTAGTTTGCAAGAAGAAATAAAATATTTTGGTGCTTTAAATGTCTTTTTTATTTATAACATTATTGAAGACAAAGGAATTAATAACTGATTTGTAAAAGTTATTTGAATATAAATGTATAATATTTGCAATTATTCAAAAAATATTTTATTTAATATATAAGAATGTGCTTACAAAATACGGAAAACTTAAAAAAAAAGACAAATGCAAATTCTTCCTTCCAGTTCACTTCTTAATCTGCCTTTCATTGTACCACAATTAAAATGGCCGAAACTTTCTTTTTCCGAATTATGAAGGAATGTTTTAATTGGTAGTATTACTCCTAACACGGGGATCTATTCATTTGAGCTCATCAATGTTATGATTACTCTGAATAACAATAACAATTTCATTACACTTCACAGTAATTGCTACTGAACTGTAGTTCAATTTATCTTACTTTCAGCAGCTTTAATTCATGCAACATTTTCAATATATTATATTTTAAGCTCCATCTTAAGGTTTATTAAAGTTAATTATTAAAGTTAATTAACTCTTATAATTAATCTTTTTGGATCCAGGAAAGGATACTGAACTTTTTCAAAATTTGAGCATGCAACTATATGGAATAGTCAAGATCCTCCTACAATGTTTTTAGCTTTTAAGATGTCTAAAACAGCTTGTAGGCAGTAAAACGGATTTTATTGTAAGTTGCATATTGTGAATAATGCAAGCTTATATCATTACTTTCAACAACAGTTCTTTGAATTATTGAAAATTACAGCCACCAATAATCATTCTTGATACACATTTCATTTGTAAATTGAAGAATCAGTTAATTTACATTGGTTGAATTTAATTTTTATGTATCACTTTTTTTTCCATTTTTTAAAAATAATGCTACTGTTTTACAATGTTTGAAATTTTTAAAATTATCTTTAAAGGGTGTATAATTAAATTTCAATTAGTTAATTAGAAATTATTTAAAAGTTAATTAAATATATGATTATATGTTAAAGAAGTATCTTTATTATATTTACACTGTTTGTTATTCTTAAAACTCACTTTGTGTGCATTGAAAGTTCATTCGTATATACAAGTACTTGGCCTTGGTAACTCGGTACTCGGCCGAGTAGTAAAAGGACGAGTACTCTGTACTCAGCCAAAGTGCGACTCGGTACAGACCTAATTGAAATTGTTGATTGGATAGGAGAACCTATAACCTATATAGGATAAGCAACCCCCCCACACACACCAATCTGAAAACATATTAAAAAAAATCTAATTATAGATTAACGATCACCTCCCAGAGATAGAATTCTCAGCATGTTACTGATGTGGCCCTCAAACAGCCAGAAAGTTTTGAAAGTGGTGTGAAAGTTTAAAAAGGTTGTGCAATCCTACTATATTTGTTTATGTATGTATACACATACATACACACACAGTCTCGTGTAACATGGTGAGTGCGGACTAGGTCAGAATCCGGTTCACTGAGGACATCACAGAAAATGGGTATTTAGCTAATTTTTTTTTATTTTTCAAATAAGTATATATTTAATAATACGTATATGATTTTGAAATTTTAAAATTTTAATTTTTTAAATATGGTTTTTTTTCAATGTATCCGAGGACATACCCATACATACATCGAACCGAGGACATACCCATACATACATCGAACCGAGGACATACCCATACATACATCAAACTGAGGACATACCCATACATACATCGAACCGAGGACATACCCATACATACATCAAACTGAGGACATAGCCATACATACATCGAACCGAGGACATATCCATACGTACATCGAACCGAGGACATATCCATACGTACATTGAACCGAGGACATACCATACATACATCGAACCGAGGACATATCCATACGTACATCGAACCGAGGACCCATCCATACATACATCTATCCGAGGACAGACCCATACATACATCTATCCGAAGACACATCCATACATACATCTATCCGAGGATATACCCATACATACATCTATCCGAAGACATACCCATACATACATGTATAAGAAGACATGCCTGTACAATACTACATACATCTATCCGTCGACATGCTTTTAGGATAATAGACATGAGATCTGTACAGGCCGGACCTCTGCCCGAAGCCCCAGCCTGAGCCAGAGCTGAATCCGCTGACCAAGTTCGGGCCTATTCCCATTTATGACCCTCGGTACGGGCAGGGCCGGACCCGGCCAATTTTTTCTCCACTTGTTTTTTCTTAAAGTTCGGAACGGGTCGGATCTAATCCCTACTCTTTCCGAGCCGGGATGGGCTTGGGGCTTGCTTTCTTCCTGAAAAAATCGGGCCGTGTCAGGCCGCGCCTAACTTTTTTTTTTTTTGTACTAAGCCAGAACTCATTTCTTTCTTTCTGGGCTTCACGGATTAAAATATCCAGTTCTGGCTTTGAGTTAGCCCGTATGAAAAACATGTTCTCGACGTGACCATGTGCGTTCAAAGATGAGAAAATCTGGCCTGGTCCAAAAACATTATGTAAAAAATACTTCTATTTTTAAATCGCTATTATTCTACAATTAAACATTAAAATTTATTTTTTTAAAGAATCGGAGATTTCTAACTTATTAAAATATAACTAATTTAAAATATAGCTAAACATATGAAAAAGAACCTGCCTAATACGGAATCTTGATTTAAACTGAAAAAGGTGTCATAAATGCAAAATGAATGCAGCAATATGTGAGAAATACGTAATACATTTACAAAAATTAAGAAAAAAGCTTGTGTTTACGAATTTTTTTAATACTATGCGATTCCATTTTAAAAGATTTTACTACATGTATCTTTTTTAAATTTTCATGTCTCCATTACAGGATATTCGAAACATTTACATGTAACAAACAAAGTTTCATTAAAAACATATCTATTGCAACCTGAGGCATTTCTATGTAAATAAAGATTATATATATATATATATATATAACACCAATGTATGGATTATTGTTTAGTTATATCTATTATATTAATCATTTTAATATTTTACATTATTAAATTGCACTTCACTTTTAATAAATAAGTGTACTATATCATTACTAAATGTATAGGGTAAATTTCTTAATAAGCTATTTTTCCTCCTTAATTAAGATATTGAGTTCAGCTTAGCATAGTCAAAATAAATGTTATTGATTTAAATAATAATAGGGTAAACTATGGTGTATGGTTTAATTTTTTACTTTCTTCTACCTTTACAAGAAGAAAATATTGGATTCATGAAAATTTTCGAATTCCGGTTTTCGACGGATTTATACGTTTTAGAAGGTCCTGAACACGTTCTGACTATTTTTAGAAAATGTCTGTCTGTGAGTCTGTCAGTCTGTCTGTCTGTCTGTATGTGACAAAAAATTTGTATGCGTTCTATCTCAAGAACTAATGCTCAAAATTTCATAAAATTTTATATTCAGTTAGATTATGATATGAATTAGTGCCTATTAGTTTTTGGTGTAAATTGGCCTGCAGGTGGCGCTGCTATACTACGTTTTTCATGATTTTAATAATTGCTATATCTCAAGAACCAATGCACATAATTTCACCAAACTTCGGATTCTGTAAGACCTTGATATACATAGACGCTGATTAAGTTTTAGTGCAAATTGGCTTGCAGGTGGCGCTGCTATGCCACGTCTCTCATGTTTTTCATGATAGCTATATCTCATGAACTAACGCACAGAATTTCACCAAACTTCAGATTCCGCAATACCTTGAGATACATTGCTACTGATAAGGTTTTGCTATGAACTGTCCAATAGGTGGCGCTGCTATGCTACATTTTGCACGATTTTTGTGATAGCTATATCTCAAGAACTAATGCAGAGAACTTCATCAAATTTCAGATTCTGTTACACTAGAATATATAACATAATTAGACGCTGATTACATTTTGGTATAAACCTCACAACACGTGGCGCTGCTATGCTACGTTTTTCATGATTTTCACAATAGCTATATCTCAAGAACTAATTCACAAACTTTAACCAAACTTCAGAATTGATGCAATTTAAATAGAAGAAAGTTTTGTGATGGCCACAACATACTAGTTCTGTTATTACATTATTCTGCTTTTAATTAATTTATTAATTTAATATGATGTTTACGATAAGCCGTTTTTTCTTTCTATTATTTTATTATTTCCATTTTTCTGCTAAATGATATATGATACATGAATACTTCATGTTTTAATTTACCACGTCAGAAATCAGGGTTAAGGTAGTGCATTTGGGAATTATTCTACTTTATAGTTCATAAATGTTTTATTTTCTCCATATCCACTATAGATTACTTGGTATTTCTTTAATTAATTTTGTTTTTATGTGTGTTGGTAGTCCCAAATTCGTATTGTTTTGCTTTTTCATGGCAAATATGAAGATGAAACCACACACTCCATTTGTAGTTCCAAAGTATTTGGGACCGGACTCTGCTTTGGTTTTACAAATTCCATTTGTATTCATATTGTTCTTTTTTCCTTCCATATTCAATGTGCTATAAGTTATTAAATTCAATGGTTAATTTCAAATGGTTAATGTTGTTTACTATTAATGGCCTTATATATATATATATATATATATATATATATATATATATATATACATACATATAAAGGCTAAGTTTTTTTTGGAGGAGGGGGGGTCAAAACCCCTCCCCCTTGAGAATCAATGTTTTGTAAAAATTCATTCGGGCCGGGATCGTGCCGAAATTTTAAATTTTTTTTGGCTTGGGCGGAAATTTTAGCAATTATATCGGTCAGGCCGAACCGAATATTTTTCTACAAAATCAAGCCGAGACTGGGCATACAAATTTCGCCTCAAGTAGATCTCTAAACGATATGCGTATACATATTGGCGGAAAATTAATGTTTTTAAAATTAAAGTTTTACCACTTTGGCAACACCAACATATCTAACAATATTTTTACAATATTGATATACATATTGGTATTGAAGTTTACAATAAATTCACCAGCCATTCAAAAAAATTAATAAAATTTTAACTTTTATAAATCAGATGAAAATAAGCATGTATTTATTTTCTAATAAATTAGTTTGTAAATTCTGGTGTCATTGAATCGTTTCATAATTTTAGAAACAGAATAGCTCAGAGTCAGAAAAAAGGTTAAAGGGCGGTGGTCAAAGTGAATCTACTGGGGCTAAGGACTCCGCTTTTGTATGTACTTGCTTCTGAAAAGTAATTTCTTGCGTACATTACTTATCATGCTGTATATGGATTTCATCATCATTGCAGCTGCAGCTGGTCACTTTGTCCGTATGCAAGTTTTTGAATGGTTTGAAATGGCTTGCAGATTTGTTATAATTTTTTTTAACCATTTGGGTGTTGTTGTTCTCGGTCAAAAATAGAGATATCTGAGACATACCTGAATCTTTGTGATGTCTACATTTTTTTAATATTTCTGTAGCCCCGATAACTAAAAAGTATTAAAAACTATTAAAAAAAATTGAGATACAGATTTCAAACAAATTGCATTTAAAAGTAATTTTTTTCTCTATACGATGATGAGGGCTTTGGAAATATAACGTTATTATTTTAGGGGGAATAAGGGGTCTGGCACGCAATATCGGAAGATATCTCTAGGGAGAGGGGGTTGTCTTTTGCTATCGATATCCTTTTTGATTCAATCAAAAAAAAATTATATTTGTGAAATGGTGTTTGCTTCTTTTTCTTTAGTCGGTTTTCTTTTTTTTGTGAAATTACAAAATTATTATAAAAATCACTAAATTATTATAAAGTTACTTAATTCTAAAATATAAAATACCCCAATGGTTGACATTGTTTTTCTTCTTCATATGTATATGCATCTATAATCATGGTTCGAGTAACTATTATTTGAAGTGTATTTCAAATTAAGCTTATGTTTACTAATAAATAAAAGAGAAAAGGGAAGAATTTTTTTATTTGCTTTGTTGATAAGAATTTCTATCTATCCCCCATCTCTATTCCGTTCAGGGCAAGTGAAACAAAACCTTATTACTGTTGAATGCATTATGTAATTTTTAAATACTTTTAAATAGTAAATATTTCTTATAATCCTTATTTGATTCACCTGTCTAAATTTGAATCAATAAAGTAAGCGAAAAACAAATATAACCAGTTTTACACACTGCTCTAAACAAAGAAAAAAATTTAAAAAATACAAAATATAGGTATACATTGATAACCATATCATTGTCGGTAGGGGGGTAGGGGGATCCAGGAATGATAACATATGATATCGCAAGAATTAAAGTGCTAAAAAATATGTAATGACTAGCCGTTACCCGTGACTTCGTTCACATAACATTTAAAGAAGAAATAATTGATCAATCAAGCAAAAAATTTCAGTGATGAAAATCATGTGTAATTAACTTTTTATCGCGAATTTATGGTAAAAATTGTCTGATAATCCCTATTTGATAATTTTTTTGCTGGTTAAAATTTTCCTTTCAGCGATTAATACTAATAGATAGAAACATTCTTGAATACTTTTGTTCAGCCCATGTAGTTTTCCAAGTGCATTTAATACATGAAAGTATCTTTCTAAAATTTAGTTCAAACAAAAATATTCCTTATTACTACCTAAATTACATTTTCAGAAATTATCATCCGAAAACAACCTTCTATCCAGTTCTTTGCGGGATCCTGTATATAATTTTATATATATATTACAAACATTTCTTAGTTTACTGAATTCAGTTCAAAAAATAAATGCATATTTTATTTAAAAACCACCTTTAAGTAAATTACGCTCACATTCAGGAACCTTTACGAGATTTTTTGTGCAACCCTGTATATCTAAATTTAACTATTTATACTATTACCATTTATACTCTCCATTTAATATGCATCATTTAGCGAAACTTAAAAGCACATATCATAATTCAAAATGCATTTCATCCATGCAACAGTCATCATCCAACATATACAGTACTTCGGATAGAATATATAATATTTGAAATCTTTTGTGTGCCCCTGTAAATGCTATGCCCTTCGTATTATGCATGAAATAACTCACATTAAGCCTCAGCAACGTATATCAATTTGATTATACATGAAATCGTTTACAGTGGGCGTAGGAAGGGGGGTCCAGGGGGGTCCTGGACCCCCCTAGAATTTTGGCTGAACCCCCTACAAATAGTTTATAGTGAAAATATGACAATTTTTTGAAAAAAATATTTAAAAGAGCAGTAGTGCTATAAATGATAAATAATAGCAAAACCGAATAAAAAGCAACTATTAGTTTTCTACGCCATTATTTATGAGGGGGGGGGCACACTCAGTGTCTCAGAAATGATAAACAACTACAGATAAGCCAGATATGAGAGTGATTCTTTTTGCTCTGGAACACAGAACATCTCGATACTTTTATACCTGCAGCTAAAGAGGAAGCAGGACGTATCTGCTATAAAGCAACTCTGGCTTTTCTTTTGTATGGATTGTCCTTGATCTTGTCGGTAGAACCAAAGAAAGTCCAGCTTCCCTCTATTCGAACTAAATTCTAGGAATTCCAGTCCTCCCTAGTCTCAAAGATAGTAATCTCACTGTTTTGCGTTGACTAAAACATTCTCTGTGAATTACTTAGTACGGGTTACAGATGGGATACCTGCTACCATCACCCATATAAAGAACATATAATTTTCAAGGGTATGGTGTTTTTTCATTAGTTCTGTTTAACGATTTTATTTTATATGAAGGAAATTTTTATTGTTATTGTATACTTTTAACTAATCTTCATAAATATTTATCTAATTTTTCATTCCTAAATATGTTTTTGAGAGCGAGGAGTAGGGGTGATTGATTGATATCACTATCATAATTTCAATATATCTGCTTACCATTATATCTATCACTTCAGTTGTAGTCCCATACACGCATATTATAGTGCCGTTTGTGAGCTGTTAAGAGATGTCTCGTGGCATATTGTTCTGTATATACCTTTTTAAAATATTTTATAATTATATTGATTTTAGATCATTTCTAAGTTGAATTCAATTATTCCTTTACTCTCTTGTTATTTCCAAATTCTGCATATTCCGTCCTAGTTGGCTCGGATTTCTGGCTTCCGAGCCATGTAGGAAAGAAGTTTGTGGCAATTTTTTCCTAAGAGGAGAAAGAAAATTATAAAATATTCCGTTGTTTTATTATCTATTTTGCATTTTTTAAAATATAGTAAATTTTTTTTAATTTAGACTCCTAGAAAACAGAAATTTCTATTTAGAGAACTTTTTCAATCCTCCAATACTTCTATAATATTTGTATGTTTTAATTTTTCCCCCCTAAATTGCGTACCCATCGAATAGCATCCAAATTCCAGAGTCTCAATGTGTTTGCTATTCAAAGGTGGTATTGTATATATGCAAAATAATGCAGCCAAGAGCTTCGTCTGAGGTAGCTTATAAACTGTTGTTATTCATAAAATAAACAGTGTTGTTACATTACATGTTCATACAGCAATGTTTAGTAAATATATGATGCATAAAAGCCGACGAAATGTAAAATATAAATAATCATAATAAATTTAGCATTTATGGTATTTATCGTTTTCATAAAAACACTTCTCCTTCAACCCCTCTCCCTCACCCTCCAAGAAGAAAAAAAGAGAGAAAGAGCAGTTGCATAGAGGTATTGCATTTCTCCTAATTTTTTCTTTCTTTAATTTTGCGTTCAAATAGAAGCTCCTGTTAAGCTCCTGTGTCCAGAATTGAAACAGTTGAATGGGAAACATTTTATGCTAATTATACTTTACCTTGCTTTTAACATACATTAATATTTTAGATCATATCTTACTAATTTTATGCATCTTCTTATAGCTTTTAAATGGCTGTTGGTATATTTGTGTGTGTGAGGGGAAGGGGGGGGGGGTAAACCTGAAATCCCATCCCATGTTTTTACATTTTATATAAGACACTGCCCCTATCCTCACCCCCGAGAATAATAGGGGCCCGCTCAGGGCCTTTTAAACATTTTTTGCGCGAAACATTCCACCCCCCTTTCTAAATTTCTCACCTTCTTAGTGCAAAATTTTAAAATTGAGTCTATGACTCTTCCTTACCTTCAACCTTTTGGGGAGAATTCATTAGTTTAGTTCTAAAGGTCTAATTTCAATGGGATTTGGCTCATTCAACTTGGATAACAATTCAGCAGATGACAATTATGAAATTTTATGTTAGGTTCAGCTAATAGCTTTTTCAAACATTAGTGATGCATTATTTTTTCGTATTTTACGGGCTTGATTTTTACGAAACACAAGCTGAGCACTTCCAGTGCAGTGCAGTCCTTTCGGGAGTGGGGTTCCAAATCCTATAGTTTCGTTCGGAAAGAGGATCTTCTGAGAACACGCTAGTCGCTGCGGAAATTAATAAGATCCCTGAATTTAGGTTCATTTAAAAGACTTTTAAAAGATAAAAAAAAAATCAAAATTGAATCTTGTTTAAAGTTATTATAAACGGGCCCCGCTCTACGCTGGGCGGGTCAGCTAGTCTATATTATAAAGCGCAAATGTGTCTGTACGTAAGTGGCAACAGCAGGCAATTAAATTTCGATTTTACTGCAATTTTTTAAACTTTTAAACACTGCATATTTTCAATTTTTATGCCGTTTATTTAGAGAAAAAATTTACAGTAAACTCTGTCTAAGGCTGAATCCATAGGAATCGAGAAACTTTTCCGCAGCATAATGTCCGCATTTATGGAATACTTGCGATGACAAAAAAAGTATTAAAAACTACAAAAAAATTAATAACTCAAAAACAAATTAAGATACAGCTTTCAAACAAATTGCATTTAAAAGTAATTTTTTTTTCCTATACGACGGCGTAAAAATTGAAAATGTGCGATATTTCTAAGTTTACAAATTTGCAGTACAAAAAATTGTAAAACTAAAATTTTATTTAAAATTTGTACGTGTTGCCATTTGCAGAAGGACATGAAACAAAATTTACAATTCAGATATATGTAACATTTATTTTATTTAAAAATTTTATGCAATAAGTATCGGAAAATTTTTTGGAGAAAAATCGGTTTGCTGGTGGCGTTGTGATAACGAATTTTATACAATTTCCAGGACGTGGTGGGGACATGATAGCAGTTGAAGAAAAAAGCGTATTGAATCAGCTAATTGTTCTATTTTCGATTTAATTTTAATATTTGTAATAAGTCAAATATTTTCACGATTTTGGGCACATTAAAAACTGATTAGACTTCAGTATGATTTTTTTTTCTTTCTCCCCCATTTGAAAAATTTATTGAAAAAAAAAACTTTATGTGTAGTATTAAAAAAAGTATAAAATAGAAGAAAGTTCTGTCTGAGTTTCTTTAATTGACAATACGTGTGAATTAACCAGTACCCAGGAATGTATCAATAGGTGAGTTTTCTGTTATGTATTATTAGTTTTAATTAGGGATGAACCGAATAGTGATTTTGACTGAATGCCGAAAATTCGGCCGTTAGGTGAACCGAATATCGAATATTTTGATAGCCGAATAGTAATTGTTGGACCAAATATCGAATATTCGGTTTCAAGTACTTTTTATATTTCAAATTTTAAAGGTATTAAAATGTTGCTTTTTAAAACAATTTTACATAATATTTAATAAAAGAAACTTACATTTTGATAAATAAGATCTTTTTATAAGAGTATTTAGTATTGAAAAAAATCTGCTTGAGTTATTTAAGAAGCACATTTATGAGAGTTTTTTAATTAATAAAATTCTTAATTTCATGGTTTCTTCTATGAATTAAAACAAACATTTTAAAATCAAAGAGAAATAATGAAAAACTGGTTAAAGGAAAACTTCAGTCTCATAATTGTCCTTTTTAAATATCTCAAGATTTTTTTTTTCAATATAAAGTACAAATACTTTTAACTTACTTCTGAATTAAGGAATGTTTAGCTCGTAATTCTTTTGTTGTTAATGGTGGCATTTTCCAACTTTCCCATCATATCATGTTTTACAAAAATCAAAGCATGTGAGTTGAAAATATAGTTATAGTATCATATTTATTGTTAAAGCAACAAACGAAAACACAAATTTGACCTAGAGTGAGATGAAATACAATGTACTTATGATTCAATAAGTTGATTATGATTATGGTTTCATGAACAAAATTATCTGCCTTGATGGCTGTTACTAGTCTCAAAAGTTTTTCTTTCTTGTTTATGGACTTTTATTTGGGAAAAGCAAGAAACAGATTATTCATTAAACAAAATGTCGGAACTTGCATCTGCACATCATTTAGTCCTAAGCAGAATCCTCATAAATCACTATTTTAATCCTTCTTATGGTTAATTTTCTTAAGTTATACTTTACAAATAGCAAATAAATAATGTAAAAATATTCTATTTTATTCAAATATGATTTTTTTTCTAATTATTTTAAATATATTTATAAATTGACAGTTAAAAGTGGAAATTGTGATAAGTTTTTAAAAATGTGTTTTAAAAGGTTTTATCAAGTTTTGAATTCAGATAAAAATTTTGATATTCGGCCAAACCGAATATTCGGTAACATAGCCGAATACCGAATATTCGGTGTAACCCTAGTTTTAATAAAAATGTTTATTTTTATCATTTGGAAATTATCAAAGAGTTAAGACCATGGCCCCCCCTAGAAAAATTATGTAGTTACGCCCATGTCGTTTACCATAATTAAAATATGTTGGAAACTGTTCCTCCCTTTATTCTTATGCAATGGAAGTCTTCTGTGTGACCCTGTAAATGAATAATAAGTGTCCTTTTCTCTACATACTTTATAAAATAGTGCACTTTGTAAGTGCATATAAATTTGAATATGTTTCACAGGGTGTAACATCATAAAATTTATATAAAACGATTTATCCCCATAATGCCGTAATGTCAGGAAATTTTTTGACTATCCCTGTAAATAAACTAATCATGGTAGAAACTTCATTTTCAATAGGTATTCGTGCTAGGTAAACGTTAATAACGTCAAAAAATTTCATGGAAATCGGAGTATATTTACGAAAGTTAGGAAGCGACCAGACAGACTGACAAACCGAAAGCATAATAACTTTTCAACTTTGTTCGAAAGTGTTAAAAAATCGAGCCAAAAATATATTAATCAGTAGTTTTATTTTCTGCCTTTTCCCCACAAAAAATTTCTTCCATTGATAATTATGAGTTTTGAATAAAAATATTCTTTGTATGTAACTTATAACTTATTAATTAGTATAAGTAAAAATTTTTCTGATTCATTTTAAATATGACGTCATTATTTATCTCGCTCCATTAGCTACTGTTATTCACACCCCTTGTATTTTTAACGACTGCTATAAAGTACCTGTTTTATTTCAACTATGACGTCACATTTTCATAAGTGAACCATTTTATTAAAAATATGGTTCTTTTTCATTCTTTTTGCTTTTAATTTATGTCGCCATATTTTACACAAAAATTCCCATTCACCAAACAAATATCTTTGTTAAATATATTATGAAAAATACACCTTTTATTTTTATTCCAAACATGACGTCATACTTATTTTCTTTTAAATTATTTTATTATAATTTTTCGCGCGCAAAATTTTTTATTAAAAATTCATTGCCGCTGAAAAATTATTATTCCAATTTTTTATTTTCTTGGCAACAGGAAAGGAAAATGGTTAAATTTTATCTGAAAAATGCCTATTAATTTTGTATGAAAAATATTTAAATTTTGCATTATTAAGGAAAATATTTGAATAAAATAAATAAAAATTAGCCTATGTTCATTCCACTCCTATAATCTATATATATGCAAAGATTCGAAGACATTAATCCATCCGTTTTGAAGCCAAGTTCATTCCAATTTTTCGGACACACTTTCACATTTATAATATATATAAGGATATACTTGTGCAGCCTCACGGTATAAAGACTGAAAATGTGCGGTGATTAGAAGTTTAAAAATTTGCAGTACCGAAAATTGTAAAACTGAAGTATCATTTAAAATGTGAAAGTGTTGCTATTTACAGAAAGATTCATGCATTACACACAGATATGTTTGTCCTTTATAATATAGAGGGAGTAGGTATAACTAGATAACAAATTGAATGAATCCAGAAAGGAAGGCACACTATCACCTCTTTATTTTATTTTTTTTAAATAATAAATTCTGTATGAGGTAAATATCTGTATAAATGATAATTTCTTCGAGATGTTTCACATTTATTTAACTTTAACTGTAAAATAACCATGTCTTGTATATAAAAAGTGGTGAAAGAATATATATTTTTAAGTATAGATTTTATATACAAGTCTTATATTTTAGTCTTTGAAAAAATCATTTTCTCAATGGTTGTTGCAATTTTTTAAATTATTATTATTATTATTTTAATCAACTGAAGTGATTTTATACCGATGAGCATGAATTTTCAAAAATAATAAATGACGTATGATTTTATGCATGCTGGGAATAAAAGCATTATTAAAAAATTCACTAATATTTCCAACAATTTTCTTGATTTAAGGATTACTTTTTATGATAATAAACTATTTATTGATAATTATGATAAACAGAACGATTTCAATTTTAAAGCAAATTTATTTACCTATTTCAAATTATGTTTTTATAAATATGCTTACCCTAATATTATACATATTCATTTATTTATTTTTAATATTTCGTTCAAATCTGTAGTTATAGATGGGAAAACTTATCAACGTTCAATTTATGGACTCACAAAATTTTTAAGAAAAGTTTAAATGAATTAAGTGTTGAGGATGGAGTTTTCCACGCATAATAAATTGATCCGAAATTATTTAGGTTTAAGGAACCGTGTTATAAGCTATCTAAGTATTGCAGCCGTCCGGATGAAAGCACTTCCGGAAAATTTTGATATCTATTCAAATGTTAATATCTATCTATTTATTTATAAGTGTATGATTTTTTCATACTGGAGCTCTCCTATTTATGAACCAATTTGGATATAACTTGGCGTGTACATAGTACAACAAACCAATGTCTTGACCGTGTTCGTTGATCAACCTCATCCGCCATCTTGTTTCAAAATAGCGGTCATTTAAAAATTTTATTTATTTATTTATTTTTAATTTGTAATGAAGTATAAAAAAAGGGAAGAAATTTGAAAAAAGATTCTTTTTTAAGTATTTGACCTTAATACAAAGATATTTTTCGTTTTATCTTTATCGGAAAAAATAGCTGATATATAGCAGTTTGAATGTCTAAAATGGGTGGCATTTTGAAAAATCTATTTGCCTGCGACACACTCGGATATATCAATCAATTTCGATGTGAGTGAACATGTTCACAGTAATTACTAAGATCTTGACCAAACTCATTGGTTAGTTTATCCATCATGTTTTTAAAATGCTAGGCCTTTCAAGATATCACAGAATTTGGCGTCCAAATATAGATCACTTTATATAAAATCATCTTAGGTAAAGTTGACTGATTTCGCGATAGTTACACTGATATGTTAGGTGGGGCTTGTTGAGCTCAAGCCATATGGTAGACCTCCCCATCTAATGAACTTGAAAAAAAAAATAAATCCACTGATAGTCCCACTGATGCTCAGTATTGACAAAAACTAGTATTGAATCTTCTATAACCGGTATCCACTAATTTGAGATTCGGATGTTTAAATAATATAACCTTTTTTAAGGAATATGAAAGCTACTTATTCCTCCTGGCACTGGCTGGAAGGATTTTTTTAAGAGCATCCTTAAAATATTTGTCGTACATTTTTCAAGTGTTTATTAAAGATCTCGTTTTGATGCCTTTTTGTTGTTAATTTTCAATAATGAAAATGCATGCATTTTGAAGTAAGTAGTCTCTTTCTAAAATATTAAAATAAAATTTATCTTGAAGTACTTTTCAACAAAGATTAAACTCAAACAACTAAATAAAGATTATCTTGGCACTATATTTATAAAACTTCAACATTAGAGCTGTTGCCCTATGATCATGCGTTTCTGTTGCCTATATGCAGAGTAAGAATAATAACAAAAATATTTTTTCTTTTGCAACGTCCTGAATGTAAAAATTAGCAATACAAATATTTTCGAAAAATATTGTAATTTTATTTAGTATGAACATAAATATTTCTTATGATTAATTTCACTGAAAATGATTACATTCAGTATAATATGAAAATGCAAACGGACTAAAATAACAAGCTTGTATAAAAATTTTAATTGAAATAAAACTTGCTTAAAAGGTGCATTTAATATGTGACAAATATAAAATATGTTATTACATAATAGCATAAATTTTAAACTTGAAATCTTCATCTTTTCATGCAGAGTGTTTTCGATTAGACCTCGATCATCATCAAACTGAAACTTCCTGAAATATTTATGATGAAGTGCAAATGGCGAAATTTTTAAATCAAAAACTATATTTTCATGTAATAGATTTCATTTAATAGATTAAATCTTTTAAAGCACGTTTTATTTAATTTCATTTCTATAGTTCAAAGTAAATGCCACATTCCAGCGGTATATGCTTTTTTCCTCTATACATTTTGTTTAAAAAAGGTAAGTTTGTTTTTAAATAATTTATCTATATTAATAAAAGAACAAAACGCTCTGTCTGTCTGCGTGTGTGTGTGTGTGTGTCTGCGATAGCTAGCAAAATCTACAGCATGTACGAGGCTCAAAAGTTTTTTGAGAGTAGCCCTAAATCTCTCCTGATGCACCTGAGCTTCAGAATTTCGAAATTCTATTTATTAACTGAGTAATTAATTAAATTCCAAAGATCACTCTCATAAAAAATCGCCTTTTTTCTTCTTTTTTTCCCTTCATTTAGTTATGGTTGGTTGGTTGCATAAAATTTTCGCATAAATAATTAAAAAAGCTGAAACAGACCTTTAAAATTCACAGACTGGCAAACTGTCAGTTTAAATGATGATTTTTTATCACAGCGGTTGTAAACCATGGAGGAAAAAGATAGGTGGTGGTAAAGTAAACCGAAAAAAGGGTTGCAATATTAAACCATTTATCGCTCAAATTTTAATGTCCCAAACAAAAGCAAGTGGAAGGGATTTTGTATTAATAAGACGAAATGAAAGAAATGAATTACAGCTGAAGCATATTCTACGAAGAAATAGTAATTTTTTAAAATGGTCTTTTTTCTATTATATTATTTATTTTAAAAAAATGTTTGCTTTTAAAATAATTGAAATTGATAAATTCGAAATAATCAAATGTCAAAATAAAATTAAATAAAATATTGAAAACATTTGATTTGAACTAAAAATTGTATTACTAAAAGTTTTCTTTTTTTTTCAGATCTTTTTAATACTTTATAACGTAGATGAAAAAATGTTTATGATTTAACAATATATTAATAACTCTACGTCAATATATAAAATATATTTATGAAAACATTCTTTTAAAATCATGCGCGAAAATTTAAATAACAAATATTAGTCTAAAATCTAGATTTCAGAGTGCAGACGATTTTAAGACATTAACGAAAGAATATTAACTTTTCAAGCAAAATCTTAAATGATGCTTCTATATGTAAATGAAATCGCATGGCAATAATTAAATTGTTTTTTTGTTGTTGTTGTTTGTTTAAAAGAACTTTGGACAATAGACATTATTTTATGACTCCATGTATTAAGTTTTTACATTTTTAGACGATGAACGTGAGATTTTTCAAAGTGACGGCTAGGTTACATTTGTGTTATATTTAAGTTACGGTAGGGTACTGTTAAGTCGCAGTTAGGTTACAGACAGATTATGGTTACGGTACAAAAGTTTACGGTTAAGAATTTGTCCACAGAGTCAACATTACACATGCTTTGATTAAAAATATACACTTTTGTTAAATGGCACTGAAATTATAATACTATATACCAATCTTTTATCATCGCGTATCGATTTCATTCACGGTATAGTCGGATTTAAGAGTGATATAATTAGTTTGAAATTCAAAATATCTCACTTGGAATTTCTATGCGAAAAAAATAATTAGTTACGTGATTTAACAGTGATTTTTTACGGGTAAATATCAACACTTTAACACGAAACTAACGCAATCGTTGGATACATGTTCCCTCCCGTGTTTCTCATTGCTCATTTTAAATATTTTTAGAGCTTAATATTAGTTGTTGTTTTTAAAATCGATTTTTCACAAAGTCAGCTGCGACGTATTTCAGACAATGCATTTCTGCATGCTTCCAGTTAATGATAAAATCATACAAATTTCAAGTTCGTTTAATATTGTTAATACGGACCCGGGCAACGCCGGGCGGGTCAGCTAGTTTAAATATATAAAGCAAATTTACTTAAATTATATAAATAAAATATAAGAAAATTACAAAAGCAGGCTTGCATTTACTTATTTATTTTACATTATTATTTTTTCTTTGTCATAGCTGTAATCCTGTTTCGACAGTAGTCCTTGACATTTTTCCAACTTCTGTTAGATAAAGCTGCTTCTTTGGATATACATTCTTTAATTTTCACTGCACCCGGTATTTTTTCCCCTCAAAATAAATCCTAATAAATGGCGTTCTACTGCGCACTACTTCTTCTTCAGTCCACAGACGTTTTCCAGTACGTTGATTTCTTGCTCGCTGCAGATAGTTTTCTGTTGAAACTTCTTTGTAGAAATAGATTGGTCAACTTCTCAAAAATTATTAAATACTAATTATTATCATTTATACAGTAGAAATAAAAAAAGATGCAATTTGAGAAATCTTAAGTTTTTTTTTCAATTAATTGCAGGTTGCAGAGCTTAATCTAAAAATGAGGACTGAGCTACCAAATAAGGTGGCATTTAACGGAGACTAGGGATGGTTGACTATACGGGATGCTTCACCAACCTGTCCATTTTAGGTAGATTTTGTATGAAATACTACCTATTGTATTCTCTCCCATTTTGGAATTTCTGAAAAATTTTTGCTGATCTACACCGATCATGACTCCTAGACCCCAAAACTACCATCAGTAAAAAAGTTTATATATATATATATATTTCAATTTCTTTTAGACACGATATCTTCCATAACTATGCTCAGATCTTCTTCAAACTTTTACATAAAATCAAGGAGCATAAAATTTCGGTCGATTTCGTTAATGGGCAAAATCGGACCAAGGGGGTGGAAATAGGGAGGGATTTTGTGAAAACCGAAAAAACACGATAACTTCTAAGTTAAAACAGATATAAAATCAGTTTAAAGTTTATATTACTTCTAAAAAATTGGTTAAAAGTTTATGCATGACAGAGTTTTGATAAAGTTAAAAATGGGCTCAAGGGGCGAAAAAAACAGGGTTTTGGGGAGAAAAAAAATCATAACTTGGTCAATTCTCAAGATATCAAATCCCATTAAATTATTAATAAATGTACTTAACATTATCTAAAACTTTTGTTTTACAAGTTTTCGATAGGACCAACTTTTACCGATGAAAAAATTAAAAACGAAAATAAAAAGGGGGGAGGAAAAAGAAAAAAATCCATAACTTACTCAATTCTTAAGCAGTCAAATCTAATTAAATTTATTTTACATCTTCTCAATAATATCTGCAACTTTTATATCAACAAGTTTTTCATGGGACCAGTTCTTATATAAAAAAAAATTAAACAAAAATAGGAGTTGGAGAAATAAACCTCAAATCCAAACTGGTTATATTCCGACTCATTTTTAAATTCTTTTTTGATTTTAAACGCATCCAAAAGGCAGATCCTCTTGTTTAGGAACTATATATGTAACGTATTGGCCAGTGTTTTGATAAAGGCAGAATGTATTTCAAAAAAGACTGCCAAAAAGGGTATTTTGTACAGAATTTCCCGAAGTAATAGTGATTGAAAATCCAGGAAGTATAAAAAATTGTGTTTTTCATGAGTCATGTTTAAATCCACTTTTGATCTCGAACGCATCCAATTTATAGGTCCCCTTATTTAGGAACTATATAGTGAGACGGATTGGCCTGTTTTTTTTATAAAGGCAGAATATATTTCAAAAAAGGCTGCCAAAATGGGCACTTCGCACAAAATTTACCTAAGCGGTCATGATTAAAGAATTGAGGATGCATTCAAATAACAAATTGGTTATTTTATGACTCATTTTTAAATCCAATTTTGCTCTATAACGCATTCAGTTGACAGTTTTTTGTTATTTAGAAACTACTATATAATGTGCGTATTCATCAATTTTTTGATAAAGGCTAAATATATATATTTTTTAAAGCTGTCAAAGTGGGCACTTCGAAAAAAAAAATTTCCCAAAGCGATGATTAAAGAATTGAGAATGTATTCAAATAGCAAATTGGTTATTTTATGGCTCATTTTTAAATTCAATTTTGCTCTCAAACGCATTCAATTGACAGTTATTTGTTATTTAGGAAATGTAATGGACCATATTGGTCAGTTCTTTGCTAAAAGCTAAATTTATGTTTTAAAAAAAGCTGTCAAATTGGGCATTTCGCACAAATTTTCCCAAAGCAATCTTGATTAAAGAATTCTGGATGTATTCAAATAACAAATTGGTTATTTTATGACTCATTTTTAAATTAAATTTTGCTCTCAAACAAATTCAATAAAGTTTTTTTTTTTTTTTTTTTTGTTATTTAGGAGTTATATAATGTTCGTATTAGTCGATTTTTTAATAAAGTCAGAATATATATTCAAAATTTGTTTTCAAAATAGACATTTGAGCTAAATTTCGTTTAAGAGGATTTTGATAAAATCAGTTCTTACAGAAAAATGAAATTAAAAAATTTTCAAAAGCGGCCAAATAAAGTAGTTAAACTGGGTTTATCGTTAATAATATTTTATTTTTTGTTGTTGAAATGAAAACTCTTCGAAATCTACCTCTTCCTATAGGCCATGCCGACAGGGATTTTTTATATTTAAATGCGTTTCAGACTTTTTGTGCTACATGATAAATATTGCTAATGAAATGATGAAACAACAACCTTCGTTTCATGTAGATAATTGGAACAGGTGTAGACAAAATCAGTTGTGAAGAATTTTCACTATAAAAGGGGAATTTTTTAAAACGAAATTATAAGATTTTCTCAGTTAAAATATGTCATAAAAATTAAATTAGGTTTTAGTTAATGAAAATATATTAAGCTTTTAGCAGGGATGAGATTTCTGCGTTTTTGGACACCAGTATTTTATTGGAGAAAAAGTTAGTTTATTTAATCAGAAAAATTTTGCGATTTAAGAGAACGACATTTTTTCTAAAATAATACTAGTGAGCAAAAACGCGGAAATCTCGTCCCTAGCTTTTAGGCATTAATTTGCACAATAAATAAGGCTTAAAATAACTATGTGATATTCATTGCAAAATGGCTGTGTGGGGAGGCTGGACGCACTCAATGGGGGGCAGGGTTGGCCAAAGTCAAAGCTATTTAATTAAGTGTTTTCGGAAATATATTCATCATACTCGGTATATAGTAAAGATGAAAAATCACTTTTTTGCCTATAATTATGGAATTGCACTTCCGGCCCCGTATAAATCCTGATGCAACACGTGAATGACATTGTCTAATGTTAAGTTGTTTTTCCATCATCATTGTTAATTACGTGAATGATTCTACACAAATAAGTCATAATGATAAAACCGTAGAATTTTTATTTTTTTAACAGAAAATCCTAATGCTTAAAGTATTTTTTTAACATATGATTTAGACGTATTCTTATTACATTTGCTCATAAAGTTGAAGCATCAATTAAAACGCATACTTAAGATAATTTTTTAAACCTATAAAATATCATTGCTTGACATGCAACAACTACTATCTAAAAACATAAATAATATCTTACTGCAATATTTATATTTATTTTTGTCTGAAATTTGTCTTTTAATATGAACAAAATTATATATGTATATATATATATATTATCTGCACATGCAACTTTTATTTGGCAAGAAATTTGCAACTCATATTTCAAATCATTTCCTCACTCATTAATGGTTCTAGATATTTGAGATTGGAGGTACTACTGTATTATAGAACATTACAAAAATGCTGAGCACATGGTCATATCCTGTCTGTAAAATAATTTTTGGCCATCCTGTAAAAATACTTTAGTGAGTCAGAAATAATTTAATAGACAGAGTGGGCAAATGTTAAGAGGATGTAATCATTCTCTCATTTTAATTTATAAAAATAATTTTTTTTTTAAAACGTATTAGTTGATGGTTTAGTTTTCTTGAATGGATAATTTAAAAATATCTATAGTTTTTGTTTTTTATTTATTTTATAAGCACACATTTTAAAGTTTAATAATGCGCAGGTTCTTGTTTTAATTATTTAAATTTAAAAACAACATGTATACACTTTATCGTACACTTAAAACAACTTTTATGTTTAATATTTTACTTTGAAGTTTTTTTTTACTTTAAACATTAAATTTTTAACCTTAGAGTGGGATGTAATATAACAAAACAGTTTCATAATTTAAATATTGAATTAAATTTCTCCATACCCGATTCTGAATCATAACTTCCATCAAAATCATTTTCAGTATTTTTATTGATGTCTTCCTCAGATAAATCTGAAATCGTAAAAGAAAAACTGTTTAAGCCTATTGGTCATACGTTAAAATATTACTGAATTTGAAATATATAAACAAAAACTTTTTTTATATTAAATTCTATTGTTACCTTCTTCCAAAGAGACTTCTATTTCATCCAGCGATTTTCCTGCCTCCTTCAGCAATTGACCTTTTTCCAGGGCTATCAGCACTTTGGACAATTTTGCCACCTGCAGCAAATTGTCTGGCAGCCTGTAAAATTCATGATGAATTCTGATGTCGTGCCCCATGAACTTGGCAAGGGAGTCTAGTTCATTTTTTTTTCAAGTTTAAGCTTTGAGAAACAGACGCAATGTGTTTTCTCAGTTTTGTTGATCTTAATGTTTCAGGAGCATTTGCACCACAATCATTTGAAAACATTCGCAAACAATCTGATCCACGGTAGATGTATTGTACACCGTGAGTGCAACTCGCAAAAAGATACTTGTTTTCTGGCGAAACTCCCACTTCTTCTCTAAGACTCAGTAATAAGTCTAGTGATTCTCGCATAGTGGGGGTTAACAAAACAGGAACATTTTTGTCGCATTTACTTTTTATTTCTACCCTGGTCAATATTTGGCATAAAGCCTTTTCTGTTTTTGTGAGACATTCTACGATTTCAGATTTTTCACTGGGCTCTTTTTTTCGCAAATAGTCACTCACAACCATTCGTGAGACTTCTCCTTCACATCTTCTGTTAAAAACCAATACGTGGCACAATGTAACTTTTTGTAATGATGACCATGCCGTCATTTTTTCAATAACAGAAGATTTTTCATTAATGAGGATCTTTTTATAATCTTCTGAAAGCGTTTTTAAGTAAGTATTTAATTTTACGACATCTTCACTCAGAGGTTTACTATGACGTCACTACATCTACTTCACAATGAGTTTAGGAGTTACCCTTTTTCTTTCATTCCTGTCTCTTTGAGCTTGAGCTCCGATTTCAACAAAAAAATTGAGATCGTGTAATTTCAGGAAGTTTTCACTTCTTTCAATGAGAGGCTGGTTGTTCTCTTCTAAAGCTCCAGATTTGATTACATTTGCACATTTTTTTATAAGTAAACCTAGCTTCCTGGCCTATTCGGGCTTTTCGTAACTTTTGCTTTTAAAATCATACCCAGCTACTTCTCGCACGGCTGTTATCATGCGAATATATCTTATATACAACAGGATCGATACAGTTTTCCATCGAAAACGATTCGCCTTTTCTTATTTCTTGGAGAAATCGTGCTATTGCACGAGCATTTCCCCTAATTTCATTTTTTTGTGATGCTCCATGCCTCCTTTTGCATGAAACATGCGGCGCATAATCTCGCAGATTGTCTTATCACTGCGAACAATGCTGGTAATTTCATCTTGCCGCATAGTGCTAAAAATATTTTTTACATTGCTTTCAATGTAATGCGACATAGGTATCAATGCTCTAGCAGCAGATAACACCCTCTTGCTAGAAGTTTCTTCTTTTAGAAGACACTTGTGCTTCCACAATTTCTTTTGTGCAAAATATCCAAAGCACCTGGGGCAGGGTACGTAAATTTTTGGATTTGCAACATCCTTTCCTGATGGCCTGTGTATTACTAGCAATCCGCCTTGACCTTTCCTATATACTTCGCAATTGTACTTATGATTGCCAATGTTTCTTAATTTGCAAAGTATGACTTCTCGAATTTTTTTCCTTTTTGCATCTTTTTTCTAATGCTAACATGGTTGCTATTTCTGGCTCGCTAGCATGAGCACTTTCCATATGTTTAGGTGATCTTGAAAATGGTTTTTCACAGAATGGACAGTAATACTTTTTGTCCCATTTCCTATTTTTTCCATCATTTTCTGTCGATAATACAGAAACTTTTCCATCAAAATTTTCACTAGAAGATTTATTTGCTTCTGAATTTATTGCTTTGTTGGCATAATCGTTCGTATAATCTTCCATTCTTTTGCATAATTTTCCATATTTTCTTCCAGCTCCACTTCTGAAGGAAGGTACTCACTCTCATCACTAGTTTCAGTGAAGTCATAAATCGTTGTTTGGAAATCTGTTTTTGTATCATAAATCTTTTCATATTTCTGTTTTTCTTTCTTTGAAATGACTGGTTGCACTAGATTTGACTGGATGGGTTGCACAAGATTTTCTTCTTGAACTTGGATTAGAGTTGACGATGTCTGGGTTTCCTGAGTGTGCATTTTCAGTCTTAAAGGAGTATCCTCGATCGATTCTTTGGCGTTTTCTTTCGTTGTATTAAAACGTCTTTTTTCTCCTCTTTGTTTTGATGATTGACTGAGGGGTTTATTTTCAATCCATGGTTTAACTGAAACAGAAGAAAAGAAATTACAATAATTCATACAATTTTGATTTCAGAATGTTCTTTAAAAACAAAAAAGAAAATAAAATTATTATTTACGATTAAAAATATTTAATCAACATTTTTTTTATTAGCTGGTTTTGCTCGAGTCACAACGTTCGAATATCCCGTGATATTTAAAGGTGTATTAAAAAAACGCTTTTCCACCTACAACAGCTCGAAATTTTCAGGAACTATTACAGACACATTTTTAAAATTAGAAACATGAAACTTGCTGAGGTTATTTTTGAAGAGACGTATAAGGTGCCGCGTGATGTCATTTTACACGCAATTCATTCAAATTTTATGTATAAACAATTATCTTCTCAGTACGACCCTCCTTGTCGTTCGCATATCTCCCACTTCGAAAAAATTGGTTCAAAATGCCGTTTTGGATTGCTTTTTTGCAATATTTTCTGCTTTTATCAAAGAATGGTAATCATGGCACCTTGCGTAATTTCTAAATAAGAAAATTTGTCAGTTTGATCCATACGAGAGAAAAAATGAATTTAAAAAAAAAAATCGGAAAATAAACAGTTTGAATCGAAATACACCCTTAACTGCATATGAATATATCTAGCTCATTAATTCTCGTGTTAGATGCAAATTTATTTCACTTTCTAAATTGCTTTATAATTTTTAATAATTAATTTATAAAGTTTCATTAAGTACGCCATTCCATCTTTCTAACATGTTGAAAATTTAAAAACTATAATATCCTATGCGTTTGGTAACTGACTTAAAAAAAATTAACTATAAATTCAAACATTAAAAGTAAAAATTAAGGAAAGAATATAAATCACATACAGACTTTGATTGTAAGATATTTTTCAATTTTAATAAATTAATTTAACGATATTACAAAAACACAGGGCCAAAAAAATTGTCTGATGCTTGGAATATTTTCAAGTCTGATAAATTCGAAAACAACTTCTGTTTTAATCAATCAGTTCTAGTTTTTTTACTGTACTCATGTCCATCTGTCTCCATAAAAACATGTCTTGTAAAAAATATATCCAACAATGTGTCTGGCTCGATATTAGAAATTTTTAGGAAAATTAAATAAGTCTTTTTATGTCGCTTAATTTTACTAACAAGGTCTTTAAAGTCTTTATTTTTATGTTTCCTAAGAAAATTTTGAGTACTGTATTTTATCAGAGAAATGCCACACATGTTGAGAGCACCACACTCCTGAAATTGATCTCAGTAAATTAAAAAAATATCGTAATCACTGCACCTGTCGTCGCCACTTTAAGAACACTACTTTTGTCTATATTGTCATATTGACCTAAATTTAATTAAAGTGTTTTGGATAGTGAAGGTTACCACTTTTTAGCTCACAGGTTATCATAGCCTGAGAGCTTATGTGCCCGTCCGTTCTGTATGTCTGTAACTCATAATAAAAATATCCGATCCACTTGAAATTTTGTATGTAGGTATATCCTGACAAGGCGCTTCCCTGATTAGTTTTTGGAGTTCATTCGATATGTATAAGAGGGGGAACGGGGGGCTCATGCCCCTCCCCTTAGTTGATATAAATGGGATTTTCATGCAGAATTAAGTTTTAGTTCAAAATTTAGATTAGGATCATTCTGATGAGGCGATTCCATGACTGTTATTAGGTGTTCATTGAATAAGTATAAATAGGGGGAACAGGGGTTCTAATGCCCCCCCTTTATTTATATAAATGGGTTTTTCAAGCAGAATTTTCAGATTTCGTTCAAATCTCTGAATAGTTTTTGAAGTTTAATGGTTAAGTATAAAAGAGGGGGATGACTCCTCTTAAATTATATAAATGCTAAATGGGTTTTTATTAAGAATTATCTCATTTGCTCTGAATTTTGGATATAGATTTTTTATATGATAAAGCATGTCTTTGATAGTATAGGAGGTTCAATGATTAAGTATAAAAAAAGAGGAAAAGGGAGAGCTGTTTCCCCTTCTTAATTTTTTTTTCGAACGAAATTAACCCTTGAAAATATAAGGTTTTAATGTACAATCAGTATTTGTAGCCTATGAGATCGATGTCATCAGTTTAACTGGGCAGTATTCTTTATTTAATAAGTTAAGATGTCCAAAAAATTATTTTAAATGTGCAAATCAGGTTTTAGATATTTTATTTAATTTTTATATTCAAACATCAGTTTGTAGGTAAACAACTTTTCAGAGTGCATTACATAGACAGTCTATATCGATTCGCCATGTTTTTTTAAGTGTTCAGTGCTACTACACGTTTTTTATAAGAAGGTCGTACCCACTTTCGACCTACTTTAGTTTTTATTCGAAGTCCTCAAAATCCGAGTCATTAGTAAACAGGAAAAGTTGTAAGTTATCTTCGTCCTCACTGTATGTTTTCATATCATCATCGGAAATATCACAGTTATCATTATGGGCGAATGTAGTAATGATTCTGGCCTGTGAAAAACTTTATTTTATGAGAACAAACACATCTTTTGTATACTATTATTTTTAGCTCAATCAAACTGATTGGTAAAGTTATCATACGAATTGATTATTTCCAGCTGAGCGAAAAATTGCCCAGGCCGGGAATCGAACCCGGATACTTGGCTTACAAGGCCAATGCTTTACCTGTTAAGCTATCTGGGCGATAGCCGGCTGGGATTTTTCGCTTTAAGGTTATCCGAGCGAAAAATTGCCCAGGCCGGGAATCGAACCCGGATACTTGGCTTACAAGGCCAATGCTTTACCTGTTAAGCTATCTGGGCGATAGCCGGCTGGGATTTTTCGCTTTAAGGTTATCCGAGCGAAAAATCCCAGCCGACTATCGCCCAGATTGCTTAACAGGTAAAGCATTGGCCTTGTAAGCCAAGTATCCGGGTTCGATTCCCGGCCTGGGCAATTTTTCGCTCAGCTGGAAATAATCAATTCGTACATCTTTTGTAGCCTTCGTTATACATTTTTCCACTTTTCGGGAAAATGCTACTTTCTGATACATTTCTAAATTTTCGGCATGAAAATGTATGTTATAGCTGTTTTCCTTATTTAGAAACTATGTAATCCGAATACTTTTTGACATTTCTTTTCTTTATTAAAGACAGACGATTTTTCAGAGAGCACTACCAAAGAGGACTTTATGAACCGAAGTAATTAAAATATAAATCAATATGCATACACATATATCTAATTTTTCCTCTTGGTAGAAATTGAGGTTTAGGCATTTTTATTCTTCGTGTAAGTAAAAATATAACAAACTCATCTCTTTTAACACAGTTAATTTAAAGATGATTTATCGAAAAAGGATGTTTTCTACATAACTATGTGAAGAGTTGTTTAGTTGCATAAAAAAATTAGTCTTTCAGATAATTCTAATCGAACTTTACTAATTTCAATACTTATTCAACACTAGCTTTTTATATATGGTTTTATATTTATATTCTATTTGCACAACTAAATTTAAAAAATAAATTTTGTACCGCATTTCTCTTACACTTCCTAAAGAAAATGGTGTCATTTGAATAAAATTCGTGTAAGAGCTACAATTGCCAATGTCCCTTTGGAAGTGACATAGAACCAATAGGGTTTTAATACTTTTTATTTAAAGCAAAAATAACAATTTTAAAGTATAATACAAGTGTTACATGTTTAAAATAAGCATTTTGCTACATTTCCTTTTAATTTATGTCTGCAATCTCACATTCATCGTCAGGGAACATTTTGTTAATTTCCGTTGCATTCATTCCCTGACAATGGCTGCGCGATTGGAAATCAAAACTACTAGAAGATTTAAATAAAAACTTACAACATCTACATTATTATTATTACCTGACATTTTTTTAGTAAAACGGAGGATTTTTTAAAGTTCATATAATATCGTTTGTTACATAGAACATGATTTGTAACTACCGTTTTCAGTGAAAATTTGTGGAAAGAAAGGATAACAGTATCCCATTCTCTATCAAATAAAATATATTACACAGTGTTGCGAGCAATACTACTTAGCACAAGGTCGGCCCCCTAGCGGTCACTGGGATCAATGAATTTGTCTAGACTAAAGTAGATTGGAAAAGCAAAAACTAGTGGATTGGCAGCAGGGCAGACGTTGGGATCAATAAAAGCTCATCAAATTGAATTGCCCAATAATAAATTGGATCGATCTAGGATAATCGATCAATGATCAAAGACCAGTAAACATCAGTCTAAGGTACTTTATCTTATGTTCGTTAGGTCAAACAAATATCACCTAAGAAAAGGATTGTTTATCCCATGAGCAGAAACTACTTTTGTGTAAAAAAAATAGTTAAACCTATGCGATTTAGGATAAACGTTTTATCTATGCCAATCTAATTAGGCCTGAAATTCAGTTTGGCCGTTAAGAGATTCATACGAGTGTTATTATACAAGCGTGAATATACTATGTTATAGACAAGTAGCATGTTAAATATCCTGCACATATAGGGTAAAAATTACACAATAAAATTTTAAATGGAACTTACCAAGATGATTTTTTACGTTATAGACGACATCATCATCGACAAATTTGACGACTAAACTGTCCTTTAGTTTTCTTTGAATTTTCGCTTGGTAAAATTTGCCATTGCTCTACTTTGCAAGGACCATTGCACCGATCTTGTATTTCATTTCAAAGTCATTGAACTTATGAGTCTAAAATTAAAAATAAAATTAATATTAAAAATATTAATAAAATTAAAATTAAAAATTTTAATTTAAAAATTAATTCGTTACAGTTTAAGGATACAGTATCTTAAAATCAGTTAGAAAATCAATCAGGTAGAGTTGGCTGTAGATTTTTTTTTCAGATTTAGGTGCAGTTGACTCCCACAATTTTACTGAGGATCCGGTAGAATTTTATTGTTTCGTGTTTCAGTCGGTTTTAGGTTGAGTTTTTGTCTATAGCAAGTAGGGGCAGATTGACTGAAATTTATAAAGAATGTCCAAAATTTTTTACGTTAAAAATCTATGTAGAATAAGACCTCCATAGAGACTTTGCTTTGAAATGCGGACACCTTATTTAGCGGACAACTAACATATTGTATGTATACCTAAACTATCAATAATGATACCTCTGTTTTTGTTAAACTAAATCTTGGTAACATTTTTTTTTTTTGAAAAATGAAAATATGATTTTTAAAGAAAGAATAATCAATGATCATATTTCTAATATACAGAATGAGACATAATTAGCGGAACAATAGGCTATCTCCTTGCCGTTTGGAACATACCAGTTGCAAAGTTTCATAAAATAAGGTACAACAATTGATGAGATATGTTGCAATTCCATGGCGCATCTATTTTTAAAAATACCACATAGTATGTACTTTCACTGTAAAGAAGAACTTCCACTTTGGAGGTTTGAACTGAATTGTAACAGTTTCACTAAAAATAAAAAAGCTTATTTGTATTATATGTAATCTACTACAGATCCCAAACTGGTTAAAAATTGCACATCAAACTTGGCAAAGAAAGTGCATTCGTACAATAGTTAGTTTTCTAAATATTCTATGATCTTGGTGCAATAAATGCTACACTCTTGGGCAACAGACATGAGTACAAGATTTATTATGTTTCTTAAACGCAGTAATATGGAAGTAATATGAATCCATCTTAAAAAGAATGGAATCACTAGGAAAACCTTGTTATCTATCATGGGATATCATTGAATTAATTATATATGATAGAATTTAATAGAATAAAGAAAATGTTTATTAATATCATACTGATGGGCAAACCTGTATTGCATGATCTTTAAACAGCAAGAAAGAAAAAAATAAATTTCTTTTGTACAATCAAGATGTCTAAAATAACAGCAAAATATCCAGATTCACAATTTACAAAAAAGAAATGTTTGTGGCCTGTGTATGTGATTGTGACTGGTGGATTCCAGAGATCATAGATATCAATTTTGAGTTATATGAAATTGTCATAGACTTTATGCTCTCACACGGACCGGCTGTTGGATAGAGATTTCTACCTGCATAACAGCAACACCACCATCAGTGTTTATGTCCTATTAAAAAAGTTTAAGAATTGTGAAGCCCGAGTCCCTATTGGTTTAAGACGAAGGCATCACTCAATATCAAAGAAAGATACTGATGCAGTTCAACAATTTTTGGTTTATTGAATTCTAATTTCTGTTCTAAGCAAAGTACAGTTCATCATGACTTAGGCTATTATTATACAGATATTATATTTTACATTACCTATTTATATATACAACACACATTTTGAGTTTGTCCATATAAAAGTTGCCTTGTTATTAATAGAGCAGCATAGCAAATAAACTCTCTTTGTTCTCCAGTCATATTAATGAAGCCCTGCCTAACATGGCAGTAAATCAAGTAAAAATCAAAATAGACAAATATAATGTAATGTTTAATAAAGTAAATTTGCATACTTCAAACTGCAATTACAAAAACAATGTGCAAATACAATGAAAAATGAATAGAAACAATTTTATAATTTATGAATCATTTTTAATAAAAAACATAGCTTACCTCCACAAATCTCTTGTAACTGGATTTTTCGTATAACGAGATTGCTCCAACTCACATTAGTTCAGTCATGAGAGTTTCTTTTTTAACAATTGTTGATTTAAACATTTGAAAACATTATTCTATCCAATATTTCATTATTTACTAATCTAAAACTCACAGAATAATGCTTTTGATTTTTTCTGGATCTGTAAAAGAAACAGTAAAATAAAAGGAAAAAAACCCTTTGCAAATGTTGAAAAAAAAACCTTTGTTTTTGGAAAAAAAAATCATAACTTTACTCATTTCAAATAGAATTTTTTTTTGTTGTTGTTGTTGTTTTTCATTTTCAAGTTGAAATTTTCACTAAAATATTTTCAAAAGAATAGAAAAATAATAATTTGATGAAATGCAGGATTCAATTGGAGATTAAAAAAAAAAAAACACCTACAGTTTGTGTTTTGATGAAAGTTTTTAGAAAAATATATTTTATGCAAGAACGGAGGCTTATAAATATTCTTTAAGCATCTAATCATCTTGCAGAATTTTTTAAGAATGATTCATGAAATAACTGCCATCAAAGAATTGGTATGAAGAAATCAGATTGGATTACATTACAAATTTATATTTTTTATGCAATTGAAAAAAAATGAAAATTTTTATAGCTTTTTTTTTTTTTTTTTTTTTTTTTTTTTTTACATTTAAAATTTAATATAGGATGGAAAAAAACTAAATTAGGTGTTAAGACAAAAAAAAAAAAAAAAAAAAAAAAAAAAAAAAAAAAGGTGATCTTTTCAAATGAGATCATTTCGACAAGAATAATGAAAACACAGAAAGATCCTGTATTCACCAGCAGTTCGGATGAGTGGAAATAACGCATCCTAAATACAAATATTAAATCCTTCTAAAGCTGAAATAACTTTTCTATAATCAAGGATTTTCTAAAAAGTATCAACAGTTTGTGAAAGACCTACAGTTTGTGTTTTTATGGAAATTTTTTATTTTATGCATGTTTCTAGTGTACCATTATAAGTGAAGTTTCATTAAATAGTTCCAGAAAAAATGTATCTGACCTTTCTCATGATTATTTAATGGTACACTATTAAATATTTACTTGACCTTTACTTTTAATAAAATAGCCAGTTTTAAAATTATCTAAATTTTTATCGTTTATTACTTAATTATTTTCATATTCTGATCTACTGCAAGCATTCCATATAACTTGGATTAGATTATTACATTCAAATTATGCTTATAAAATTGTAAACAAAACTCTGACCAGAAAACTACAAAAATGTGAAATCCACACAACCTGTTGTTTCAAGCTTTGTTGATTTGAGAGCATCTATACTGCATTAGTTTGCATTATTTTAGAATGGTGAATTAGTTATTATTGTCATAGGCATTTGTTGACCATAACAACTTTTATTTTTGTATGTGTAACATAGAAATAATGCTTTGGTGTTGAAATAAAATGATTTATGACATTATACATTTTGAACCTTTAAAAAAAATAAAATTAATTAATAAATGAGTTAAACATGCACTTTTAAATATAAATTAATTTTAAATGAAAGATATTGAATAAAATTATATCTAGAATATTCATATTTTAAATTAAATGTAATCTCAACTCAAATAATAATTGTGTTTTGAACACAAATTCACTGTTGTTTCAGGGGGTGGTCCAGAAAGGGACATTTCACACTTCCGATCTCCCACTCTGCCCCCCCCCCCAAAAAAAAGTGTGATGTCTCTCCTATTGAAAATTTGAGATTTTGTGTTTTCAATGATTGAAAGGTGCAAATTCTGCCCCCCCCCCGGAATGCTATAAGATCCCCCGCAGAAGTAAGTTATAATAAATAAATAATAAATTAATAATACATAATTATAAATTAAACATAAAATTAAATAAAAAAAATAAATGTACAAATAAATATTATTAAATATTAAAAATTATACTCATTAACAAAAATTTATTTAAAAATGATAATATTTTATTAACTCATAGTAATACCAACTCATATATATTTTTTTCATTCAACCACCCATATTCTCCAAATCTATCACTGCTTTAGAGGATAACATTTTTTCGGAATGTTTTCTAGAATTTAGGGAAAAAAGTGACTGGAGAAACAAGAGCGCAAAAAGTGACAAGGAATTGATAAATATTGAACTTGTGGATAATAAATGATAAAAACTAAAGTGGCAACAAATGTCTCATTTATATCATTCTCGTAGGACAGCGGTTCCCAACCTTTAATACGCGTACCCTTGGAGATACGTAGCGAGATTGCTGGAGGTATATGACAATAGTATCAGTAATGGCGGATGATAAAATATCATTTTTTAAATAAATTCTTGTTAATGTGTAGATTTTTTAATATTTAATTTTATATATTTATACACTTATTTTTATTATGTACTATAAGTTAATAAAATATTATCATTTTTAAAATTAATTCTTGTTGATGAAACTAGATTTTTAATATTTAATTTTATTTATTAATACATTTATTTTTATTCATTTACTATGAGTTAATAAAATATTATCATTTTTAAATAAACTTTTGTTAATAAGTATATTTTTTAATATTTAATTACATTTATTTTTAATTTTGTATTTAATTTATATTTATGCATTATTAATTTATTACTTATTTATTATAAATTATTTATTTTGTATTATTATTATATTATATTAATATATTTATAATTATATATTATGTTATATAGTATATAAATATATATATGTAATATAAAATATAATAAAATATTAAGATGTAATTTTATAATAAAAATAATCAAATTATAAATAATATTAAAAAAAGAAATATAAGAGATATATTCAAAAGTTTGTAGACGCAGTCTCCCCTCCCCCCCCCTCACTCCACAAGAGAACAAGGGAGACTGAATTTAAAAAAATCATTTAAGTACCTAGTGTTTATTATCTAATTCTTGGTACCTTACAATTTCTTTTCATTAAAGCAATGACAGGTTTTGAGATAACTTTTAAAGCCCCCTCCCCCGCGCCATCTGAGTCTCGATATTTCATAAAACCGTCTCAATCTAGTGTTTATATTCTAAGATTAACCATGTGTACAATTATCAGACTTATTTAAATATGTGATTTGTAAAAAGGGACGCTTTTTTCTAAGGACGCTTTTTTCCAGGGTGCTTTTTTCTGTGATTCATGAATAAAATATCGAAAAATAGTTTGCTAGCGAATCGGTGCTGCAGCACTCATTTGTGTTTGTAGAGTACAAATTCCAAAATCCGGAACCTTCTCTACCTTGACAATTCTGGGTTTAAGATCATTTTTAGTTTATTTCTCAAAAAAATAATCTACCCTGCCCTGTTGCAAAGAAAAAAAAGTGTGTGATTTATGTCATTTCGGAACGATTCAGAGGAATTGCTCCTTTTCGAATCGAGTCCGAGGAATCGAACCTTTTCAGAGTTGTTTCATTTCGGAGCCAGTCCGGAGATTTTGCCCTTTTCGGAGTTTCAGACTGATTCCGAGGATTCAAACCTTTCCAAAAAAAGATTGTTTCCAAGATTTCGTTCCTTTTCGTAGCGAATGGATTCTTTTTTACAGACTGGAATCGTTCCTTTAGTTCAACTGCAGGAATCGCTTCTTTTGAATCATTCCTCAACAAATGACACATCTCTACTAAAAAACTGATTACAGTTAACATTAAAACGACTTATTCAGCAAAAAGTAAGTTTAAAATAAGTAACATGTTATATTGTTGTTTTTACTCTCTCAAATCAAGAGCAAACTGCGTTCGAGCGTCATTATTTCTCACTGCCGGTTAGTGCAATACTTTGCTATAGTTGCGACAGTTCTTCCAAACCCAGAAATAACTGTATTTAAGCAGTAAAAAAAAAAGCCTTTACAAACATGAGAGAACTCTCTATATTTCGCGGCATAGCAAAAAAAGATACAAATTTTTATGTTTTTTTCGAATTTTTTGAGGTTTAAAAATTGTAGAAAAAATATCACAATTTCCAATCTTTTAAAAAATAATCTTTGTATAAGCCGCACCGTGTATAAGCCGCAGTGGCTTTTTGGAAGGTTTTTTTCTTGTATAAGCCGCGGACTATACACCTGAAAATACGGTATATATCATTTTAAATTAAGTATTTAGATTCCTAATACTTTTAAATAAATTAATCAATAAACTTCACCAAAAATAAAGAGACATAATAAAATTGGTCAGTTCTTTTTTACAGCAAAAGTAGTGAAATAGAGTGAAACTTGAATTAAAATAATTTGTTTCAGAGAAATTTGATTCATTCAAATTTAAATGCTGAAACTGTTTTGAACTATAATTACTAAATTTAAGCTTTTTAAATAAAAAAAATCATCAGCTTTTTTCCATCCAGTTATATAGAGTATATACATTCACAAATTGCAAAGCAGTTCCCACACTAAGTATACTGAAATAGATATTTAAAAAAATTGAAGTTTTTCATCATTTTGAATACAGTTATTATAATTTAATAAGCTTCAGTACAATTATTAAACAATAATAGTTACATTTCAAGAAATTCATTTTAAGACCACTTTTTAATAGTTTTACAGTTATATTAATATGAAGTGAGCTCTAATTACATTTTAAGCATATTATAACATATTTTCTATGTAATGGATTTAGTAATAAGTTCAGAATTGTAGGAAGTTACTTAAAGTATGATTTTTAATCTTTTTTATAAGAAAAGTTCACTTTAATGCTAAAATCATAAAAATATTTCCGTCCATTAAATTCATATAAAAGTTTCAAATTGAAAACAAAACTTAATGGTTATTTTAATTTAACAGTGATATATGTATATATATGTCCAATTGCCAATATTACAGTATCAAAGTTGTGTTTCTAACATGAAACATAAAAATGAAATAATAATCATCATAATCGTCTGTTTCTCAAAAAAGCTATGGTATATACTCTTAATGTACACTCTCTGCTTAGAGCATATGGTCGACCACACCTCCGGATACATGCGTAGTTTGCGATCAATTATAAACATAAAACTCTTACTTTCATTTGAGGTGCTCACTGCCAAATTCAGCCTATTACAATCAAATGCCTCAAGAAAAATGCAAATCAGTTTTTTTTTTCATAAATCTTGATAACAATCATCACATTACTTATAAATGAATAAAATTATGAGTTACAAAAAACATAATAATAAATGATGATACATATAATTTCATGCCATCCAATGATCAAATCAAAAATTGTAGAATTTTTAATACAAGAGTTACCGAAGAAACATACCTTAAATCTGGCACAAGACGTTCATCCTTTAATTCATTAGCTTATTTGATAAAGAGGATGGGGTAAGGTCAAACAATTTCTATTTCAAAACCAAGATTGGATTTGGGGGATGCTTTCTTGGGACTAATAGAAGCTAGTAGCTGTTGTCTCGAATAATCTAAATATCTAGAGAAACAAACAAGAAAGAAATAACGTTACAAAACCAAGATAACTACTAAAACAGGATTACAAGACGCCAATCAGAAGAAAGAATCATAACCTCTACGGAATGAGTAATGAATCACCTGAATATCCATCGTTCTTGATTTATTGAAAATAGTTCATCCATTGTTCAGTTAAATGGAGAAACTCCCGTGTAGTTAACTATTTAAACTGTTATTTGTTAATTAAACTGCTGCAATGACAGCATAACTACTTCTTAACAAATATCCCATGGCCATACATTGACAGCTGTAATATATTTAAGCATTATTAAAAATCAATAATTAATTAAATTAATAATACTTTTCATAATTCAAAAGATAGACAGCAAGAATTCGTCGAAACATATTTATTCAAAATTTTTATATCGACTGTTGCCAAATCATAGTTAAAACTTACAGTAAGCACGTGTTGCCATTAATATCATATTACATAACACTCTCCCCCTTAAAAAAAATTCTTGTTTTACAAACCAGACATTCCTTTACAGAACTAAAAATCTAATCGATTTGGCGGTCTTATGGTTCTTTTGGGTCGTGGAGTTTTAAGTAGCTGGGAATTCGAGTTTTTATGGCAGTCCAGAGTTCTTTTAGGTGTTTTAACAGCTCTTGGTGAAATCTATTCTTTCTCTACTGCCTCAGTTGTCTCTATTGCCGTTTGAGATGCTGTCTCATCCTTCATTGTATCATATGAATCAGAAACTGACTTTTCATTAGAATCAGTAGTTGTCACTGATGATCTACTTGCATAATCCAGTGGCACACTGTGAGGCACAGGGATTTCAAGAATTTGAAGCGTGCATTTTCTTAAATGATCTGCATGTACAAAATGCACTTGACCATTTACACGTACCAGATAGGTATTTTCACTAATTTTCTTCGTGATGATACCAAGAAACCATTTAATTTCATTATTTTTGGTGGATTTTACAAGAACATTTTCCCTAAGATCAAAATGTCTTTCACTGGCAGTAGAACGAGACCTTTGGTTCTCTTGATAGCTCTTTTCCTTCATAATGTGATCACTTCTGAGCTTTGCAATCTTGGTTTGTGGTGTAAATTTGAAAATAAGCTCAGCAGGTGTCTTCATTGTAACGGATGAAGGCGTATTTCGATAAGCAAACAATATGCAGTCTAACCTATGTTGAAAACTATCATAAATTCTGCTGGAAAACTTGTGTTTCTTCAACATGTTTTTAATGATATTAACAGATTTCTCAGCTGCTCCATTGGAATTTGGATGATATGTGAGTGAATTCCTTAGAATAATACCATTTGATTTAAAAATTTTTACAAATTCTTCGGATTTAAACTGTTTAGCATTATCAGATACAACTTCACTTGGTAATCCGAAAGTAGCAAAAATTTGTCGAAGCTTGTGTATTGTAGATTTAGAATCTGTGTTAGAAACAAGCGCTACTTCAATCCACTTTGAATAAGAATCTTTAACAATCAACATATTGTGATTTTCATATTCTGCATAATAGACCGGGCGGCGGCGACACGAATGACTACGTCATCGAGTTACGGGATGAAATCATGATGTAGGGCAAGATTATTAGATGTAGATTAAGGAATGACTGGTCTGCCTTGTCATTTCTTGGGATGTATACGAGTAACGAGGGCGCCAACTCGCCATTTTGGCGTCACTTTCACGTCATCGAGTTACGGGATGAAATTGGTGCCAAATTAAAGCTAAAATAGAGTATTTTAAGAATATTTCGGTCTGCCTGCACATATCCTGGTACAAACCCTCGGCAGACTGAAATTTATAACAAAAAATGACGTTATAATGTAAAATTCAATATGACTACGTCATCGAGTTACGCGATGCAATCATGATGTAGGACAAGATTATTGGGTGTAGATTAAGGAATGATTGGTCTGCCTCGTCATTTCTTGGTACGATATGAGTAACAGCGGGCGCCAACTCGTCATTTTGGCGTCACTTTCACGTCATCGAGTTACGGGATGAAATTGGTGCCAAATTAAAGCTAAAATAGAGTATTTTAAGAATATTTCGGTCTGCCTGCGCATATCCTGGTACATATATATTCGGGATGAAGCAAGAGAAATCGCTAGCTTCAGAGCCCCGCCCACCCACTAACCGAGTTTCAATATCTTTCATTTGTCTAATTTTTCTGGAATGACGAGGCAGACCAGTCATTCCTTAATCTACACCCAATAATCTTGTCCTACATCATGATTTCATCCCGTAACTCGATGACGTAGTCATATTGAATTTTACATTATAACGTCATTTTTTGTTATAAATTTCAGTCTGCCGAGGGTTTGTACCAGGATATGCGCAGGCAGACCGAAATATTCTTAAAATACTCTATTTTAGCTTTAATTTGGCACCAATTTCATCCCGTAACTCGATGACGTGAAATTGATGCCAAAATGGCGAGTTGGCGCCCGCTGTTACTCATATCGTACCAAGAAATGACGAGGCAGACCAGTCATTCCTTAATCTACACCCAATAATCTTGTCCTACATCATGATTTCATCCCGTAACTCGATGACGTAGTCATTTGTGTCGCCACCGCCCGCTCTATAATCGATGTGGATCCTTTCAAATGGTTTTTCTGTTAGAGGCCAGTTATTCATTTGAACTCTGGGTGCACTTGGCCTGGTCATTTGACATGGAACACATTTGTTTACATAAGATTCAATCTCTGCATCTATTTTTGGAAACCAGAAGTATCCTCGAGCAAGATGTTTCATTCGCACAATTCCAGGATGCTCAGTGTGTAAAAGTTGAAGAACCTTTTCTCTTAAGCATTTTGGTATAACTAATCTATTTGCTCTTAGTAGACAATTATTTTCGATGCTCAGCTCATTTCTGACTTTGTAGTATTCCTGCAAAGAAACTGGAACCACTGATGGTCAACCAAATTTGGTGTAGGTTATTGCATTACTGACGTTGCAATCAATAGCACTCACTTTTTCAATATCTTTAGTTGTCAGATCCTCAAATTCTGCGAAATAACATACAAATTCATGAGAACGTCTATCAACTGGTTCATTATCTTCGCAAGGGAGGCGAGAAAGAGCATCAGCTAGCAGTAGATCCTTCCCCTTTTTGTACTTCATAATATAGTCATAGCTGGATAAAATCAATGCCCATCTCTGCATCCTTGAATTAGCCATTTCAGGAACAGGTTTATCATGGCCCAATAAGGTCAACAAAGGTTTTGAATCAGTTTCAATGATAAATTTTCTTCCTTGTAAATATTTGTTGAAACGTTTAAGACCAAAAATAATAGCTAAAGCTTCTTTATGTACTTGAACACAATTCCTTTCTGCTTTGTTGAGGGTCTTCGACGCAAAAAATATTGGTCTCAATAAACCAGGTGATGATTCATGACATAAAACTGCCCCAAGACCATATTCAGATGAATCACAATGTAGAACAATGGGCTTTGTTACGTCATAATGTACCAAAACATTATGTTTATCTAGTAAAGTCTTACTTTTTTCAAAAGCATCAATACATTCTTTGTTGAAATCCCACTTTGAATCTTTCTCCAATAATTTGTATAAAGGTTTCAACTTTGAAGCTAAATTGGGTATAAAATACTGATAATAGCCTAGAAGTCCTAGATAACTTTTCAATTCTGTGACATTGCTAGGTAACTTTGTATTTGAAATATCATTACATTTTTCCTTAAGCGGATGGATGCCTTCAGGATCTTTAATATGACCCAAAACTTTAATAGTATCCTTGAAAAATTCACACTTCTGAATATTTATTTTCACATTATAATAATTTAATTTCTTCAGCACCAGCTCCGTTCTACATTTACATTCTTCCTTGGTACTTGCACGTATAAATAAATCATCAATGTAACAATCAGTAAATGAAAAATCCTTTAGAATTTCATCCATTTTTTGCTGGAACAAGAAAGATGCTGATTTGATACCAAAAGGTAGTTTCGTGTAACGTAGTAGACCCCTTGGCGTATTCAGCGTCAGCAACTCTTGAGACTCTGGAGCTATACGTAATTGATGAAAGGCCATTGATAAGTCAATTTTTGAAAAATACTTTACAGATCCTATATTTGTTAGAATATCTTCTTGAGATGGAAGTGGATAAAATTGGGTTTCACAAAATTTATTAACTGTTACTGAAAAATCTCCACAAATTCTAACAGTTCTTTTGCCTTCACTATTTATTTTAGGTACTGGAACTATGGGGGTTGCCCATTTAGAATGACTTATAGGTACTAATACACCTTTTAGAATTAAGGAATCCAAATCTTGATTTACCAGTTGTCTTATGGCATATGGAATTGGCCTAGATTTACAGAAAATTGGTACAGTATCTTCTTTCATGGCTATATTTACTGGTTTACCTAAGATATCACTTGAATCGCTGGAATTAAAACAGTTGGGAAATTTGGCATAATAATATTGCAAAATATCATCTTGAGAAAAATCAACTTTATTCTTTAACTCTTCTGAATTTCGTTCAGTTGTACTTTTAATTTCATCATTGACATTTGCAATATGGTCATTTATCATTTTATTTAGATCGATACCAAGCTGTTGAATCCAATAACGACCCAAGAGTGTAGGTCTATTTGATGCTTCAATAACAACTAATGGTAACAATGAAGTCTTCCCTTGAAATGTTACAGGCACTTTAAATCTTCCAATAATTTTTAACATTTGACCCAAATAAGAACACAAAGTTGGACCTTCTAATTTCTCAAGTGTACCTAACTTTAAACTATCAAATTTGTCTTTAGACATAATTGAATGTGCACTACCTGAATCTATTTGCATGTCAATTGGAGTGTCACCTATTAAAACATTAACTAGGTAAGGTTTCGGAATCTCGTCTGTGACAGCTGCACATACGGAAACTGTGGTTATGTACATTTCATCAAATGTTTCATCCAGAAAGTTTGTTGTTGAAGCTTTGCAAACATTGGATATGTACCCTTGGCAGTGACATTTATGACAAGTCACATTTTTAAAAAAAGCATTCACCTCTGTGCTTCTTTCCACAATGTTTGCAATTTTTAACATTATTTTCAATTTTGTGTTTATTTTCGGGTTTACCTGCATATCCACCTTTATTATCTTTACTTTGGAAATTTTTATTTTGAAAAGGAGCTCTCTTATTAAATTTTTTATCACCCCTTGAAATTTTGAGAACACTATCTTCCCTAATCTTAAAAAATTTGGCTTCTTTACTAGCCGTTTCCATTGCAAGCGCAATCTCACTTGTCCTATTGAAGTCAAGTTTACTTTCACTTAACAATCTGTTCTGAATTTGTTGGTCTGCTAAACCACAAACTAATTTATCACGGATTGCATCATCTAGAAAATTTCCAAAAGAACACTTACTTGCTGCCTCTTTGATCCTTACAATAAATGTCGCAACATCCTCTGCATTTTGCTTTAAGTTGTAAAATCGGAATCTTTGCATAATTACCGATGACTGTGGCGAGAAGTGATTGGTTAATACTTTAACGATTTCACTATAAGAAATGTCCCTTAAATTTTTAGGTTGAACAAGGTTTCTTAATGTAGAGAATACCTTTTTCCCGACACAAGTCAACAAAATAGCCCGTTTATCACTATCATTTTTAATTCTATTTGCTTCAAAATAAAATTCAGTTTGAAGTAGATATTCTTCAAAACAGTCACTTTCATTATAAGCTGGCATTCTACCAGTTTGAGGATGATACTTGTCACTTTCGGATTCCTGCATTATCAAACACACATCAGATCTTCGTAAGTCAAGAAACGAAGCTCTAATAACACGGAAATAGAAGTTTGATGTAGCTAGAAACTTAGTTTATCCTCGTCGCCAAATGTAATATATTTAAGCATTATTAAAAATCAATAATTAATTAAATTAATAATACTTTTTATAATTCAAAAGATAGACAGCAAGAATTCGTCGAAACATTTATTCAAAATTTTTATATCGACTGTTGCCAAATCATAGTTAAAACTTACAGTAAGCACGTGTTGCCATAAATATCATATTACATAACAACAGCCATTAACAGAAACAAGCTTTACCAATAAATTTTAGTGTTGGTTATTCAAAAAACTTCATTTAAAGGATGAGGACACATTAGATTTGATCCACCGCATTATGCTTATTTTTTTGCAATGATTTTTGATTGAGTCATTATGTATGAATGAAACTTTCTGATTCATTCACTGGGTTGGCGTCTACTTTTGTGATAACGTGGTGATAACACGTAGTAAGTAATTCTTTTAATCAGTTTTCTGACCCATCCGATTTGCTAAAACAAATTAATTCGAAGGTATATGTTTTTTTTTCTTAGTCTTCTAAGAAAAAATCTACAACTTGTGAGTTGAACGATTGATCTGACAAAATTTTATGTGTCCTGACGTTCATTTTTTTTCTGACGTTTATAGTCATTTAAAATATTCAGAATACAGGTAAATTAAATATTTAAGCAACAAAATAATAGCTTTCAGGTTGAATACTTTAAGATTTTAGATTTTAAAAGTGTTAAAAAATTAAGTTTTTAAAAAGTTTTGTGTAATATTTAAAACAAATACTTTCCTTTTGAAATGCTTGCATTTTTTAGCAGTAAACTTTACACTATGTAAACTATGATTTCAGTTATTATTTAAGAAAACACTTCTAATTAATAAAATTTATATTATATTTATATATAGTTTCATGGCAGCGAATGTAATTTTCTGCTATTTAAAAAAAATTTAAAACAAAGAAAATTGAATTGGAAGAAAAAATTTACTATCATATAGGTACTACAGTTCATTAGTCAGAAAAACACTAAAGTAATTAATAATACAATTAATTCAACAAGAATAACAGAGAGGTTCTGCTCTCGAAACTGGTAAACGGCAGGTGTTGGGTTTGAACCCATTCCCGGCCGCCAGCTTAATTGTACATGGTTTTAAATGGCTTTTTTTTATCATGGAATTTCCTTGTGTAAATATGGGTTAAGTTCCCTTTGAAATACTCCCATGGAAGGCACCCCACCCCCCTTACGGCATAATCCACTGTGTTGATAATTGGCCGTCATCAATACAACCAATTTTATGTATTATCCAAGAAAGGTCAACTAGAATTGTGCCAAGCATGATGACAAATTTACTAATTACATTTACTAAGAGTTAACCCTTAAGTTTTATTACTATATAGCCTAGCATAACTAATAACAGCCATAATGTAATGATATTAGTTTATTTATTTGTCATAATTTATGGAGATTTTTTTAAAGTTCAGTTTTCAGTTATTCATTTATGTTTATTTATTACCGCAAACTACCGTTAATCCGCCCCCCCCCCAAACGTGACGAAAATTCGTACAATAGTTAGAGGGGGGCGCTTACACAGGATTTTTCCGCGAGCGTTCAACAAAATTTACCGGAATGAATCATGATGAAATGAATGAATCGTTGAATGAATCATGAATTTTGATACTTGAAAAAATTTGGGTTTAAAAAAAATGTAAATTCTGTCGAAAAAACGCAGAAAAAAGGAGAAATTTGTAAAAAAAAAAAAAAAACCAAAACAAGCATGAAATCAATTAAAAAATCTCAAAAAACGCCCATTTCATCAAAGATTCATGATTCATTCATTTCATAATGATTCATCTCATTCTCAATCGCCTTTAAAAATGGGGAGGAAGGGAGGGCGCTTTCTCGGGTTTTTTGAAAATTTCAAATTCTTTATAAAGTGGGGAGGGGGCGTTTGATTGGGAAGGGTGGATTAACGAAATTTTACGGTATTATTTTTTTTAATCATTTTTAATGGCTTTATGTATATTTAACAATGTTAAATTGCTGTTTTTTATGTGATTGACAACAATTTTGGCCAAATTATTGGCTGTAACGTATAAGACATAAGTACTGAATAAACTTAACTCTAAAAATTTGTTTGTTTTGAATTATTTAAAGAAGAAGATAGTTTTAAAACATTTTTTACTCTGTCGAATTTTAAATTTCATAACTTTTACTATTAATTAAAACAAATTAATAAAATTTCACTATACCATAAAAGAAATATTGTTAAATTAAAAATAAATGTTGAATGAATTGGAAGAAAAATTCAACACTTATATGCAGCTTATTTATCTAGCAGGGGCTAGAGTAAAATAAAATAAACCCACTAGCAAACTGTCCACCACATCAGTAGGCACTGCAGATTATTTTAAACTTTGCAGATTAATCCACCATTATAAAAAGAAAGGCTTGGCTTAAAAAAAACTCTGAAATATTCTTTAAGTTTCTAGATTTATCATATTTGTTTCACAATTTTATTATATTTTCTTCCTAAAAGCAAGTTTTTCGTATTTTATGGGATATTGTCAGATAATTTTAGTATGCTGCAGGCTGACACAGAAAATTATACTATTTTACAACATTTTTCTCTATGTCTAAGGCTGTATGAGTTTCAAATATAGATTTTTATAAGATATCTCCCCAATCAATTTAAATCTTTGTAAATAACAATTGATTCGTTCTCATTGTATCTGTACAATATAATTTCTTACTCTCCAATCGGATGCTAGAGTGAAAACAAGGAGAAAAAAAAGGGTCCCAGCAAAGGGTTATTTATCATTAGAATAAATTGAGCTAACAACTATAGCAAAAAAATTAAACTTGGTTTGCTGAAAATCAAAAGAGAGAAGCATTTTTTTTAGCAGAGGGATGGTGGTAGGGGAGTTATTTTCTTTAATTAAATATGGTTTAAACATGACTATCTACATTTTGACCTGTGAATTTGGAAATATATATTAACATACATTTTTCGTTGTTCTTATGACAGATTTAAAATCTAAACTTGCAACTTCCGGACACATTCAAAAAGTCAGTTTTAATCCTACAGACATATAAACACACATCTAACTATTTATTAAAAAATATGAAATCTAATGATGTTTTCCATTTTTTGTAAAGCATAGAAGGCTGCCAAAATTGCCATTTATAACTGAATTTTGAAATGGGACAATTTAGAAATAGTTCTCATGAGACAAATGTTGCTTACATTTAAAAAAGTCAACAGAAGAGAAATAATCTTAAAAATTAAGAGAAACATTTTTTTCAAATTTCAGAAAAAAAAATAATCATCATCTTTTTATTATTAAAAAAGCATTGTGTTACTTTATTAATTTTTTAACAAAACAATTAATTTAACCAAAATTTCTACAAGAGTCTTTTTGAAGGCTAAATCTATTTTTAAAGTTCGTTATCGGGTGTAAATATTTTTTTCAAAAACAACATGAGTTAGTAACAATCCCTTTGATTTGCACAGTGATTACAGTTAGATAATTAAAGAGAATACAGCAGACTCCCTTAAATCTGCAATCCTAAAATCCATGAACTCCAGAAATCCATGCATTTTTTCAGATGTAAACAATGGAATTAAAGTTGGTGCTGAAGTCAGCAGCTGACACAGTACAAATAATTCTTTAAATATATGTATTTTTAAAATCCTTTTCAACTTTTCCTTTTTTTAAATGTCTTTCAGTTTAAATTCTGCAGTGTTAAATGATACATTTCTTAGACGTGTGATGATCAATATTTAATCGAATTAATCATTATCGTATCAAAGTTACAGTGTAATATAACTTTCAATGGCCTTTTGGTGCTGTTTGCAATTCGCGTGACAGAATAATTTTTGCTATATAAAATTATTATTTTAATAGTTCTCTAACTATTTTCGTATCCCTACTAATTAGGAAATTTGGGATCTACAGCTGGTTAACTAATGACAATGATTGATATTTAATCAAAATAATCATTATCGTATCGTAGTTGCAGCATCATATAACTTTCAGTGACCATTTGGTAGTGTTTATAATTCAAGTGGCAGGATAATTTTTGCTGTATAATATGAATGTTTTTTAATTAAACAAGCTTTTTTTGTTTATTACCAATGACAAATATTTTTCTTTAAAAAAATGATTTATTTTTCCCCATTATTATTTATATTTGGTATTGCATCTTAATTATTTACTTTAATATTTTTCTAAAATTTTATTTTACTTATTATTATTATTATTATTATTATTATTATTATTATTATTATTATTATTGTAATAATAACTTGCTTTTAAACTATTTATTTATTTAAATATTTTACTGAATTATTTAATATTTTGATTTATTATATGCATTGATTGCAATGCTTAACTACCAATCAAATTAATGTTTCAAAAGTATAAACAAATCACCGATCAAAAATCTGCAAAATTCTAAAATCCAAACAATCCCTGGTCCCAAACTTTGTGGATTTGAGGGAGTCTACTGTATTTTTTTTTTATTATTCTAAGATATCTCCGAAAAAAATTCTGTTTAGAAAATTCCATTTATATATATATTTTTCTCTCCTTTTTTTTTCCTTCCAGTGTTGACAGATATGCTATTGTCTACAGCTAAACTTCTACAATTGTTTCTTTATTGAATACAGTCAAAGTTCTATAATCTGCACAAGCTGGGACCAAAGTTGTGTGGATTATGGAATATTGTGGATTATAGAGTATTATGGATTATACATCATTTTATTATTCCTAGACAGCATTTTCATTCTCTAATCAATATAATATGAAAAGATAAATATGAAATCTAATAATTAATTTAATATGCGACCTCAAAAAATGCCTTTTTAAAATTATTTTATTAAAAAATTGCTATATAAGTGTATTCAAATAAAAAATATTACATATGTTCCATAATACAGTTTGTTTTATACTGTTGATAAAATAAAAAAGTTATATTTAAAAAAAAATAGATATTTTGTTTTTCAATTTTTTTATTACTTGTTTTAAAAAATAATTTTTGCATTATGAATTTGTAAATTTTCTTAACTGTTTATTTCATAAACTAACGTGAATTATAGGTGGATTGTAGGTGTGTGGATTATCAATCCTTGATTGTAAATATAATAGCATATTGGTATAAAATTTAAAAAATGTCTATGAGTGCATTTATTTCTTTATTTTTATTTTATTTTATTTTATTTTATTTTTGATAAATTCAGCTGAATTATAAATAAGGTCCACACAAAACACATGCATAAGTTGTTTTATACAAATCTTCTATAAATTAGATTCATTTATCAGCTTGTTGATTGTTTGACAATAACCAAAAGCATTAACGTAAATTCCTGAATCAAAGTATTTTTCATTTTGTTTACAAAATTAACTTCAGAGTTACTAGTCTTTATGAGGAAAAAAGTTGACATTTGTGTATAAATGAACCAAATTGGACAACATTGATATAATCTAATTAACATTTAATAAAAATCTGTTTAAAAATTGTAAATAGTTTTTTTAATTCTATCAACTATTGTCAGTTTTTAAAAGTTATATTTGTTGTTAATTAGAAGAAATTGTGCCTTTTCACATGAGTCCCTTTTTCTTTTACTGGTGAATGAAGAACACATCTATTTCATTTATTGATCAAAAGAAAAAACTCTGATAATATTTGCATACAGTCTGCATTTTCTGATTTTGTTAAAACATTTAACTTTTGTATGCAATTTTTTAAAAATTTAATTGAATTTTGGTTTCTGTGTATAATAATAGTATATTATTGTTTTTGTCATTAATGGTCTTCAATGTGCCCACCCTTGCCATTGGGGCCTATTTTCGTTTACAATACTTTAGACGGAGGTGGTTTTCATTGTTATCAAGTTCATGCTTTTTTTTTTTTTTTTTTTTTTTTTTTTTTTTTTTTTTTTTTTTTTTTTTTTTTAAGGCTTGGGTCGGTCCTACTCAATATACTCATTCTGGACTAGACTTAGGCCTTATTATTTCTGTAAGATCTGGCTAGGCTGAGCCTAATTTACTTTTCCCATGTACCTAGCCAATATGTTTATGATAATTTTTAACTCTCCATTTTGTGGAATAATGACATGGTACTACTTGATTATCCCATCAATCAATAAACTCTCATTAAACTATAAGATTAAATGCTAAAAATGAATGAAAATAAGTGTCAGATTCACTTCAAAAACATCTTACGCATGTTTCTTAAATCATAAGTGATTTTTAATTGGATGTTTAGATTTTATTTTTGTTTATGTTTTGCTAATTTATTTATTTATGCTTTTATTATTTAAAATTACTGCTTCTTCTTTTGTTTGTTTCTGTCAAACATAAATTTCATGTTCTTAGTTATATCTGTTTGCTTGTTTTGATTAAATAAAGAGCATCAAGTTCCTTACAATTTTCTGTGATCTTTATATTTATTGTGTATCTTAATAAATTTGATTATTATATTTAAAATATCTACATTTTATATACAAATAGAATATCTTAAAATTATTTCTTTGTGTATGGTTTAATTTTAAAAATCTGCATTTAAATAGATAAACTATTAGTATTGGCCATTTTCAACATAGTGTCAAGTCTGTTACCACATGGTTTTTTAATGATTATCATTTTTTCATCATTCTACTTTTATTTTTTATTTAACTAAGAAACAGATATGCAAATTTCTTAAACTTTAATAATTTACATGAATATATACTGTAATTATTAGAGAAAGTTCTTGTATAATATTTTTATGTGAAAAAATCTTGTGGCTAAAACTATCTCTCATTTCAATTTAATTTAAGTATTACGTATTGATAAATATAATGTTTTGAAATTTAGGGACATAAGTCACTTCAAAGTAAGTTGATTTCAGGAAATTTAATAAATTTAAAGCTGAATATTTTCAGTAATTTTTTATGGTAATGGACTTGACAATTTGCTTTACAAGCCAACTTAAAATAGCATTTACATATTATATAAAGCAAAGTGGACAACCAATTTTTTTTCATGTACCATAAACATTTACTTTAACACCTGTTTCCATTTTTAAAAGTATTATTAAGTTTGGAAAATAAAAATAAAATTCTGAAATGTAAGCGACTGGTGAAAATGGCCCTATACTTCTCTACAAAATCATCTAAATAAATCAAATTTTATGTTTGGTATGTCACTATATATAACGGATCATTATCATTAAAGTAATTATACCTTAGTCTTTGATGGTTTTAAATTGTAATTCATTAATTTTTATACCTTTAAATTTTAAAATAGCAACATCTTTCAATTTATATAATTTGTCAAAATTGGTCAAAGGGATAATCAAGTAGTTCCAACAATATTAATAATTAACTTAAATAAAGCTAAGTAAAAAAAATGAAATAAATATTTTGCATCTGAACTAGTTGTTCGGAACAAATTTTATTCATATCAGTGTGCAAATTCTGTCTTTGTCGTTGGGCCAAGATTTTAACTATTTTCTTTATGGAGCTTGTCTCTGGAATTTTTTTTATCTTTCATACTTAGTCTGTCATAAGCAAACTTTTTTTGGATTGGATTGTGCCTAAGCCTGAAATTATCAGCCCTTGCAAACCTCTCTGTCGGTAAAACACAAAAATATTGAATACTTTATATTTCAATTCTTTTTTATTTTATACAAAAAAAAAAATCAAAGCAGAATGTAGTGTTATTTTTAATACTTTGTCACAGTTGTTTTGATTTTTTTCGAGTTACACATTTGAAAGTGCCTGTATAAATGAAATTTACAAAAATAAGTAGCAAGGTTTTGCTTTTAATAGTTTATGTTTTCATAGATAAGCATGAATACATAATTTGGTGATGATAATAGAATATCTTACTAGTTATAGTTGAACTTTGTTAAGAAATAATACATAATAATAATAAAAAAATCTTCAAATGGAAATATTATATTCCAATGTGGAAATATTTCCATTTGTGATAGCATCCCGTTATAGGCAGATTATTTTTTTGCAGGCTTTGCCTCATTTACAAAAATGTGCTTTTTATGCTACATGTAAGGAAGAGTTGGCTACAGTAGACCTAAGTAAACTGATGACCACTATTTATATTTTATTTACTTTTAAATTTTTTAAGCTTTTCTTTTTGTGTAACTGAATACAGCCATGAAATGATTATTTATAGCCTTCAAAACACATCGTTAGCTCAGAATGATTCATTTGATCTTGATTGGTTGTTTTGAGCTTCTAAAATGAAATTTTTCTTCATCCTACTTTTCTTTATCAAATGTTTATTTATTATTTTTTTATTATTAAAATGCTATAAATAAATAAGTAAAAAGGAATACTTTTTTTTATTTAATATTAAAATTAAAATTCTAAAAAGAAAGTTCTAAATAATAATTTTATGTGAATGTATAGAACTTCAACATGGAGCACAGTGGACCACAATCTACTCTGTTACTGTAATGCAGATATTTCAAAATATTTAACAATTGCTTATTTACTACAATTTAAAATTATTATTTAAATGTAAAATAAACTAAACAAAGAAAAATGTTTATGTATCATTGTAAGAAATATTTTCGTTTGTATTTACTGCTTTTAAAAAATACATGTATCCTATTCACTGCAACTAAAACAATTTGTAGCAGGTTCTAAAATTTTAAAAATCATTTTAGATGTACCATAAAAGAAATTTGAAATCAGAACTATAACAAAATCTTTGAAATCAAACCCTGAGATCCAAAATTATTTTAGGAAAATATCAGGCTCATAATTATTTTCGAGTTTCAAATTTTCGTGCAGATGACTTTATTTTATTTAATAATTTCACCTTATTTTCAATTGCTCTTGTATCAATCTATTGATATTTAAAAAATATAATATTCTTTTTGATAATTTTTCTGTTTTGTTTGAAAATTTTACTTGAAAAATTTGCATTATTATGTTTTTTTTGGAGATATAGGGGAAAATAAAGAGGAATTAAACTAATAAAAAATAAATATATATTGTAATTGAAATAATGCATAATAGAGGACTATGTTCCCCGGTGGGTGGACCAGTGTACCCCACTTCTGGGACACACTGGTCCACTTTATGAAGGTATACAAATAAATTTCTTTAAAAGTAATTGAAATTATGTTCTGAAAAAATTCTTTATTATGTAAAATTGCTTAAAAATGATCAAGAATAATTTTAGGCAGAATTCAATTAAAAAGGGGAAAAAATGTAAACTGCAAAAGTGGTCTACTGTGTATAACCCTGTCTCCCCTATAGTAAAACCTGTTAAAATGGCAATTATCTTTAACAGAAACCCGTCTTAAACAGAAGCATTACATGGTCCTGATATGGATCGCCATACAATTAAATTTGCTGAAAGCCTGTCTGAAAGTGATTTTTCATCACTAATTAACAGTTCCTTCACAAAAGATTTTAGCAGGTACTTTAAAAGCAGAATCTTTCTACAATGTAACCTGTCTCAAATGGAAAAGTTTCAGAATACCCACAAAACGAACAAAACATCTTTTTCTTTTCAGAGTATCTTAAAAAATAATTCATTACACTACTGTTAATTTGAATCTATGGTATTTTTCCCCCATCTCCTTGCAATCACATCTTGATAAGATTGACTGTGTGTATGAGTAATAGAAGTATTACGAGTAATTTTAAGAATTTAAGTATATCTATTTCATTTCCTAATTTAAAAAAATAGCATGTATAAAATGAAGTTAGATTTAACTCCATAATTGTAGGTAATAATACAATGAAGTTACATTATGATTTACCAAAGATTTTACAAACACTATGATCTAAAAAATTGAGTCCATACTGAAAAGTTTAATGTATTTTTGTCAATATTCGTACAACATAAATATTTGCTTACTTTAAAATTAGTATTAACAGGTTAAGTTTAACCCTAGAACTACCGAACATTTTATTCAAGTCTTATTAAAATATTTCACATCAGAGTTTTTATTTAAAACTATTTACCGTAAAATACCGTTAATCCGCCCTTCCCGATCAAACGCCCCCTCCCCACTTTATAAAAAAATTTGAAATTTTCAAAAAATCCCGATAAAATGCCCTCCCTCCCCATTCTCAAAGGCGATTGAGAACGGGATGAATTATTATGAAATGAATGAATCATGAATCTTTGATGAAATGTGCGTTTTTTCGAGATTTTTTAATTGATTTCATGCTTGTTTTGTTTTTTTTACAAATTTCTCCTTTTTTCTGCGTTTTTTCGACAGAATTTATGTTTTTTTATTTAAAAACCCAATTTTTTTTAAGTATCAAAATTCATGATTCATTCAACGATTCATTCATTTCATCATGATTAATTCCTGTAAATTTTGTTGAACTATCGCGGAAAAATCCCGTGTAAGCGCCCCCTTCTAACTATTATATGATTTTTCGTTACGTTTGGGGGGGGGGGCGGATTAACGGTATTTTACGGTAACTTATTTTTGGTTGGTTTATAAATTTAGTTTATTTTAATAAAGAAATTTCTGATTTATATTTAACTATTATCTGGTAAATATTTCAGAAAAAGAGATTCTATTTTAACTAAAGAAACTAGTCATAAAACAAGCACGCACAACAAATGTAGTATATGTTGGAAAAAATAGTCTAGTTAGAATAGTCTAAAACAGCCATAACTCTTCTGGGTTTTTCTGTTTCCTGTTTCGCCGTTTTTGATACCATATTTGGCTTCTTCCGATATCTGATAGTGATCTTTAAGGGTGCTATTTTTTTTAAACAATTTTATTTGTCGTTGAGTAACACTTCTTTGGGAATATTGGGTTGTGTAAAAAATAATATTAATATCTGTTATTTTACTACAAAAGCAGTTTGTTTTAGGTGGTCCAAAATAGTTTTAGAGCTTTCTCCAATTTCATTAGAAAGTTCTCGGAGTTTAGTATTTGAATTATGTTCAATTTATGTTTTGGATTTCTCATTGTTAGAAACAGAACTTCATTACCATCATCTTCCTATACTACTCTCTTTAAACCAATGACGCAATTTTTAAACTGAGCATTCACAAGTCGTCGTGGTCATTTCAGATGATTGAGAGTTTTATCTGCGGAAGGGATTTTTACAACTCTGGAAAGACCCCTTTTAAATTCTTGAGAGAGGTAGCACTTTTAGGCGATTAATAAGCATAAAATCCTTAATGCTTTGGGGAGACATTTCGATGCTTTGAGAGGGACACCCCCTAAATAAGATGCTGTAATTTCATTAGTGTAAAACGTTTCCGATGTTTTTTGTATTATTATAAAGTCGTACAAAAATTCCGAATTTTTCTGTAGTTCTATAACTCCATACATGTCCCATATAATAGGAAAAAACAAAGTTATAATACTAAACAAGTACATGAAAATCTGTCCTTCAAAATCAATTTATTTATTTAAAAAGGTTGAAAAATTCAATGACAAAAATTGCCATTATTTTTTAAATATCGAGGAGAACATCAAAACCTTTTAATATATCTGTGCTCTTCCCTAAGTATCAACGAGATTCGAAATAAAAGAATTCAAGCGAGAAAGAAATATCGATCTCCGGAAATATTTTTTTAGATTTATCATGAGATGTATTATCTCTCTCTGCATTGAATAGCCAACTTGGCAACGAATCTCTATGATTAAAAAAATACATCAACATTTTCTGTAGCAAGGAATTCTGCTCTTTTGAAATTTTTAACAAACTTTTAAGCACCAGTTTCTTATTTTTTGCTCAATGATAAACGAAAACTTTTTTAAAGCTGAAAAGACATCATCAGCATGTTTTCTGCAACAGAAGACCAATCATATTCTGAGTTCTTAAGGTATTTTAAAAGTGGGGAAAAAAGTTTATAAATAACTAGTTCAAGTAAGAGTTACTTTTATAATTTCTGGTAGCACATTCCGTTATAATATTATTTGATATAAAATTATAAAATAGACAAAGATAAGTGTCCGGAAGCTTAATCAGTGGGCCGTTATTACATTTGTATAAACTTGTCTTTTTCCTTAACGTCAGCAACAGTTGGTTCCATCAAAACCCATTTCCATTTTAGCAGGCATACTTGTATATTTATTCTCTAGGACTGTCAAATGTCTCCATTTATGGGATGATTCCGTGTATACCAAAAACTTGCCATTATGGGATGATTCCGTGTTTACCAAAAACATGTGAATAAGGAAACACAATTGCAAAATGTTCTATTTTAGATAGGTTTGAAGTTTTAGGAACTATAAATATATAACGTTGTTTTCCTGTAATCCTGATTTTCTTTACCTCTGAGATAGGTCACCTTCTCAGAATTCATTGTAATATATTTATACTCTTCACAAGTGAAATATGTTATAATAATTTTAGAGGCTACAGTTAAAAAGGAACATGTTTATGTTGGAAATATGCCTAAAACAGAAAATTTCATAACCTTGACAAATAATATAACTTTAAATTATGCCGTTTAAGATTATGCCAGTTAACACCTGCCTAAAATGTAATTTTCGTATGTTTTTTGTGATTCCGTCTTAGTAGTTTTGAGTGTTGTTGAATGCATGATTATTGAATTGCAGTGTAAGTTATATTAAATTATACAGAATGTTTCAGCAATAAGCATTGAATAAAAAAAAATTGTAATACGGAGAAATTCTTTCTAAGCCCGTTTGCATATTAAAATTCTATCACCGCAGAAATAATTTATTTTCTCTGTATTCTTTGTAAAATTTATTATCGTTTCTTTAGATAAAATTAAGTTTTAGAATTTTCTCCTTAAATGTACTTATATTTTATTTATAATATGTTATATATTATAAATTTATGCTGTTTATTTTATTTATAATTTTCTAACTAGCAAATTATATTGTGTTAGCAAACTCATCTGAAACACGTTTGATTCCGCTAACTTCCGATAACTGGGAGTCTACTATAGTTTTTAGTATTATGGTAGAAATTTTATTACAATTTATTTTCTACATCAATTTTAAATTTTCATGATAAGTTTGTTTTTGTTTTTTAATGACACTTAAAAATTTATATTAGTTAATTTTATTTTATTACAAATGCATAAAATCAGTAATCTAACAAATTTTACTCAAAATACCTTCAATGTTTGAAACAAATGAAGTAAAATATTTTTTATGAGAGCTTTATGAAAAAGCAAATTCTAACTCACAACCAGGAAAATCTTTTATTTGTGAATTATGCAAGAAGAATTTATCCAAAAACAACCTTTTTTGTGTGAGGTATGCAACAAACGATTCTCTCAGAAGGATGATTTAAGAAAGCATCTGTTAAGCCATACTGGTGAAAGACCTTTTGTATGTATAATATGCAACATGAAATTTGCTAAAAACAGTGATTTAACCAATCATCTTTTAACTCATACTGGTGAGAAATATTTTGTATGCGAGGTATGCAACAAGAAATTCTCTCATAAGAGCAATTTAATCAGACATCTGTTAACTCATACTGGTGAGAAATCTTTTGTGTGTGATATATGCAACAAGAAATTCTCTCGAAAGAGTCATTTAAGCGGACATCTATTAAGTCATACTGGTGAGAAATCTTTTATATGTGAGGTATGCAACAAAAGATTCTCTCATAAGGGCAATTTAAGCAGGCATCCTTTAACTCATACTGGTGAGAAATTCTTTGAGTGTGATATGTGCAACAAGAGATTCTCTCGAAAGAGCCATTTAAGCGAACATTTGTTATGTCATACTGGTGAGAAATCTTTTGTATGTGAGATATGCAACAAGAAATTCTCTCGAAAGGACCATTTAAGCAACCATCTGTTAACTCATACTGGTGAAAAATCTTTTGTGTGCGATATATGCAACAAAAAGTTCTCTCAAAAGGGTAATTTAAGTTATCATATGTTAAGTCATACTGGTGAGAAACCTTTTGTATGTGAGACATGCAACAATAATTTCGCTCGAAAGAATGATTTAACAAAACATCTGTTAATTCATACTGGTGAGAAACTTTTTGTATGTGAGATATGCAAAAAGAAATTTTCTCAAAAGAACCATTTAAGCAGCCATTTGTTAAGTCATAGTGGTGAAAAATCTTTTGTATGTGAGGTGTGCAACAAGAAATTCGCTCGAAAGAATGATTTAAGGAATCATCTGTTAATTCATACTGGTGAGAAACCTTTTGCATGTGAGATATGTAACAAGAGATTTTCTCGAAACAGTTCTTTAAGAGCACATCTATTTATTCATACCGGTGAGAAACCTTTTGTTTGTGAGATATGCTGCAAGAAATTTTCTAGAAACAGCGAATTAGCCAGGCATCTCTTAATTCACACTGGTGAAAATTCTCGGGATTGTGAGATATGAAACAATAAATTCTCTCAAACGGGGGATTTAAGAAAGCATCTGTTAATTCATAATGGAGAGATTTTTTTGTGTGTGAGATATGCAACAAGAAATTTTGTCAAAACAATGATTTATCTTGACTTTTCTTAACTCATATTTGTGAGAAACCTTTTAAGTGTGAGATATGCAAGAAATTCTCTCAGAAGTATGCTTTAAGCAAATCTATTTTAGTTCATACGGAAGTGTAACCTTTTGAATGAGAGATGTGTCAAGATATTTTTTCAAAAGATTTGTTTAAAGAAGTAGCTACTAATTCATTGTGGCAAGAAAACTTTTATGATGATTAACAAAAATATACTAAAAAAAAAAGGAATCTAAGTGCTACATTTTGCTCCTAAAATTTGTCAATTGCAGTTAAGTAACCGTAGCATATTACAGAAATAAATTTTTTTCTACATTTATTGCAGTGCACAAAGAGAACAGTGACACTCAAAAATTTGCCTATTAAGCCTGTAAATCAGTATATCAGGAGCTATATCATCTGCCATGGCAAACGCAATTTTATTATTTTCATGATTTATATTAACTGAAAAATAATACATATCTTTTTTTGTACCCTTATAAGCTTGTAAGATGTTATAATGATTGACAGTATTATAGTGAAAAAAAAACTTTTGTTTACCTGATTTCTCACAATAAAGTTGTTTGATTTTAAATTGATTTTCTTACAATTATTTAAGTTGAAAATAGTTGTATTTTAAAAGGAATGGCTCCCTGACTTACCCATATTATTGAAAAAAATGTGTGTAAGTGTGTTTGATACACTGGTTGTTAATTCAAAAGATAATAACTATCTGATGACATTTGCAATATAAGTAAAGGTTGGTAAAAGTGTTTCAAACATATGCTTTTCTCATCACGATTATATTAAAAGAAAATACCCTAATTTAATTGTTTTTGTCATCACTCATACCTTAAGTAATCTTTTAAGTTCCTTAATTTCAAAATCGCCTATTCTGATTGTTATTTTATAAAGGAATAGTAGTCTTATGGAAATTTTAAATGGCTGTAAATACGATAGATTCCCTTAAATCCGCAAGTCTCTAAAATCAACAAAGAATTTAACAATGTAAACAATGAAACTTTTAGTTCACATTTTGGGACAAAATTTGACTTTTTTTATTTTCATATCAATTCTACATCTACTTTAATCTGTAATTTTCTTTAATATTGCTGAGTTCATGCTGTTTTTTAAAGGAAGAATAAATTTGTTTTTGTAAAAAATTCAAGATATTGCTGATATCACTGATAATTACAATCTTTTTAATAAATGTATGTATGCATTAATCAAACTTTTTTGGTTCTTAAGTCTGGCTAAACCTGAAATAAAACATCTTTATTTTATGTTTTTTATATGAATTAATAATGCAGCTTTATGATTCCAGTTTCATTGAAGAATTAAAGAAAAATGCATTCATCTTTATAATGAAGACATAACTATACATTATTGATTATTTACTTGACCTTTGCTTTTAATATTTTAAAACATCTAATTTTTTTTTTTTTTAGTTTATTACTTTATTTAATTATTTTAATATTTTACTATATCGTAAGCATTTCTTATAATCTCTTTTGCATTATTTAAGATTAGATAGATATCTCTTATAAGTTGGCTGCTTTAGCATGGTTATTAAACATTTGTCTGTAATACTATCAATTTCCCTATTTTTGTATACAGTATTTTTCTTAATAGTAATGAAGAAAAATTTCCGGTGACCAAAAAATTCATTGTCAGTGGTCGTGACAGCGTTAGTTACTTTTTTGTTAGCATAGACGAATACCAAAAACTGTTTCTCCAATTTTTGTTGACTGAAAAACTAAAAACTGATTTCATTCCAAATATTATAGCTTACAAAATGAGGGCCAACTTTGGTAACCGCAGATTTTGATCATTTGGATATATTTTGTAGGATAGAGACCCCTCATTTCAGATTCAATGGATATTATGCAACGTTCCTTATTTTTTGAAAAACAAGGGGGGTGGGAGGGGATCCAATGTTTTGACAAAATTTAAATACTTTATAACGAAGGGATAGCGTTGATCGTAGCTCACTTGGTGCGGAGTTGCACTCCGTTCCGCAGTTGAAAACGAAAAGCACACGGAGTACAGCTCATATTCAAAATATTAGAATAATTACCTTTTTTTTTAGAAATTGAAAATATCGTTTGGTAATTTAATGTCTTTTAATGAAAATATGCAAACGATATTTTTATTAAGAACTTATTGTTGATTAAACTTACTTGTTATCTTAAATTTAATATCATTTTTGAAAAGATTAATTGCAAAAAAAATTATTTTGAAAAGTCAAAATATTAGAATATTTTTTCAAGTGGTTCAAAATATTAGAATATTTCACATTAATTCTCCTTTAATTATTACCAATTCTTAACTGGTGGCATCATTGATTAAATTCAGACTATTTTATTTAAAATCAGTATTCTTTTTTGCAATTTGTTTCTTTTTCGTCTTAAAATGGGCCGTGTGAGTGATATTCCTGAATCTACTAAACTTCGTATGGTTGATTTGTATCGGCACGGTAAAAATCAATGTTTTATAGCGAATTATTTACATTGTTCGCAATCGAGCGTTAGTAAAATACTAACACAATATTCAAAAATTGGAAAATTTCAAAATAATCTCCGAAATGGTGGCCGAAAACCAAAAACATCTGCTAGAGATGACAGGAAACTGAAGCGTATAGTTAAGAAAAACCGTTTTAAAAGTGTGCGATTCTTGCACCGAAAACGGAAAGAAGAAGGAGTTGAAGTTTCTACATCGACAACATTAAGACGTCTCTTAAATTTAAATTTGAATCTCGTGTACCGAAAACAAAACCTCTCATGACTGCAAGATAAAAGCGTATAAGATTGAATTGGTGTGAATCAAGACGTTTATGGAGCAATGAAGATTGGAAAAATATATTATTTAGTGATGAAAGTATGTTTTGTGTTTCATATGGTAATCAAGGTATTCGAGTTTGGAGAATGAAGCAAGAAGCATTTGATAAAGAATGCCTTAAACGTTCCGTAAAATTTGCTGCTAGTGTCATGTTTTGGGGTTGTATGAGTGCAGAAGGACGTAGAAAGTTATGCATCGTCTACGAAAAGGTTAACTCTCTGATATATCAAGAAATTTTAGAATATTACATGATTCCATCATCAGAAGATTTATTTGAAGATGATTTCATCTTTCAACAAGATTTAGTGTCCCCGCATACCTCGGTGTCAACTACGAATTGGTTCCGCCAACGCAACATTAAGGTACTTCCTTGGCCACCAAATTCACCAGATCTTAATCCCATCGAAAACTTATGGTGTATAATGAAGAAAAAACTTCAAGAAAATCCTCCTTCAAGTAAAACTGAGTTAGTGGCACGTATAAAGTCTACTTGGGCTAATATTGATAGAAATGTTTGTAAACACCTTGTATATAGTTTGCAAAATCGATTGTACGCTGTTATGAAAGCTAAAGGGGATGCTACAAAATATTAACTACCATTTACTTCATATTCATAAGGTAATATTGTTGCGTAAAATAAAATATTCTAATATTTTGAACCAATCTAAATTTTATTCTAATATTCTGGTGTGTTTAAGGAAGCTGTATACCTAATTTATTGTGCTGCATTTTATATTTTATAAATGTTAAAATCTTATCTAAACATTCCAGATTTAATTTATAAGAAATTTAATTGCATTTACTTAGTATAAAAAATAAATAAATGACAAATAATTTTTTCTTATTACTTTTTCTCAATTATTCTAATATTTTGAATATGAGCTGTATAACAAGTAATTCGCACGAGCGTAGTTAGTAGATGTGAAAGCAAAAACTTCAGATCTGCCACGCGCGGATTCGTTCCTCTGAATAGCAACTCTACAACGAAACCCTAGCAGATGGCTGTAAAAGATAATTTTAGAAAAAAAATTGGATGGGGGGGGAGTTGTTATTTTATCTCTTCTACAGTGTCTTATTTACAAGTAGGGACTCTTTAGTTCAATGCAAACTATTACAGAAGTAGGTTCCACCTCTGATTACTGAAAATATTCTTTATGACGCTTAATATACGCAATTTTTATCTATTATTAGCAGCTAGAAGAAAGTATAGTCATGCACTTATATAATTCACAGTAATATATCGCCTCTAAGGTTACGTTGAAAAAAAGTTCCTTTTTTAAATAAAATTTTTAATCACTTCCGTTTCCATTCGATTTAATGTTTGATTGTTAATAATTTGCTCATTGCGATTTTTGAGCTTAATTCTAAGAAAAAATCAAATGCAAATGTAACAATATAGAAATGCACATATAACACTATATTTTTTTCTTCTTTTCCTTTGTAAATTGTAGCAGAAACTTCAATGTCAGATTCTCCTGAAATATCAAATGTTGAAATTTGAGATTGATAGACTCACATCTACCATGAATATTGAAATAAGTAATTGTTTTAAATCTAATTGAAAAATCAGTGCAGAGATTTCTCTTAGCCTCATTTTGTGAAAAGAAAAAGTTACTTTTTGTAAAATCGTTTACATTTTTTAGGTAATGTATTTCGTAACAAAAGATATTTGATAACATTTTCATATCAAATTTAATGTAACATTGATGTGGTTAGGTTTTTGCTACATTGTTGTTCAATGTTAATGCAATTTAGTGAATAATTGATCAAATGGTGGCGTTGGAAATAGAGAAATGTTGGTGTTACGTTCATTATAAAACTTCATTAATTTAGAAAAACATGCACTTTAATATCCAGGCTTTGAAGGAAATAACCTTGCTGTAAATATATATATAATTCACAACAGCGACTGGACATACTATTTTGTGCATGGATAATCTTTAAAAGTAAAAAAAAATAATCACATCCTTTCAGGTAATGTATTTCATGGCAAAAGATATTTGATAATATTTTTATATCAAATTTATTGAAACACTAACTTGATGTTTAGGTTAGTGATGGGCGATTCTGGAAATTTTGAGAATCGATTAAAATCGACATCGTATAGAATCGATATTTCGATATTCAGATTCACACAGAGAAGCTCCAAATTAGTAATTCCAAAACTTAGACAATCAGCAGGACCGTAATTAAGCTATTGCAGATTTTAGAGTCGGATAATAAGAATTTTAAATTTTAAAATGATTGTCACTTATGGTTGTCAGTTACACAAAAACTTTGACAAATTTGAGAGACATAACTCAACTAATAACAACACTGAGTAACTTGGCATTAAACCGAGGATAAAGAGTGCCAAGAGCGTGTAACTAGGATGGGGGGAAAAAACCTTTTTTTCCCCTAATGCTAACCAAATGTTACACGAGATAGTTTGGAAGAACAAAAAATATGCCCCATACCCAGGGGGGCTGGTAAACCCCACTTTTGACGGAAGGGCGACCATAGCCCAAGTGTATCTTTTGTCGAACTTTCAAAATGAGGATTTACAATAAAATAGAACGAGAATTGGACATTTAAAAAATTTCGTGCATACTTTGATCGTTCCATTTAGTTAAGATTGGCGAGGAAGGGGGGGGGGCGAGGGATTAGAACAGACGAACTTGGGAAAAAAAACAATGAACTAATAACCCAAATAACTGAGCTTCTAAACACAAATACAGCGTTTAACTTAGTGTTGAATTCATGGGGTGGCCCGCGGGGAACATGCACTCTTTGAAACTATAAAAAGTGCCAAAAGCATGTAACTAGTTGGAGAGAGGGGTAGTAACAGAAAAAACGAGGAGATAAAAGCTTTATAACGATATGTTACATGAGATGGTGTGGAAGAAAAAAAAATATGCCCCCACCCAGGGAGGCAAGGTAAATCCCAAACGGACAGAGGGGCGACCCCGGCCCAAATGTATCTTTTGTTGAGGTTTCAAAATATGGATTTATAACAAAATAGAACGAGGATTAGACTTTTTAAAAATCGCAGTCATAATTTGAACGATCCTGTAAGTTAAGATTGGGGAGGAAGGGGGGGGGGGTAGGACAGGCAAACATGAAAAAAAAATAGTGGCACTCCAAGAGTGCCTACAGAAGTGAAAGCTTGAACAATTACGTGTGTATATTTTGAATCGTTAGGATATATAATTTTGAATCGTCAGGAAATACTTTTAAATGAATAAAAAAAAGGTTCTATAATATTAAAGAACATATCAATATCTATAAAAAACTGCGCGATACCATATGTCCAATTAAATCGCGATAAATACACCAACCAAAATTAGACCATACTATCGATACCTTAATCCTTATTCAAATAAATCATTTTGTATTCATGCCTGTTACAATATTTGTAGATTACTTTTTGAATTAATCAAATCGGACATTCCATTCAAAAGATATTACGAATTTAAAAATGACAAGCTAAAGAAATAATAGCGCTGCTGAGCACTCGGTGGCCAATAAGCTTAGGGATTACGTGTGCAATCCAAAGATTGCGTGTTCGAGCCCCAGTTTCGCTAATATGAATCTTTTTTTTTCCCGAAGAAGTTTGAAAATTTTAAATTTAAGCCCATTATGGGTCCGTAACGTGACCTAAAACGGTGGGAGGAAATTTCTTATGCTAGTTTTGTAATGTATGAAGTATAAGCTTTCAATAGACATATTGTATCAAGAATTGAGAAACCCCGCCTCTGCGTCCCACAAAAAGGGTACTATAGGGAAAACCGGGAAACTGGAATAGCAAAATAACGGCGAGAAATAATTAGCTATACTGGAGTTTTTCTTCTCACTGTAACTCCTATAGAAGCAAAGTTATAGCCTTTTAAAGATTGAAATGAAGTGAAGAAATAAGCAAAATTAGGTGAGTGATCGACAGGGGTGGGGGAGGGGTTCCACAGCTCTGGGGGTGCCATGTAGCTTAAACTTTTAAGTTACAAATGGTAGATAATTAAATGAGCGAAATTTTAAGGTGTATGTTGGGGGAGGGTGCAAGCCCCCCTCAACATTTTTTTTTGTTTCTTTTGAAGAAACAAAAAAATATGCCGCCGGCGGGCGCAGATAAACCCCAAACGGGCGGAAAGGCGATCCCTTTTTTATCTTTTGTCAAGGATTTGAAATGTGGATCTAAAATAAAATAGACCAAGAATTGGACATTTTTAAAATTGTATACATATTTCGAACGGCCCTGTAAGTTAAAACTGACACGGAAGAGGGGGGGGGGAATTAGAAGAGACGAGCGTGAAAAATAAAACGTAATAAACTAATACTTCAAATAACTGGACTTCTAAACAAAAATATAACGATTTAACCTAGTGTCGAATTCATGGGGTGGCCTCGCAGGGGATACCCCCCCTTCCAGAAGTTATGAGATTTTAAGCTGTTTAATGTACAAATTGCGATTCCCCCTCTCTTACAGAGCTGTAAAACATGATTCCTTCCTCCGGAGTCGCAGAAAAATACCTGCATTCAACACTAATTTAGCCTAAGGGGGGAAAAAACCCCCATTTTTATACGTAATTTTACATCAATACTACCATTAAAACAATAAAATTGGAAAAATCAATTCGATCTGAAACGTGGATCGATTTAAAGTAAATTAAAAAAAATTACATTTCTATTGGTACCTAAGAATCGTCAGAAATGCGCTTTCAATTTTAGAAAATCAAAATGAAATCGATTTCAAAGATCGAAATCGAATCTAAAAATCGACATCGAATCTAAAGATCGACATCGAATCTAAAGATCCACATAGAATCTAAAGATCGACATCGAATCTAAAGATCGAAATCGAAGCTAAAGATCGACATAGAATCTAAAGATCGACATAGAATCTAAAGATCGACATCGAATCTAAAGATCGAAATCGAATCTAAAGACCGATCTTACTGGCAGAATAGATTTTACATTTTTACTTTCTTTTGTAACTTTACAAGAAGAGAGTATTAGATTCGTGAAAAATTTCGACTTTCCGTTTTCGTTGGATTTACATATTTTAGAAGGTCTTTAACACTATTTCATGGTTTTTAAGAAATATCCGTCTATGTGTGTGTCTGTCACTCTGTGAGTCTGTATATGACAAAACTTTCTGACCGTTCTATCTCAAGAACAAATGTACGGAATTCCACAAAACTTTAGATTTAGTTTGACCTTGATATAAACTGAGTCTAATTAATTTTTGGTGTATATAGATTAACAGGTGGCACTGTTATGCTGAATTTTTTTGCGATTTGCGCAACAGCTATATCTGAATAACGAATACACGAATTTTCATCAAATTTCTGATTCAGTTAGTCCTTGACATGAATTGATGTTTTTTACATTTTGATGTATATCGCTTCTCAGATGGCGCTGCTATGTTGAATTTTTCACAATTTCCACTCAGTGCCATGTGAAAGGGAGGGAGGGGGACGAAAGGAGGCGGACGTCCCGAGCGCTGAAATTTAGGGGGCCCAAATTTTTACTACTAACATCATTTCTAGCCTATCGCAAGAAAAAGTTAACAGGGGGGGGGACTAAATTGGAACTTTGGACCAGGCGCAATTCTCTTTTCGCACGCTCCTGTTTCCATTTTAGCTTTATCTCAAGAACTAATGCACGGACTTTCATAAAAATTTAGATTCAATTAGTCCTTGATATTATTTGATGCTAATTACATTTTGGTGGAAATCGCTTAAGATATGGCGCTGCTATGCTGCATTATTCATGATTAACGCAATAGCGCAATCTCAAGAACGAATTTTCATCAAAATTCAGATTCAGTAAATCCCTGACATAGATTAGTGTTGTTTAGTTCTTTGTGTAAATTGCAGAACAGGTGGCACTGATATGCTGCATTTTTCATGATTTCGCAATAGCTGCATCTCGCGCTTTCACGGATTTTCATCAAAATTCAGATTCAGCTGGTACCTGATAAAAATTGATCCTGATCAATTTTTGGTGTACATCACTCAACAAAAAACGCTATTTTGCGCGGGGGGAGAGGGTTCTGATGTTTCTTTAATTCTTCTATCTTAGAAATTAATACACTGAAATTTTGGAATTGGCACACATGACTATTTTATCTTCGACTTTTGAAGGAAAATGAAAATTATATTACCTTCAGAGAAATCGATTAAAAATTTTAAAGTATCGATTAAATCGAGTTGGCCGTAGTATCGATTAAATCGATTTAAAAAATCGAAATCGTCCATCACTAGTTTAGGTTTTTGCAATATTGTAGTTCAATGTGAACGCAATTTAGTGAAACAAGTAAGACATTGCACGTGAAACGTAGCAAATGAGGTGCGTTCGTACGATAACGAAGTTTTCAAAATATCACTCTCATATATCAATCTCATAAAATTATAAATAGTTAATTACAATTAAAATGCGCACCAAACAATGTTCTCCCTATACCTTTATGTAATGGAATACTTTTGTGTGACCTTGTAAGTCAGTGTTCAAATGTTCTTTGCACCACAGATTATGATAAATGTATATTATAATATGTACTTTATAGATGCATATCAATTTTATTATGTTCCAATGAGTGTAACACCATTAAAATGCAATTAAAACATTTTTTTTTCCATTGACCGTAATGTAACGGAATATATTTGATTGCCCCTGTAATTGAATTATGCATCCGAATTTGCTAAAATTTGAAATAACTCTACAAAATTATGTAATAATTATGTTTTTCAAATTTCAAACGATTAAAATTCATTTGAAACTTTCTCCCCATTGGCCGTGATGTAACGGAATATTTTAGATTGTCCCTGTAATTGATCCATTCATCCGATTTTCATAAAATTTGAAATGACGCGACAAAATTATGTAATAATTATATATTTTATATTTCAAGCGATTCGGTTGGGTAGTTTTTGCGTTGTTATAAGCGGACCGACGGACTGAACGACAACTATAGGTGCTACGTATTTACATAATTACGAACGCACCTAAAATTATCAAAAAGTGGCATCGGAAATAGAGAAATGTTGGTGTTACATTCACTATAAAACATCATTAGTTTCGAAAAACTTGCATTTTAGTGTGCATCCTTTGAAGGAAATAATCTTGTTGTGAGTAGACATGTAATGGGAAACAGTGACTGGGCATACCGTTTAGTGAACGAATAATAATAAAAATTTTTAAAAAAATGGACACATCTGATCAGGTAATGTTTTTAAGGAGAATGTGTAAACTGTGTCAAGCGGAATTAAAAATGCTGAAGAAATGTTGAAATAGTGATAACATATAAACGCTACATATAAATACCTTTTTAAAAGAAAAAAACTGTTTTGCATATTTTTTAAACATGTGTCTACTTATACTGATAATTAATTTGGTTTTGTAAAGAGAAGTCTGTTTACATTGAGTTAGGAAGCGATAATCTTTATATGCGTTACTGAAGACTTAAAGATGCGTTAGATAATTGTAATTGAAAAAGTAAAAATAGTTATGATATATGATTTATTTTGTTTTCTCTCAATTTCAAAACAGTTTGTTTCATTGATAATTATTTGAATTATATTTTAAGTATGAAAAAGGGTTCAACAAGTGCTTCTAACTGAGCATGATAAAGGACAAGGGATCCCTTCTTGACTGCAGCTCGCTGTCAATGGCAATTTTGAAAAAATTGTATTTACGCTTTTTTCATAGAAATGAAATAAGTCACAGTTACGATAAAAATTTGTAAACACGTAGGCAGTAAAGACTCAGACGGATTAAACATAACTGTAAGGCACTATAGTACCATAAACATTTGTTCCTGTAGTATGCAATGCCACCAAGCACGCCCGCAGTGTAGAACTGCGCAGAAAAGTGATTTGTGGTGCAATGTAGAGTGAATAGTGCAATAAAAATGTAAAGCACGATGGAAAGTTTTATTAAGGTACCACATTTTTTATTGAAAAAGATTTTTGATTAATTCAAATATGATTTTTTTAGAATTGACATTGATAGTGATCTGCAGCCAAGAAAGGATCCCCTGTGTTTTCTTATGCTCAATTAGTAGCCTTGTCGAACCCTATTTCATACTTAAAAACATATTAACCTAAATTTGATGCTTAATAAAGCATTTTTGATAGTAGTCATTTATTTTTTTTAACTGAATTTTTTTAATAACACGAAAAGAAAAACATATACTGCTGTCAAAATTTTATTGTTATATTAGAATATTCCTTAAAATCATTGCACTGTCATAAAAATACATTACATTTGAGAAATAAATCAAGGAGTTGAAGGATAAACTTACAATTTGTTCACAGCTTTATTTAAGGAACTAAAAGTTACACCAGCTTGAATCATCCAAGGTACTTTCTCGAATAGAGCATTCCAAGTTCTGAAAACTATTTAAATTGAAGAACAATTAACAAAGAATATTCGCCAAGGAACAAGAAGCAAACACAAACGTATTTCTAAACAAAAATGAAGTTTAGGCAACTTCCTTGAAATGCTCTGCAGCCAAATGTCTTCCCTCCGAAACAGTTTCCTGCAGGACCGCCTACAATTTTGTTATGATGCCTAAAGGGTGTTTCACTACCAGACCGGCAAATGTAGAGGAGTTATAGTAGACATGAAGACAAACATTATTAAATAGAAAAACCATGGAGCAGAAACGTCTTTTGTAGAAGCTAGGGACCATTAAAATTTATGGTCCAAAACTTCAAATGATGATTAAAAAACAGGAAAAAGGATAGACTCGGTTTTCGCTAAAATCATACGTTACTTCACTATTTTCATCTTCTCCTCATATTTTGCTATGAGATACTTGTGTAGTGTCCCAGCAAACACATATTTGTCAAAAAAGTCACTCTGTGATGTCAAGTTTATCATGATTGTCAAGTACATCGATTTTCATGTACCATTGCGACATTTTTAATGATAAAATAATGTTATATCGTACAAGTGATGACAATATAGTGTAAGGCAGGCGATATTAAATCGAGGCCCTGTAAAATCGTTAAATACTGTTATATGTCAACTATCCCACACATGACAGTTTTTTAGCATGCCACTAATGCATGCTCCCTATGGTGTAAGTTTGAGACCATAAATATGAAAATTTTCTAGGGCGTCACCGATTAAGTATCGATATCCTGCCATGTTATTCATGTATAACTTTGTCAGTGAAAAGTGGCAACAGTACATCGCTGGAATTGGAGGGAATATTGCAATGGCGGCTACCGGCGAGCGGATCTGTGTTGCGTTTATTCGATTCGAACGATCGGGTTTGTGGCGTACATGGCCATGGTTTTACCTTAAATATAAAAGGTAAGTGCTTTACTAAATATTGTTTGTATTGTTATTTCATTTTATCATTAAATTGAATTTTTAAATATTGTAGATGTGAATTACAAAAATGTAAACTAATGTTTACATCTACAGCTAGGCCTGCTTTAAAATTAATAGTAAAACAAGAATTTCTCAAACATTATTCACCGAATAGCCTAAAAATTAGTTAGCGGTTAATATCGATTATTATTTTTTTTTTTTTTTTTTTTTTTTTTTTTTGCGGCCTACTTTGTAAAACGTAAAAGTTATGTTAAGGTGATGCTCCAGTTTTAGCCACATTTAGAGAAAAGTTGAAGCAGAAATTTTATAATTTATTGACTGATTAAAGCATATTAAATCATAACAACAGCATTCTTAAGTAAATGGAATTGCATTTCTGTTAATTATAATAACTTTTTATGGAATATTTCAGATTGTGAGTAATAATTCATTAAGTAATTTATTTCAATTTGTACTAGTTTTGGACACCTCAATATCATGTAGTTTAATAAACATTTTAATTGATAATAAGTTAAAATTAAGCATTTTTATGCAATATCTATTTTACCACACATATATTTGTTTGCTGCATTAAGGGGTGTCAGGAGTTTTAAATTTAACGCACTTCATGAAAATGTGCTTCCGCTTCGAATTCGCATAACTTCATAAATATTCAAAGTATTTACTTAATTTTTTGTGGTATATTTGGGATAGGGTTTAGGTTTAATAATATCATAAAATAAAGACTCACAACAGACTAAAAAAAATATAGCAAGAACATTTATGTAATGAAATTTTCATGTATTTTTTCAAAAAGGCTATCACTATCCGTAAGATAACTAAACTTTGAGTAGACCTATAAACTTCATTCATAGACTAAAATGATCTCTAAACTCTATTTTATAGAATGAATTAAGGATATAAACATTGCTTGAAATTAACTAATTTAAAATGGCATATGAATTTGAAAATTTCAAAAATCGTGAAAATTACAATTAATTAATCATTAAAAAGTTAATTAAATTTTAAATTATCTTTACAAAATTAATTCATTTTATAGGGAATGTTAATATAAACATATGTGAGAAATTTCCAGATGATACTTCAAATAGATTTTTCTTAATCTTACGGATTGTTTTGAAAAATACAGTTAATTTCATTACTACTTAAATGTTCTTGCTATATTTTTTTAGTCTGTTGTGAGTCTTTATTTTATGATATTATTAGACCTAAACACTATCCCAAATATACCACAAAAAATTAAGTAAATACTTTGAATATTTATGAAGTTATGCGAATTCGAAGCGGAAGCACATTTTCATGAAGTGCGTTAAATTTAAAACTCCTGACACCCCTTAAGATAATTTTGCAAATTTTTTTATATCTACCCCTGCATTGTATAAAATAAATATATAATTAAACATAAAAAAATAACAGGGTTCATACTCATCATGGGAATATGGGGTTCCTGGGAAAATCATGGGATAAATTTTAGGTTGTAAAAATCAGGGGATAATGCAAAAAATTTCCCAAACCTGGGAAAAACCTGTCAAATTGATAGTCTATTCTGGGAAATTGGGGGCAGTTGTTACTATTTGTGTGCTTTATTGTCCAGCGTCGAAACTAGCCTTTTTTGCGCCCAGGGCAAACATGGGTTTTGGCACCCCACCACATTTAAGCATTCTTTTATGAAACACACCAAACAAAATCTTAATTTGGCGCCCCCTTCACCTTCTATTCTGGTAGCGCTGAGAGCAAATGCCCCCTCTGCCCCCCTCTAGTTCGGCCCTGTTATTGTTATATGTAATATCAAAATGTCATTAATTGTTGATATGTAAAAATTGTACATCCCGGGAAATATATCAGGGAATTTTTCTTGGAAAATCAGTATGAACCTTGAATAAGTAAAATTACTTATGAAAGCAAATTTTCATTGAAATCATACATTCTCAGCAAAGTATATTAAGTCCATATTTCTGCATTAGTAGCATATCTAGATAAAAAGGGGGGGGCTAAGATTTGTTCTATATTAATGTACAGAAGTTTTAATACACTGGAGAATTCAGAGTTTGGCAGATTCTAACTCCCGAATAACACTTTTGAGAGAAATGTTATGGTGTGTGTGTGTGGAGGGGGGGGGGGGGGGTTGATATTTTATGTTGTGTGTATGCAATTAAGCTTTTTTCCGTGAAAATTTATATTTTATCTCAACTGTAAAATAAAATTTGTACTAAAAATACAAGCTATTTTATGCCTAGATTTTTATTTTATTTATAATTATTATTTACTACTATATATTTTTAGTGTATGTATGTACTTTATGGAATTTCAAGTCAAAATTTATTATATTCTGTAAATTATAAATAATGTCCAAATGTATTTTGATTTGTATGAATAAAAATGGACAAATGATATTACATTTTTTTTTTCACTCTAAGAAAAATAAAGCAAATTTTTTCAACTAGAAATTTAAAAATTGTTTGCTGATCCCACATGACCAGTGTTCTCATTGTTGCGTGCCATTGTGCCAAATTGCAATTAAATTCTTCATTTGGCGAGTGAATAAGCGATTAGATTTACAAAATTGCTAGTGCTCAATTTTTGCTTTTTCTTTTTCGTTTTTCATACATATATTTAATATTTGTAGCGGATAGTTGAAATTAGATTAATAACAATCTCTGTCGCAGTTATAAAAACTTTGGTTATTTTAGAACATATTGAAAAAAAGGGAAAGTACATTAAAAGCTTAAACTTTCTGTGCTACATTGCGAATCTATTTTCCTAATATTTTTTTTTCACTTAGTGAATGATTTTTACTTTTTAATTAGTCATATTACTAACGTTGGTCAAGTGTCAGCGAGAACACTGCACATGATTTATAGATATATAATTATACTTCTTATAAGAAATCGTCAGCTGGACCTACATAATAAATTGGAATAAATAATTTCTTTTATTTATATCTATTTTCTTTTGAAGGCAGATACTAGCTAAGAAGTTATGATCTGTATAGGAAATTTTTCCAAATTAATATTCTGTTCTGAATATTTTTAATGTCACCGATTAATTGCACATTAAGAAAACTGTAGAGTCAGTAATAATAAACATTTTTCTATTTCATTATTTGACATACATTAATATTGAAAACAAACTAAATATTAAGGAGCTATTCATTTTGTTAATGCTTTTTTCTAATAAAATAATGTGCTTTTTTGAGACAAGTATTTAAAATATAAAAAGGAAAACAAACTTATGGAAAAAAGAATCTTCACAAATTAAACACAAAGTAATTTGCAATTGCGGCAACAGAAATGTCACTTAAAAAATAAAACAAGTAGTTTTCATTAAAAAAATAAACGTATTTGTATATTTTCAAGGAAAATGTTAAAAAATAATTTGAAGTGTTAGCAATTTTCTTTCAGAAAATGTCAACAGGTAGAATCAAACTGGCCAGTAGGCATTTATTCTACAGATTATTTGGATAAATATGCAAACTAGCTATTCAAATTATAGTGACCAAAAAAGTAACCAGTCACAACTACAATATAAACTTTCTAAGAAAAATAATTGTTTAAACTTAAAAAAGTCACATTGATACTATGTTTAATTAGAAAACTGAATAAATCTGAAAATTTGGATTGATATCCTGTTCATTATTCAATATTATATTAAAAAGTTGCGCAATAGTTTGTTTTTAAAAAATGATCCATATTACAATCTTTTGTCCCAAATTGAGCTTATTTTTTCTTTGTAGTATGTTTTTAATAAAAGTTTTATGTAAAACAGTTACACACACACATACACACACACAAAAGAAAAACATTAATTACTCTCATATAATTATTATGAACTTTTTTATTGTATGAGGGGAGATAGGGGTGAAAATAAAAATATTTTTTAAAACTTTCTTTAGGACATATTTTACTGCAAAATTCTTAAGTTTCTCAAGTATTGTTGTAGTCTTCTCTTTTCAAATTGGATGCAAAAGTTTTTACTTTACAGATAAAATTTTTATATGGAAGTCAGAAAGTACACATTAAGTTCTAAATAAAGTATTTTATTTCACAATATTTTATTTTATATCAAATATACTTTATCAGTATTGTAACGTAATTAAAATTTCATTAAAAATGTACTGAAATAAGAAAATAACTCATTTCATGAACAACAATCATGAATCGCAAACTACTATTTTAGCTTTTAATCTTTTATTTCATTATAATCATTAATATTATTTAATTAATAAAAATAAATGTAGAGCAGAAGGTGCTATTTGGTTATGTCAACCAATTTCGCCAAACTGATAGCCAAGTTATACCATGAGTGCAAGTTTTTCCGTCCTGAGACAGAATTCCGTCTTTTAAAAATTCCTGAAGATGGAAACGAGACGGAAAAATCTCTGAGTACAGAAGCAGATAGCGAAAAACACACGCTTTTCTTCAAAGGATCACAGAAAGAAAAACATGATTTTCGTGAAATGATCGTGGAAAAAAGTGCTATTTCTGTCAAAGGATTGCAAAAAAAGACGCGTTTGTTGTCAAAAGCTGGCAGAAAAATAATCTATTTCTGTCGAAAGATCGCGAAAAACACGCTCTTTTTGTTGCAAGATCCCAAAAACGCGCTATTCCTGTTAAAAGGTAGTGGAAAAGATGAGTTTTCATTTCAGTCAAAAGGTTATAGGAAAAAATGCCATTCCTGTCAAAGAATCGCGGAAAACATGCCATTTCTGGTCAAAGAATACTAAATAGATGCAATTTTTGTCAAAGGATCAACAAAAAGAAGTGAATTTAATCAAAGGACTGTGGAAAAAAAAAACGTGAATTTAGTCAAAGAATCGTTGAAAAGACGTAATTTGTGCCAAAAGATCGAGAAAAAGACGCGATTTCCATCAAATGATAGAAAACAATTCCACTATTTTCATCAAATGATTGCAGGAAAAACGCAATTTTTGTCAAAGTATCACAAAAAGACGTGATTTCTGTTCAAGGATTTTGAAAAAGATGCTATTTCTGTTCAACGATCGTGAAAAAGACGCTATTTCTGTCAAACGATTTGAAAAAGACGCTATTTCCGGTCAAAGAATACAAAATAGGTACAAATTTTGTCAAAAGATCGCAATAAAGATGTGAATTTAATCGAAGGATCGTGGAAAAGAAGCAAATGTTGCCAAAAGATCGAGAAAAAAATTGGTTGCTGCGAAATGATCGCAAAAAAACCTAAGATTTTCATCAAATGATAACAGGGAAAACGCGATTTCTGACCAAGGATCACGAAGAAGATGCAATTTCTGTCCAAGGATCGAAAAGAAGACATGATTTCTTTCAAAGGATCGTCAAAAAGACACGAATTTCTCCAAAAGATCATATAAAATATTTGGATTTCGTCGAAAAATGGCAGATTTCAGCTGAAAACCATAGAAAAATCAAAAATTTTGCCTAAAAGCCATAGAAAAATTGCAAATTTCGGCTAAAAATAGTAGAAAATTGCAAGTTTCGGTTTAAAATCATAGAAAAGTTGAAAAATTAGTCGGAAGATGGGGGGGGGGGGGCTAATTTCATCAGATGGTCTTGGAAAAAACACAAGTTACATGCGTATGTGCTCAGTCAGTGGTGAGGGAGGAAGGTCAAAATATTTTCAGTCTTGGCAAATTTTCAAACTTGCACCCATGAGTTATACATATTGACATAATTTTTATATAAAAAAGCGAGAAAATTAATTAGTAGAATATTAATGAAAATACAAATAAAAATCACTTGTTGATGTTTCAAATATTTGTATTGTATTTAATATCCAGAGATTCCCCCAGAGGATTTCAGGGGGGCGCTATGCCCCTCCTGCTCTTTAGTTTAAACAATAGTGCTCCTCTTCCCCCTAATCCAGAAACTAGCACCCCTCTTGTCACTCATTCAAAAAATAGCACCCTTCTTGCTCACATTTGAAAAAACGCAGCCCTTGAGCGATGATGCGGACGCACAGCGTAAATTACGCGAAAAATAGCTTTTACGCGTCTCGTGAAATGCGTAACTTCGTCGAAAAAATTGTGAAAAAACAGTAAATTTTGTTAAAAAATCGTGAAATAAGGACTAACTTCTGGTAAGATTCGCGAAAAAAAGGGTTAATTTCGTCGGAAAATTCTGAAAAAGGCGGTATATCTCCTCAAAAGATCGTGAAAAAAACGACAAACTTAGTCCAAAAATTGCTATAAACGAAAAGTTAAACGATTCACAAAAAACTGAAAATTTCACAAAACACGGCAGCTGTCTTAGAAAAATCGCAGTAAAAACAAATTCTCAAAAAACAGCAATTTCTTCAAGAGATGCAAAATATGAAAATGCAAAGAAAATGCAAATTATGTCAAAGGGGCACAAAAAGAAAAGTTAATCCCCAATAAGTGATTTTTTCTGTTCTAAAAACTGATTTTCCTGCTTCAAAATTGTGTTCTTGCTTCTAAAGTGGATTTTCCTGATTCACAATCATTTTCGTGTGTAGAGAAAATTGCATCCGGGGCATAATTAGAGAAAAGGGGGGTTGATTCCACTCCCATTACGAACTATGTGCTTTTTTTTGTGGCCCTTTTTTTAAATTTGTTTTTTTGTGATTAAACTTGACAAAATTGACGGTTTTTCGAGATATTTTGAAGAAATTTGCCATTTTTTGACATCTTTTAACAAAATTTTGTCAGGTTTTTTTTTTCAAGATCTTTTATCAAAAACCTGCTGTTTTTCCGATTTTTTTTTTTTTAAACAAAATCCGTCTGTTTTTTTCCAAGATCTTTTGACAATATTTGTCCTTTTTTTTTTTCTTTTTTTTTGACAAAATGTTTGTATTTTTTTCTGGATTCTTTTAAGAAATGTCTGTATTTCCACGATTTTTTGAACCTCTAGATTCGACTCTATAAAAATGCCCTTTTCAGAACAGTAGTGCCCTGCCCCTTTTCTTTTTAAACCTGGGGGAAACTCTGTAATATCTATGAATGTGACATTCATGATCATCCTTTATTGGCATTTAATCTTATGGTCAACAGGATAACCAGAGTTGTGTAATAGACGGACGCACACTTTGTGCAGAAAATTTTAGGAAAGAAACAATTTTTATTTTTGTAAGTTTTTTTAGTACAGTAGAACCCCGTTAATCCAGATCTGTTTGATCAATTTTTTTTAATTAAAGTTTGTGAAGCAATTTGGCCAATTTCTATAGCATTAACTTGTTTCATCATCGTGTTCTGAATAAAACAACTTTTTTCTGAAATCTTTTCAGAACAATACCATAAGCTTTCTTATTTAAACTGTTATTTAAACTACACCCAATGAATTACTTATGCTGAAGTGGATGTGTGGTGTGATCGTACGGCTCGCAAAAGGTATAGAAAACTGACACAGCAAAAAATTACACACTTACATCCAAAGATGACATAAAAAATGCAAATATTAACCAAAGACTGCACGAATAACAAATTCTGCCGATAAATCTCACAAAGAACGCTAATTTCATGCATGATTTTTGTAAAAATGCGAATTTAGTGCATGAATTGCATAAAAAAATTTGAATTTTTTATGCAACTCATGCACACATAGTAAACACAAATCAGTGAATTGTTCAAAAAATGCAAATTAGGTCCATGAATCGTGTAAAAAAATGTGAATTACATCATAAATCTCTCAAAAAATGCGAATTACGTCCATAAATCACTTAGAAAACGCAAATTTCATAGACATTGTTCAAAAAATGCAAATTTCATCGACAGATCACTATAAAAAAAAAACACTCATGAATTGCCTAAAAATAGCAAATTACGAATATGAATCATGTAAAAAATGTGAATTATGTTCATGAATTGCATAAAAACACAAATTAAGTCCATAAATTGCTCAAAGAACGTAAATTTTGTCGACAGATTGTTGAAAAAAGCAAATTAAATACATGAATCTCATAAAAATAGTGAATTACGTCTATAAAATTGTGTAAAAAAAAAAAATGCAAGTTACGTTTCAGGAATCTCATAAAATATGAGAATTGTGCTCATAAATTACTCAAAAACATGAATTTAATCAACGGAATGATGCTCAGCATTAAAAATGAGAATTTATAATTTTATGAGTTTTTTTTTCCATAAATCGTTCAAAAAATGCTAATCATGTCCATAAATTGCTTAAAAAACACAAATTATGCCAACAGATTACTCAAAAACGCAAATTTCATTGATACATTGCTCAAAAGCTGTAAAATGCATCCGTAAATCGCTTTAAAAATGTGAATTACATGATTAAATTGCTCAAGAAATGCAAATTTCATCGACAGATTGCTCAAAAAACCAAAATACGCTCATGAGTCACTTAAAAAATGCGAATTGCATCAATAAATCACTCAAAAAAACACATATCATTGACAAATCTCTTAAACAACGCAAATTATGGCCATGAATATAGCAAATCAAGTCTATAAAGTCGCATCAAAACACAAACTATTTCATGAATTGCATAAAAAATGAAAATTACATTCATCAATCGTTCAAAAAACACATTTCAGCAACAGATTGTCAAAAAGCGTGGATTATTTTGACAGATCGCTCAAAAAATGCAAGTTACGTCCATGAATCTCATAAAAATAGTGAATTACGTCTATAAATCAGATAAAAAATGCGAATTATGTTCATAAATCGCTCAAGAAAACCTCCTCTAATTTCATCGACAGATCGCTCAAAAAAGGCAAATTACATCCATGAATTGCATTAAAATTGCATAAAAAAATGTTAATTATGTCCATTAAAATCACATAAAAGACGTGAATTACATCCATAACTATCTCAAAATTCGTGAATTTTGTTGACATATCCCTCAAAAAACGTAAATTACGACCATGAGATACATAAAAAAATAATTGCATCCATTAAGCACGTAAAAAAATGTGAATTACATTCATGAATCACATAAAATACGCAAATTACATCCATGACTCATGCAAAAGATGCAAGTTGCTTAATAAAAGCAAATTTCGTCCAGGCCAAAATAATATAATACATAATTTTATTAAACATTAAATTGATTTGCAGCAAGTTTTTGACCCAATATTATGTGTGCAGAAAGTTTTTGGTTTTATACAATTCTGGGGGTAAGCAAGTAGTGCCGAACAAAAATACCTATCTTTTGGATTTTACTCCTCGTATTTCTGTACCCATGAAATTATTAATTCTTTCCTAAAGAAACTGACATGGAAAGGGAATCCATTTATGTGAGGTTGTTGTCTGATTACCTTATCACAAATCTGGCTGAAATCAGCATTTTCAAGTTAAAATTTTAATGAAGGTAAAAAGCAGATGATGTATTTTACATTAAGTCTTACTACTTTACAAATTTAAAATTGCTGCATTAAATAAATTTGTAGAAACTAATGAAACAAGGTTGCAAATAGAATAGGATTTCTTCATTGACAAATTTCACAATTTTCTGCAAAGTTTCAACAGAGTGTGTGTGTGGAGAGAAATCCAGTTTAGACCCCTTTGAGGACCTCAGATTTTTAACGATTCTGTGGTGAAATTTGGAGGTTTTTGACACTTTTTTGACAAAATTTGCAGTTTTTCTCTTTTTTTTCTTTTTTTTATGTAAAATTAGCAGTTTTTTCTTTGTTTGCATCCCCCCCCCCCTACTATTCTTTAACCATTTCACCATTTGCCACGACATAAGTCGGCAAGGGCAGATCCAGCCAAACCTCCAGGGGAGGGTCACAACTTTTGATGGATGATTTAATGAAAAAGTTTTAAAATACAGTAAATCTTGTGAAAACGGAATTACGATAAAAAGTAGCAAATTTCGCTGATCGGGCATTAAAAAAATCGCGAAATTTGTCGATTAGGCACGTAAAAATCACGAATTCTGTCGATCGGACGCGAAAAATCTCAGATTTCGTTTATCGGCGAGGAAAAAAATCTACTTTTTTTTATAATACTTGAAAATTTTTTGTTCATAGGTTGTGGAAAAGTCACCTGTTTTGTCTGTTTACCATGCAAAAAAACACGAACTTCGTTGGCCTGGTGTGGAAAAATCGAAAATATCGTCAACTGGACGTTGGAAAATCGCGAGTTTTGTATATCGGCCCTTGAAAAATTTCGAATTTTGTCTGTATGTCTCAGAAAAACTGCAAATTTTGTCGATCGAGCACAAAAAGTTGTGAATTTTGATTGGGAATAAAAAAAATTGCAAATTTTGAGTTTATGGAACGTAAAAATTGCCAATTTCGTGAATCGGGGAAAATATCGTGAATGTAGTCAATTGTCTTCATAAAAAGAGCGATTTGTGTGATTGGGTACGAAAAACTCGCAAATTTTATCAATCCGGAACGAAAAAATCGCTAATTTCGTTGATAGGGCAAGGAAAAATCGAAGATTTTGTCGATGATATATGGAAAAATCAAAAAAATTTTTGAGCGGCTACAGAGCAATAACGAGTTTCATCAGTTTATCGCGAGAAAAAAATCAGATTTCATTAATTTAATGTGGGGTAAAAATGCAGATTTCATCAGTCAGTTAAGAATAGCGAATTTTATTGTTCGATACGGAAAAATGCATATTTCATGGACAAAAACGGAAAAAGGTGTGAATCTCATCAATTGGGCACAGAAAAATCCCGAATATGGTCGACTGCTTTCGTAAAAAGCTCAACTTTAGTCGATCGGGAACGAAAAAATCGCTTTTGGTAAGGCACGGAAAATTTGCGAGCGTTGTCAATCGGGAACGAAAAAGTCGCAAATATGGTTGATCAGTTTCGTAAAAAGCAGATATACAGTTGATCTGGAATGAAGAAAAAAAATCGCAAATTACGTTGATATGGCGAACAAAAATTGACAATTCCATCGATCAGGAAAGAAATTATCGCAAATATGGTCGATCTGCTTTGCATGAATTTTGGCGATCGAATGCAAAATACTCACAAATCTTATCGATTCGGAACAAAAAATCACTAATTTTGTTGATAGGGCACAGAAAAACTGCAAATTTTTTTTGATAGGGCACGGGAAAAATTAAATAAATCTTTGAGCGTCTGCAGAACAATCTTGAGTTTCGTCAGTATCCGAGAAAAAAAATCAGGGATTTCATCAGTTTATGGCAGGAAAAAAATGCATAGCTCGTCATTCAATTAAGAAATGCATATTTCTTAGTTCGTGTACGGAAAAATTCGTATTTCATTGAACAAGAACGAAAAAATGTGCTAATTTTGTGGATTGGGCACGAAAATCGTGAATTTTTTCAATCAAGTGAAGAAAAATCGCAAATTTTGCAGACCGTTTGTGGAAAAATCCCAAATTTCGTCGATCACACCCAAAAAAATAGTGAATTTCATCGATTAGGCATGGAAAAATTCTGAATTTCGTTGATCGGCTTCGCGAAAATTGCGAATTTCACAGATCGGGTGCGGAAAAATTCTGAATTATGTCGATCAGGTACGGAAAATTCGCAAATTTTCTCGATCAGTTTCGAAAAAAAGCACATTCTTTCGATTAGATGCTATTTTGCATTCCTGTTTTAGCACCTTTTATTTAGACTGTGCAGTGTACATACCTCTTTGAAGAGATCCAGGGGGGGGGGGGTCATGACTCCCATGACCCCCCCCCCTTGGATCCGCCACTGTAAGTCGGGAGGTAAAAGCACTGTATTGCCATACCTGTCGTCGGTTAAGTGGTTAACGAATGATGTTTTTCTGATGATCTGACAAAATTTGCACCATCTACCAATCCTCTGAAGAAATTCACAATTAACACGTTCGCTGCCGCTTATGTGAAGATGTGATGATAGTTAATGCTGCACTGTAAAAGTGGGTTTTCCCCAGAAGCCGATTTACTTTTTATAACAAAGAATCAGTGAAAGATTTTCCCGCACCAGTGCGTGACTGGAATGGACATCACAAGCTGGCGGCTGAGTGGCCCTTTAATGTTGGCACCTTATAGCGAATGTGTTAACAAAATTGATTTTTTTTTTCTGTGACCATTTGTATGATAGTCACTTTTTTTTTTTTGTCCAAAATTTCAGATTGATGGCTTTTTTAAAAAATATATTTTTGATTGAATGTCTTAAATTTTTGGAAAATTCAGATCAGAATAACCCCTGGGTCGTTTAAGTGAATTTCGTCTCAGGATATCCTAATAAAAAGCAAATTTCGTCAAAGTATTGCAAAATAAATATGTGAATTTCATCTAAATAGTCAAATTATTATACACAAACACAATTAAATTTAATATCTTTTTAAAGTAATTGCTTTGTTACATAGGGCAATTAGGTTGTTACTACTAAATTGGTATTTTTGTATTGTAATTTTACTGACAATTTTTAAGATTTTAATTTTTAGCATTGTTTTGATAAATAAAAATTTTACTACAAAATATATTTTTGGACAGTTTTAGACAGAAGGGTTTTAGATAGTACGGTTTAACTTTAACCCTTAACTACTGTTAGCAGTCTCACAGACCGCTGAGTTTTTTAAGTTTTGGATAATGGACAAATTTTGTTTCTGTTCGATACATATTAATATCTCTAGAGACATTTGAATAGCTGAAATTTATTTATTATAGTCCTGTAGTTTAATACAAAAATAGTATTCTGAGAGTTAATTTAACATTTTTATTCTTTAGATTAAGTGGTCCGATAGATCGCTGACGGTAGTTATGCAATAATTTTTGTCACAGCAGTTAAAGGTTAAACCATGGATTTTACCATTGTGTCCAAAACCTTTACAACCTTGTTTTAAGATCTGATTTGTTTGAAGTCTAATAGAATTAGAGATGTTTTTATGGGAATTACCACAGGGTACATAGGAAGTGTTAAAATTAACTGCCAGTGCATCAAGTGTTTAAAACGGTCACTGAGTGCATAATATATTCATATATTTTAATTCATAATGATATTAATAAGAATTGAAATGTCTGTATGTATCTCTTGTATTTTCTTAATTTCTTCTTTTAGGTGGTTTTGTTGAGAAATTCAGGAAGGCCTTCCTTGGTATCTTTATTATTGGAGTATCCTACAGTATGCATTTTTCCAAACATGCAAGTTATTATTTATTTATTTATTTAAAAAAAAATTATAACTTTAATAAATTAAATACAATACAAGGTTGGCAAAACACCTGGTTTTTACGGGGGGGGGGGAGGTTTTTTGGTTTAAATTGTTATAATTTTTTTGTCTTCTACATATGTATGCATGTTTATTGATAAAGATATACATTATTGGATTATAAGTAGTGTAATTGCATTTTAAAATAATTATTCTGAATTTATATAGGGAAAAAAATGCATTTTAATTTAAACAGTATTAGCAAATAGTCTTATGTTAAAAGAATAAGCTGCTCTACAAAGTGAAACATTGATATTCATAAAAACTTTATAAACAATCTTCTGATTACTAATAATAAACATTTGGGTGTAATTTTATATATATATATTTATATATTTAGTTCAAATAAATTTCAAATATTTCTTGGGATTTTGTTTTTTAGTGACAGTTTGAAGTCAACATTTTTGGTCATTATAGATTCTAGTGGTGTACCGAGTAGTACTTTGGCCGAGTACCGAATGCCGAGTACCGAGTAGTTGTGTAATAAGAAAATAAAACACTGATGTGCGCATAATATTAGCTTAGGCGTACATATATCTATACCTGTGTGTATGTGTACATATATATAATATACATATATAGTATAAATAAATTAACTCATTAAATTTGAAATTTATTTGGGCACCTTTTAAAGACAATCTTTGGCAGTTCAAAAACAATAAAAAAGGGAAATTGATACATAAAAAGTACAATTATTAACCAATATAAAATTAAAATATTCTTTAACCCTCCAATGTATTCTGAGCATTGAAATCTGTCTATCAAAAATAAAAATGTTTATTGGTTACTGTAACAATTCAATTCACTAAATAATGCAAAACATTTCATATTTATTTTGTAACTGTCTGTACTTTATTTTCTTTTGATTAAAAAAAAAAAAAAAAAAGTATTGGCTTTGCTGGGTTTTTTTTTCATTTTTCATGTGAAAAGATTAAATTATATTATTTTAAATTTATTATTTTTTAAATATCTCAGTAAAAAACTAACCTTTTTCAATGAAAATTATAAATGTGTGAATTAAGAATGCCTTAAAAAGAAAGCTCTAGAATTGATGAGTGTAGATAATCCAATACTTGAAAATCCACCAAAGAAACAAAAAATACATCATGAGAATGCTAATGTAGACGAACCAGAAGAGAATGCCAGCAAAAAGTTCGTCTATTTTCTGGGAATGTTTTGAGGAAATTGCGAATGAGCAAAAAAATTGTGGCACTAGTACTTGTTTAAAATCTCCGCATGAAGAATTGGTACAAAAAATGATACAGGCTTTCTTAACAGAAGACTTATGTAAAACTGACACTCCATTTGCATAGTGGGAGGAGAAGAAAAAAAAAAAAAAAACTTTTTCGAATATGTGCAATTTTGCAAAAAACTTTGATGTGGATCTTTAACAACTGTTTATTCTGAACATATATTTTCCGAGACAGGCCAAATTTATAGTAGTAAAAGAAATGTCCTGTCTACTGATAATGTAGAATGTTTGGTGTTCTTGCACCATAATTTGGAATATAATAAATTTAATAGTTATTTTTTTATTGCATTTATCATATTTTCAGTTTCTTTATCCAAAATAAGTCTTTTCTGTTTTCCTATATATCAAAAAATTATTTTTATTTGTATAAATGTGAAATTTTATGAGGATTTTTGTTCTTAACTTTTTCTATGTTTTGCAGACATATTGTTAAATACAGAATAAATAGTTTTATGAATTACTAAATATATTATACATTGATATTCGAATAACTTTTTACAGATCAGTTATAAATTTATATGCTTAAAAAATGAAATTCTTACAACTACTCGGTATTGGCCGAGTATTCGGCAAAATTTAGCCGAATACCGAGTACTCGGCAAATTGGCCGAATACCGAGTACTCGGCAAATTGGCCGAGTAGGCCGAATACCGAGTATTTACCGAGTACTCGGTACGGCTCTAATAGATTCTGAAGGTAACATGAAAAACAAAAATAAATGAGACTGTTATTAAAATGCTATAACTAACATCCAGTCTTTGAATACTCTTTTTCAACTTCATATTTTGATTTTAATGCTTAAAAAAACCTCCCAAATTAAGAAAAGTTCCTGTTACAGCTAATCTTCAATGATCTTTTGTGCAAAATCTTAAAGATCTTATGTTATTGTTAAATGATCTGCATATTTTTTTTTTTTTTACTACATATTTGAAGTTATCTTTAGAGCATTAGATATGTTTATCAGTGCATACTGATTTTAATCCTATGCATAAAAATAATGACCTAAACCCACTATATCTAATGCTAATTGTTGAAAAAAAGTGTTAAAAGTAGAAATTATTTGTATCTAATAATATGAATCATGTAAATTATAAAGAAAAAAAAAGAGAATGTCATTAAATCTCATCCTTGATGAAATGAGAGAAAAAAAAGTCAAATTAATAATCAATAATGTATGATTAAATATTCATTATAAAGATTAAATGTAGCTTTCCTAAATTATTCAATGAAGCTTTCCTCATAAAGATACATTACTAATTCACATCAATGTCATGAAAAATTAAAGTAATTTTATTTCAAGTTTAGCCAGACTTATAACTAAAAAAATTTAATACATAAATATAATTGATAACAAGATTATAATTACTTGTGATATAAGCAATAGCTTGAATATTTTCAGAAATAAATTTACTCTTCCTTCGTAAAAAAAAAAAAAAAAAAAAAAAAAAAAAAAAAAAAAACTACAAATTAAACTATATACATAGAATTGATAAAAAGCTAAATAACTCAAATTTTCTCCCTATATCTGAACTGAATGTTTCCTTGTTTACATCCATAAATTATGTGCATTTACGGTTGTGGATTTGAGGGAAACTACTGTATTAATTCTAGTTTTACTTTTTTTACTTATTTTTAAACATAACAATTTGTTGATTTTACATCTTTATGCTACTACTACTACTGCAAATTACATTAGACAAAGTTATATAGTGAACCCCTCTGTTATTACATACATGTTATTAAATGTTAAATTTTAAATATGGAAAATGACATTGAAGTGTAATAGTAGGGCAAATTTTTTCTAGAAACTAAAATTAAAATCAGCTGTATTTACAGAAAGATTTATTTGTGCAAACAGAATTGCTATAAGTTTAAAAAATAGAAAAGCAGAGTGCTGCTTATGAGAAAAAGCCGCTATTTAATTCTTAAGGTCCAGTAGCTACAGTTTGAAAGTTTGATTCCTTGTTTGCAGAGTTTGATAATATAGATGAAATGCAAACACTGTTTGGAAAAATTTTTGACAGTTAGCAAATAGTTTTGAAGTTTTTTACAAATCTCTTTAAATTATCAAGACTCTGGATAGAGAATCAGTTAGAGATGCACCGAATGTGGATTTTTGCAGGATAATGGATATCTGGTACAAAATTTGCCCGATATCTTGTATCCAGCCGAATAATTTCTTATATTTAATTTTAATATCTCAATTCTATGCTTGTTTAAAGAAAAAAATATTGTAATTTTATGTTATTCAAGGATTAATAGATTTTAATTCACTTATTAAGTCAGTTATTTAAACAAATGCATAGTAATAATTAAATATTGAAATTTAATATTTTGCTTTTTCAATTTTACTTATAAAACTTCTAACTTTACATGCATATTGTTTTCTATCTTTTCTTTAGTCTATCACAAGATTTAGGTAGTGTTTTGATGTTTTATGTAGATGCATTGTATCGACTAACATAACAACAAAAAAAAAATTACCCTGTTGACGCATAATTAACAAAATGGGATAGTTATGTTTGTTACTCCTCTTGACTGTGAGTGAGAGTTAGTTTTCTTATTAAGCTCTTTTTGTATTGTACAGCAAGTCTTAGAATGAACTTTATTTAAAAGGTCACTTGCAATTTTAACATGACTGGAGACTTATAACAAGGTGTAATTCAATTGCTTTGAAAATTTTTACTAAAATGTTTTTAAAAAAATGCAATTTGTATATTTAATGATTTTTTGTTTTTACCACAATTTTTTCTATTGTTGACTGCTTAACTTGTGCAATTGATGTTCCACAAAATTTGAAGGGTTTCTTTAATATCAGCACCGTTTTTATTACATTTTAGTCTTGATTTTCTAAACAAACACACTTTGAATCTGGAGTATGAATATTCATAATTAAACTCTTTAGTTTGCTAGAAGCTATTTTTCTACATGGTTTTTAATCCTCAATACTTTAGCACTTACAAGATGTCCCCATTGTACACATTTCTGACTCAAAATTTTTGATGTATTAACAGTAACTTCATAAAACTTTCAGATAAGATATTTATACCTTCTGTTGATATTCATAACTCAAATAATTAGTAAAGTTAATAACAAAACACTTGAAGTATAAAAGTCAACTAGTTCATTACTGCAATTAAAACTGAAAGCAAAACAAAGTTACAATTGATATTCTAGTTTTGGTTTTGCAACTACAGTTATGACAGAATAATTGAACACTAGAGTTAAATTTTGACTGGTGAAAATTACAATAAAACTTTTCAGAGATAAAATTACTTCATTACTGAAATTTTAAGAACAATTAAGAGAAATAGAAAATTTGAAGTTGTAGTACATATTCTAGTTTTGATTTTACAATTGCTGTTATAGATTATGACAAAATATTGTCATACTTTAAATATATCTTCATTCACATATAAAACATTATGATTTCATAATTGTGAAAATATACAAATATTTATTTTTGTTAACATTGCTTTTTAATACGATAAGGTTAGCAAGGAGCAAATTAATTTTATATGTTAATTTAAATGTAAAAAACAGAATTTAAAGTTTCCCTATCCAGCAACTGGATATTGAAATATTTGGCCAGAGCGAATATCCGGTTTGAGTGCCAAATAAGCAGGATATCCGACAGTAGTCAAATATCCGGCACATCCCTAGAATTACTAGAATTTAGTTGCAATGTACAGTGGGTTGCCAAATTATTAGGGACAATCTTATTTTTTGCAAGTTTTATACTTCGGGTGTGCTTTGCAGCGACTCTCAGTAGTTTAAGTGTTGCAGAATTGTATTTTACGATTGTCAATACCTCTATAATTATACTTTTAAGTACTTTTGGTATGTTAAAAGGTTTGTTTGTTTTCTATAAATATTTTAATAACGGGAGAGACGCGGAGTCTGTTATACATGAAATAGTGGAAGATGGTTTTCTTTCATTTAAACAAAATTCTTTTGGTTTTTTTTTGGAAAAGTTAAGAAATATATGTGAGTATTATCTTTCTTTTATTGATTAAATGTTTGTTTTTTGAAAAATTGCTTACAATATTAATTAATTTTATATTTTTATTGATTTCAGTATTGGTCAAGGGGTTGATTTGTCCCCTAGGAAAAAATCTAAGGTAAAAAACCCTTTTCCCGCATACACTTCATTCCCAAAGGAAGATAGCAGAGCTTACTGGAGTTTTCAAGTCAGTAGTCAACAGGATAAAAATAAATCTGAACAAAAACTAGCCACTTTTGCTTAAAGAAAAGGGTAAAAATGGAAGAAAACGCATAACAAATCCACATACCGATATGAAAATCTGGGATATCTGTTTAGGAAACCAAAAGAAAAGTATGGGACTCCTTACTCAGACCTTTCAAAAATATGGAATACAAGTTTCTAAGGGAAATGTGTAGCGCAGATCGGCAGAAGTAGGGTTGACAGAACATTGTCCAATCAAGAAAATACGGTTGACAGAAGCGATGAAGAAGAAGCGCTTTACATGGGCTCGTAAGCACTGACAGAAGACTGGAGTAAGGTCATTTGTTAATATAATTATTATTTATATCATTTAAAATCATTTATTTATAAATTGTGAAAATATTTAAGTTTTTCAGGTGTGTTTCTCAGATGAATGAACTTTTGAGATTTTAGCCGATAAAAGCAACATTGTCAGGCGACCCCCAAGCTAAAAATACCGCCCTAACTGCATCATAGAGAGTGTTAAATACTCTGATAAAACAATGGTGTGCTGTTTTATAAGCGCTAAAGGGGTTGGATGCTTCTATATTGTCCAGGGAACCATAAAACAAGACCAATAAAGTCAAGTTCTGGAAACTTGGCTGGTGTCGCAAACTGAAGAATGGTTCTCAGATGGTGAAGAGTTCATGTTTATGCATAATTCATCACCTTGCCATAAATCTAGAAGTGTTGCAAAGTTTTTGGGAGCCCAAATATCACAGTTTTACCCTCGTCTGTCAATTCTACAGACATGAACCGCATAAAAAAACTTAAGGAAGATCACTAAGGCGGAAATCACCAAAGATATGATTACAACCATGGTACAACTCATCGAAAATTTAATAAATGTATGGAATCACAACTCTAAAATAAAAGAAAGTGCCAGAAATTGCACAGCAATCATGCCGAGACGCATCAAAGCACTCCTTAAAGCGAAATGAAATGTCACCAAATACTAATGCTCTTTACACAACATTGGTAAATTGACTGTATTTTATTTTGTTGACTGTATTTATATATATTTTTATCATATAATATTGCGTAAACACTTGAACTATAACAATAAAGCCTTTTAAACATAAAAACAGTGTTTAATTTCAAATTATATCCTAATATTGTACAAAAAACCTATACTTCATGACTGTCCCTAATAATTTGGCAACCCACTGTACCATGGCCAAGTATTTTTTTTGAAGTGCTGCCCTGCGTATCAATTTAAAACTTAAAAATATTAGAATTGGGGCACTTATGCTAGAATGGTGAGTACAATGCTTTTTTTTTTTTTTTTTTTTTTTTTTTTGTACTTATGCTTAAATGCAGATGTCATCAAAGATCACTTAAACATGAATTTTGTCTAAGGATCATTTTAATGCAGATGTCATCAAGGGATCGTTTAAATGCGAATTTCGTTGAAGGATCGCTTTAATGCCAATTTTGTCAAAGAATCGCTTAAACACAGATGTCGTCAAAGGATAACAGAAAAATGTGAATTTTATCAAAGGGCTGCAGTTAGCTTATTTTCTTCCATGTAATGAAATAATGAAAATATATTCAGTAAAAAATGTTGTCTAGTGGTTAAATCACACATAAATTAGTTAGTCTTAAATAAAAATTCTGGTATGAAGTATTTTTATGTATCTTTAATAAAAATTCTTTATATATTTAGTGTTAATGTCCTGTGTAATTTACTAATTTTCATGGTGTAAAATTCAGTTATTTTGTTTATTATATTTCTATTAATTTTCATGGTGTAAAATTCAGTTATTTTGTTCATTATATTTCTATATGTTTAATAATTTGATTTTGTGTGTACAAATTACAATTTTTGATCTTTCTAAAATTTCATTTTATATTGTTAAAATAGGTGGAGAAATTAGCCAGAACTTGGAGCAATACTTTTTTTTTACCTAACTTGGAAGGAATCCGGGTTTGAAGTATACCTGACTTCAGAATAAAGGATTGAAGACTTGAATGCCCATTTCAGAATATTCAAGAAAATATATTGAGAAAGCTCATGTTAACATATAAAATATATTGTATTTCTGCTATGACTTTTTAAAAAAGAATGAAATTTTTGTTTAATTGAATACTAAATATATAATTTGTAAGCAAAAATTATGTTTAATAAAAAAAAGTAGCACAATGAAAACATTAACACTGTTCTATATTGTCTGTGTCTATTTATTTCATCTATCCTAGCATGGTAGGTATTTTCAGGTGGAACATAAGGACAAGAACTGGCAGATGATGCCAGAAAATAGCTAAAGTCATCTAATTTAATTCCAGCTGCAATTTGAAAAGAAGGTGCATAAGGTTTATCACAATTAAAAGGGGAGGGGGGTGGCAAGGATTTTTCTTTTTTACGCTTGTGTGCTTCACATTTTATTTGAGATAAGATGAATTTGGTGTGTGCATGTGTATGAATGCAGAGATAATTTTGATTAGCACTTGTAATTATCTATTTAAAATAGTTAGTAAATTTTTAACTATTTCATACAAAAGTCTCAATATAAAAGTTTATGCAGTATGAGTTATTATTCCATTTAATTACCTCTCACTCACCTCCTTCCAAAATTTGTATTGTCGAAATTTTATTTATGTATTTCTTGCTATTTAAATGGTTTATGCATCTTAGCAACAAAATGTTGTTAACTTAATAATTTATTGGATTTTTTTTTAATTAATTAATTTTTTTTTTTTTGAGTGCATCAATATCATATTGAATGTGATGAAAACAAAAATTCAAGAATAATTTTGCGATGAAAAATGTTATCACAAAAATACTTCATTGTTCAAGAGGGGAAAATCTGTGTTAACCCCTAGTTTTTTTTCCCCTATTGTGTACGGATTATTACAAGACAGATCCCGTAAAGGGAAAAGACAATAAAATCTGCAATAATTGTAAATAAACTTCATTTAATGCAAATTTCATCTTTAATAATAATTCTTATCTCATAGTCAAAAGCAAGTTGGCTATTGAACATAAACTAGATTATTTTTTATGCTTCTGATTAGTTTGAAAAAATAAAGGAAATCTCTCCCCCCCCCCTAATCCAATATACACATGCATGCCTACATATCAGAAAAATGTCTACTGCTTTGAAACAATATTTGATTATTTTTCATGTATTACACTTGGAACTCTAGGTAAATGCCATTGCAGGGAGGGGGGAGGGGAATGAAACATTTTTACTATAAAAAAGAAATTACTATTGAATATTTGAGCAAAAAATTAGAATATTTTTATGCTTCAAGATTAAAAAAGTTAATTCTTTCCCCTCTTGTCAGAGAAGTATTTGATTCTTTGGAATACTTTTTTTTTTTTCCCCAACATGGAGTTTTAGACAAATCGTATGAGGAAACAACAAAAATTAAATCTGCAATATCAGAAAAAAAAAAAAAACTTTTTAATATGTATATACATATTAATTTCAGCATTAATAGTAAATGCATTTTTTATAATCAAAAACATAAATTGAATAGTTTATCACAAGTTTCTATATATATATATATGTTTCCTGAACAGTTTAGAGTTGATATCGGAAAAGCTAGGTTTTTTTTTCTTAATATGATAAAAATGAAATACACATATGAAACTGAATGAAGGAAGAATTTATACAAAATAACCAAAAAAAAAGGGGGGGGGGAGCTTTTATTTTAAGCATAACACAGTGCAGAGAGATTCTGTATTAAGTTAAAAATGTAAACTACCTAATGAAATAAGTTAATAACTGCAAGATATTGGGGGAGGGGTATTCTCCAGTCTTAAATTTCCGCAATAAAACGTTTCAATGCCCCTCTATAAAATTAATTTAGAGAAAATCTTTCAACAATTTAAGATTCTGAAACTTCAGAATTTTTAAAAATGTATGAATCCCCCTCCCCCTTCCTCCAATTAATATAATTGAGGTATTTTAACTCTTTCAAGAACGGTGGTACATTTATGAAAATTCCCAATTGGTACCAGAATTTTGATTAAAAAATAGTTTATGATGTTAGGGAAATTTAGCTTTTTCTTGTTCAAAATTATATTTGTAAATTCCAGTATCTTTCATTTCAGCAATTTAAGTGATTTGACAACAATGGAAGTGATTTGGTCCTGAAAGGATTAAAATAGTTTAGATGCTGCAAAATAAATATTAAAAGTATTCGCCGACATGGGTATAAAATGTCTTTTGACTGGCACTTTTGGCACAAGATTTATATAATCCTATGTGCATCAAAAACAAGTACAAAATGATTATCATTGGGTATCAAATTTGTGCCCTTATATTAACTTTTTTATGCCAGAAATATCGGAATTCCTACGTATTTGTATCGAATACGTATCACCCATATCGCCGATTTCCGCCGTGGTGCCATATTTCTGGCACCACAAAGATAGCCCATCTAAGTATCGCCAAAGATATCGAAGGAAAGGACAGAATCGATACTTTTAGGTTACGAATCGCTGTTATCGAAATAACACCTCTAGTACTTGTCGGAAGATATCATTTTTGTATCAATCTGTTAGTTCTGTGTTTGCGGGGTTGTGCATTATATAGAATTTTGCATTATATAGATCACATTTCACACATCAATAGATTTACCTCAATAATATAGATAAATCTGGGTGAAACATATTAAAATATGTTACATTATCTTAATACTGCATTCCTAAAATTAAATATAAATTTTTGTATTAGATAGATTATTCCACATTTTGTAAAAGTATACTTTTTAAAAATTATCTAAATGTATCTGGATTCAAATCATTCATTATACTGCTTGTTGGCGCCACCTTTGTTGTTATGACGTCGAATGATGTAAGCATATACCCCCCGCCCACAGATGTTTACCTCCAGTTTGTTATGGACGCCGCCAAGGCAGTCACTGCTCTCAGAACGCATTTTAATAATAAACTACAGTCTGCTACTAAAGTAATCGACATTTTTTAATTCATATTTATATCGCATCGCAACATTAACATAATGGGCCGTCGAGCTCAGAGATATTTATATTTAGAAAATAATAATAGTTTGTTTAAAATAGTGAATTGACAGTGCAGACGAATAAATGTATTTTTTCTTTCTTCGAACAATTCAATCTTCGGTCATAGAACAACACATGCAGTTTTGATAAAAGTGTTACGCAATCATCGCAAGAAAGAGTAAGCACAGACGAAATACGAAATCACCTGTTTACCAGAAAAGGTAAGAAACATTCGATTATTCCTTTTGATTTCATAAGTTTTTAAAATGGATGCACTGGAAAAAATAAAAAAGAAACGCGCAACTGTAAGGACAGCAGTAACAAAGCCTGTAACTAAAATTGATACATTAATTAATGAAGAAAATAAGGAAACCGATGAGTATTTAGAAATTTTGGAACAGTTAAATGAAAAGGAAGAATCGCTGAAAAATTTAAATAGCGAGATAGAAGCTGCCATAAGTATTGCGAAAGATTATGAAAATGATATTACCATTAGTGAAGAATATACTGAAAATATCGTAAGAGCTAAATTCAAAATTAAGAAACAAATTAAGCGTTTAGAAGAGGGTAAGGTTCTCAATCAAAGTCAACTAAAACCTACTCTTACAAATGACTCATTTAATATTAAATTAACGGAAATACCGCTCCCGAAATTCTCAGGAAAACCGGAAGATTGGAGTTCATTCAAATTACAATTTGATAATATTATAACATCTAATGAGCAATTATCTGAAACTCAAAAACTTCATTATTTATCAGCAGCTTTAACAAACGAAGCAAAGGTTTTGCAAACGACAAAAGATACATTCGCTTCTTTAATTCAGGCATTAAAAGATAGGTATGAAAACAATAGAATAGCTGTAGAAATACATATAAATTCACTTTTCGAAGCAGATAAAATTATACAACCTTCTGCTAAAGATTTGCGTACACACCGTAAAGTAAAGCATTCACGCATTAAAGGTTTTAGATTACACAAGAAACAATCTTTCCGACGTTCTAATTCTGAATATTATTCTTCAAAAATTGGATAAAGATACGCGAAAAAGTTACGAAATGAGTATCAGTTCAAATGAAGTTCCAGAATTAGACAATCTAATACTATTTTTAGAGAAACGTTCTCAAATCTTGGAAAATATCAGTAAAAACATTTCAGCAAAACCCAAGTCAAATCAAGAACGTAATTCTAAACAAAAATCTCTCTTTGTTAAGTCAACTAATTTAATTAATTCATGTGTATTATGTAAGCAAAATCATGCAATTTATAAGTGCGATACATTTTTGAAATCAAATGCCTCTCAGAGAAAAGAAATAGCAATGAAACACAAACTTTGCTTTAATTGTTTAAGTAATTAGCACACGATTGCTAATTGCAAATCTAAAAGTTTCTGCAACATTTGTCAGTCACGACATCACAGAAATGCAAACACTTCCTTTCCGAACAAAATTAATGAAGTTAATCCCATCGAGCAAGGTAATAAATTAAATCCGAATGCACAAGAGTTTTTCGGACAGACAGAAGTTAAATCACTTCTATCGCCTTCCTTATCTTGCGTTAATAACGGAAATAAATCTGTTATTCTCTCCACTGCTTTAGTTTGGGTTTTTTAACCCTTATTCTGGTAGTTATTTACAAGCACGTGTAATACTGGACTCAGGAAGTATGTCCAATATTGTAACATCAGAATTTGCTGATCGACTGGGAATTCCATTAAAGAGATTGAAAATCGCGATATCAGGATTAGGTGGAAAAGAAATGAACATTAAATACAAGGTACATGCGAAAATTCTAAATGGAAATGGATCCTTTGAAACATCATTAGATTTCCTTGTTGTTTCAAAAATAACCGATTCACTCCCAGTAACAAAATTGAATATTCATAACTTGAAAATTCTTCATCAGTTAGCAGATCCAAAATTTACCGTTCCTGGCAAAATTGACATGCTACTCGGAGCACAATCCTTCTTTGATATAATAAAGGATGGAGAAATTCGAATTCCAAACAGCAATTTAGTTTTCCGAAATTCAATATTCGGATATATCGCAACAGGAACCGCAGATACGATCAGTCATACGTAATATTGTGGTTTTATTTCGCAGTCTCAAAGCATTGATGAATGTTTAGAAAAAATTTGGAAATTGGAAACCATTGATGAACCTTGCAAAATTCTGAGTAAAGAAGAAGAATACTGTGAAGAACATTACAAAACTACGCATAAAAGAAATGACGCTGGTAGATATATAGTGCAGATGACCACCAAGGATTTGGAAAAGTTAGGTGATTCTAAAGAACTTGCGAAAAAACGTCTGAATCAGTTGTGGAGAAGATTATCTAAAGATAAAACTATGAAGATATTATACCAGCAATTCATGCAAGAATACTTAGAGTTAGGCCACATGGAGAAGGTTACAGATGCTCAATCCGAACATCCAGATAATAATTTATGTTACTACTTGCCACATCACGGAGGTCTCAGACCAGACAAAACCAAAAAAAATTAAGGGTGGTATTCAATGCATCAGCGGCAAATACATCTGGTTTCAGTCTCAATGATTGTCTGCTAAAAGGAGAAGTGAAAGAAGACATATTTGAAATTATGACAAGATTTCGTATTTACAAGTATGCTTTTACTACAGACATTCAAAAAATGTTCAGACAAATTTTGATTCATCCATCTCAACGCGACCTTCTAAGAATTGTATGGAAGACAGATGAGAACGAAGAAACTGCTGTTTACAGATTTAATACAGTCACATATGGAACTTGCTGTGCACCGTTTCTCGCAATACGGACTCTGAAACAATTAGCCATCAATGAATCATCACAATTCCCTTTGGCTGCTGAAGTAATAAGAGAAGATGTATATATGGACGATATTGTTACAGAAGCATATGACCTAGATACAGCTACAGAACTCAAGCAGCAGTTATGCAACATGCTAAAAACCTGCGGAACGTCCATTCACAAATGGAATTCCAACTCAAAGGAATTGATGAACAGTAATCCATAGGAAGATCAAGAACATAATATTTCCGTAAATGAAGAACCAACATGCAAAACTCTAGGGGTTATTTTGAAACCCGTTGAAGATCAATTTATGTTCAAGATTTCAGTAACAGAGAAATCATCATACACGAAACGAGACGTGCTGAGCACCATTGCAAGATTATACGATCCCTTAGGTCTTTTGGGACCAATTATTACTCGAGCAAAGATATTTCTTCAGAAATTATGGCTCCTGAAGTTAGGTTGGGAAGATGAAATCCCAGATCCAATTGCAAGTGAATGGATAAATGTTGTGTCATCCCTAAAACTAATCGAAGAAATTAGAATCGACAGATACATTCTAACCGATTCTTTTCAGAAATTAGTGTTGTTAGGATTTTCAGATGCTTCGGAATTAGCTTATGGAGCTGCAGTTTATATGCATTGTACAAGTGAAACAAGTACTGTAACAACTAAACTGATTGCGAGTAAGCCACGCATAGCTCCTTTAAAGACAATTTCCATACCCCGCCTGGAACTCTCAGCTTGCCTACTTCTTTCTCAACTAATAGAGAAAATTCGGCTTTTTTTAAAAATGCTAGTAAGTGACATTTATTTGCATACGGACTCAAAAATCGCAATTGCTTGGATCAGTACACCGCCAAACAAACTAAAAACCTTTGTTGGCAACAGAGTATCCAAGATACAAACCTTAACTGAAAACTGTCATTGGAAACATGACCCATCGCATTTAAACCCAGCAGATGTTATATCACGTGGACTAGGTCCTCAAGAACTTTCCAACATGAATCTTTGTGGAATGGCCCCCCGAACTTTCACACACCTTCATCTTCTGATGAATCCAATGACAATATAGACATTTTAACACAAGAACTGTACTCGCATGAACTTAAAAAAACAGACAATGTCAATTTAATTTCTACTTCTGAAAATTCATTTGTAAATGATTTTCTTAACTTAAGTAACAACTACTTAAAATTAATACGTATTCTAAGTTTTATTTTCAGATTTATATTTAATGTTAAAAAATAACATTCGACGAAGTGGCCCACTCACAACAGAGGAACTTCGTAAAGCCAAGTACTGTCTCACCAAAATGGTGCAGGTAAAATCTTTCGAGTATGAAATCAAAACCCTTGAAAAGGGAGAAATTCCCAAGAAGGGCCAGGTGAGTTGTTTACATCCCTTTCTTGATAAGCAGAAATTGTTACGGGTAGGTGATAGGTTTAATAATTCTGATTTATCCTTTGATAAAAAATTCCCGATATTGCTCCCAAAAAATCATAAATTGACTTTATTGATCATGACATATTTTCATCTTAAATATTTACATGTTGGAGCCCAAACTTTACTCCATATTATTAGGCAAGAATTTAGGCCACTGGGTGGTAGAAATACTGCCAGAAAAATTGTCCATGACTGCATAATTTGTTTCAAAAATAAACCTAAATGTATTGAGCAAATTATGGGAAATCTTTCCTCAGAAAGAATTACTCCTAGTTCCCCATTCACTAATGTAGGGCCCCTTTTATATTAAATATAAGGGTCAAAGAAAAGGTATTTACAATAAATGTTATGTTGCTATTTTTATTTGTTTCGTAACAAAGGCCATACATTTAGAAGTGGTCACTGACTTAACTTCAGAAGCAATGATAGCAACATTAAAGAGATTTTTCAGTAGGAGAGGTAAAAGTTCCTCTATCTGTACTGACAATGCAAAAAATTTTGTTGGAGCCAGTGCAGAGTTAAAACGTTTGGCAAACATGATTAGAAACCCCCCAGATGTTTTGGCTGATTATTTAACAAGTGAGGAAATCGCCTGGAATTTCATTCCACCCAGGATACCCAATTTTGGTGGTTTGTGGGAAGCTGGGGTGAAGTCGTTTAAGCATCATTTAAGAAGAACTGTAGGAAATTCGCGATTAACTTTTGAGCAATTTTTAACAGTTACCGCGCAAATTGAAGCCATTTTAAACAGTCGGCCCCTCACGCCCATGTCTTCTGACCCCAATGATTTTGAAATTCTAACTCCAGGCCATTTTCTCATAGGTAGACCTCTAAGCAGTGTGTCTGAACCTGATCTCACTGGCGAACGCGATAATTATTTGTCTCAATGGCAAAGATTAAGTAAAATGGTCCAATTTATTTGGCGAAAGTGGAAATTAGATTATCTTAATAATTTACAAGCCAGACATAAATGGCAATTTGAAAAAGATAATGTTATTCCAAATTCAATGGTCCTTTTAAAAGAGGATAATCTTCCACCCTGCAAATGGACAATTGGTAGAGTTCAGGAAGTAGTTAACGGACCAGATGGTAAGGTTAGAGTGGCATTAGTTAAAACCCCTCAGGGTATTTTCAAAAGAGGCATATCGAAATTATGCTTACTTCCTTTGTCAATAAACTGACAAATTATTATATGAATATATTTAACCATTTCACTGTAACTCATTATGTAACAAAATGTTTGAAGTCTAATTATTCATTGTTCTATTCATTATTATTATATTATGCATCTTTATTGTACTGTATGTCATTCATTGTAAATTTAGATATTGTATTGTATATTGAAATGATATTTCAACGTGGGGCGGTATGTTGGCGCCACCTTTGTTGTTATGACGTCGAATGACGTAAGCATATACCCCCGCCCACAGATGTTTACCTCCAGTAAGTTATGGAGGCCGCCAAGGCAGTCACTGCTCTCAGAACGCATTTTAATAATAAACTACAGTCTGCTACTAAAGTAATCGCCATTTTTTAATTCATATTTATATCGCATCGCAACATTAACACTGCTCATTCTCAAAAACATTTAACGTAATAGTGATTTTTTATTTAAAAGTTCTAAATTAAGCAGATAAAATTAAACTTAATGCATTAAATTTAGTTTTTTGGACAGTAGCAATTTTTTAACATCTTTAAATTCAGGAGTTTTTTTACTTTAAAATTCATTGTTTACATCTGAGAAGTTGTGCATTACATGTAGAATTGCATTATATGGAATTTAATTATTAAGATCTTCTACTGTATTTCATTGACAAAAATGAATCTAAATTGTATCATTTTTATATAAATTTTGTATCTATTCCTTCCATTGCTGAAAACTTAATGGACAAGTTATAGTGTAGTGCAGTGCCTTTTTCAAGGCTTAAAGGTCCAAGCTCAACGCGGAAGATTTTGACAGTAGCAAGCAACCGCCTCCAGATTATAAATCATTTTATTTTCTTCAGTGTTAGGCAATTCATCCCTTGTATTTTTCTTGTAAGTATAAATTCTAATCTGTAATTGACAAAATTCATTATACAGTAGACTCCCTCAAAACTACATAGTTGGGGATCAGAAGTTGTGCAGATTTTAGAATTTAGCCGATTTCTTGTCAAGGTTTACACTTTTTAAACAGTAATTTGAATACAATTAATAAGGCAATTGTAATTGTAATGAATACTTATAATATAATTATTTATTAAAATAAGTAATAAGCTAAAATACAGGAGACTCTCCCAAATCCGCACAGCTTGGGAATGAAGTTATGCGGATTTTACAATTTTGCAGATTTCTGGTCATTGCTTTGTTAACATATTTTAAACAGTAATTTGAATGTAATTAATAATGCAAGCAAAACTATAATAGATGCTTACAATGTAAAAATAAAATGTTAAGATAGTAATAATTTAGATAATTTTTAAAATAATTAAAATATTAAAAGAAAAGTTCAAGATAATAATCAATAGTATATGATTAAATATTCATTATAAAGATAAAATATATTTTTCCTAAATTATTCAACGAAAATTGCCTCATAACGATACATTACTTATTCACATCAAAATCATAAAATGAGGAAGTTTTAGCCACACTTAATAACCAAAAAAGCTTGATTAATACATAAATATGTTTGGTAAGATGATTCTGATTTCCAATGTTAAGAACACTATTTTAAATTTTTTGAGAAATAATTTTTTTCTTCCTTCGTGAAAAAGCATGAATTTAGTAACATCAACAAAAATTACAAATTAAAATACATATAGAATTGACATAAATTTTAAAAAGTCAAATTTTATCCCTATATCTTAACTGAAAATTTCATTGTTTACATCCGTAAATTATGAGTGGATTTTAGAAAGTTGCAGATTTGAGGGAGTCTACTGTAATAAAAATTTAGATAATTTTTAAAAAGAACTGAAAAATTGAAAATTTTTCTTGAAGTTTTTAAAAGAAAAGGTCTAATTTATAATCAGTAATGTATGTATAAATATTTTTAATAAAAAATAAATGTGTTTATCCTAAATTATTCAATGAAACTTGTCTCATAAAAATATACAATACCAGTTCACATCAAAATCACAAAATAAGGAAGTTATATTTCAAATGAAAATCAAATTTCAAATTCTTTTAATTGCTTATAGGCGTTAATGCCAACATAGTGAAAAAGATTCCATGCCGGGAGTCGAACCCGGGCCATCAGTATAGCGCACTGACGTTCTACCGACTAAACACATGGAACGACAACCAGCCTGAAACTTTCTCACCATAGTGTGTTGGCAAGGCTACAATCGCAGCACAAGATGGAATATATTCTGAGAGCCACCGATTTCGGGGCAAACACAGAACTCAAATAGAACCAGCATCGTTGAATATATTAATACATGGAAATTTTTCCAGTCAGTGCGCTATACTGATGGCCCGGGTTTGACTCCCGGCATGGAATCTTTTTCACTATGTTGGCATTAATGCCTATAAGCAATTAAAAGAATTTGAAATTTGATTTTCATTTGAAATATTGTATTTACGGCGAATTTTCTCTCTGGAAAAATTTCCATGCATTAAGGAAGTTATTTTTCTATTTTAGCCATACTTACTAACTAAAATAGCTTGATTAATACATAAATATAGTTGGTAAAAAGATTGTGGTGACCGGTGTCTCTCATATGAAGCACTAACACATGCCATCAATGTAACAGATTCTCGACCAGGTGTTGCTGTGACTCTGGTCAATTTCTTTCCTTTTTCTCCTACTGCTTTTCCTCTAGAGGGATCTATGAAATCAATATCAGCAATATCTTGAATTTTTTCAGAAATAAATTTATTCCTCCTTCATGAAAAAAAAAATGAATTCAGTTATATTAACATAAATCGCAATTTAAAATATATATGAAATTGATATAAATAATAAAAAGTCAAATTTTGTCCCTACATTTGAACTGAAAATTTCATTGTTTACATCCATAAATTATGTGCGGATTCTAGAAAATTGTTAACTTTATGGTTGCAGATTTGAGGAGTTTACTGTGCTATTCTGTATATTAAATTGTTTTTCTCTGATTTTAGACATTAGTAAAAATTTTAAATAATGTACCAATTTAAATTATGCATAACCAAAAATGAAACTTTTTTCTTTCGTCTTGCATTTTAATAAACCTAATGAAGGAATATTGGAAATAAGTGAATAATTTGCAAGATCTTTGAGTATTTCACTTTATCTTATTGGCACATTATTGGATGGCTTTATAAAAAAAATGATCTTTTAAAGCAAAATCTCAAGTTTTGACATAAAGGTGAAGAATTTAATTAAAAAAGCATGTACAAGTTATTTTTTCTAAAGTTTGAAACAGCTTTTGATGCGTATTTTCAGATTTATACAGATTCTCAAATATACTCTAAATTTTGAAAAATAACTACTAAGCAGGTAAACAAATTTATGTACAATCTATTGATTATGCTCAAAATTTTTAATTACTATAAGTTAATGCAGCAGAGGACCTATTACCCGGAATCGTTGGGACAGAGGGTTTTCCGGATTTTGGAATTTTCTGGATTTCACCCTCCCCCCCCCCCCCTCGCCATGAAATTCGTAATTTTTCAAAAACATAAAAATAACCAAATTAAAACAATGCCATGTAGAGTATGAATAAAACTTATGTCTTGAATGTTTTTAAATTATGTGAACAAAAAAAATTGCATTATTCAATGATAATAATAAAATGGGTAACTAACATTCTCTCTACAAGCTCTACCTTTTTTTCTTCTTTACAACTACATAGTAATTCACATAAAAAATTTGATAGATAAGTTTTAATAAATTTTATTTCTTTCAAATAACTTTGCTCGATGACCATGCAGGAAATCTTTTTCCACAACGGTTTTTAACTATTCTCATGAGTCATTGTGGAATATAATTATTACAATAATATATGCAAGACTAATAATAATATTTGTATAATGCATTACAATGTCATTAATAATAGTCACTTATAATAATGTAATAATAATAGCAATTCTGCTGATGGCTAATTATAGTGCCAATATGTATATAACCACTATAATTGGACTATAATAATTATACAGTCAAAGTTCTATCATCTGCACAAGTTGGGGCCAAAGGTTGTGCAGATTATGGAATATTGTGGATTATGGAGTATTATGGATTTCATAGAGTATATGGTCATTTTATTAACCCTAGATAGAATTTTATCTTTATAGTCAGTATAATATGAAAAGGTAAATCTTAATAATTAGTTTAATATGCTATCTCAAAAAATGCCTTTTTAAAGTTATTTTATTAAAAAATTTATGTATATGTGCATTTAAATAAAAATAATTACATATACATATTACATATGTTAAGTAGTACAGTTTGTTATTTACTGTTAATAAAATAAAAGGGTTATATATTTAAAAAAATACATATTTTATTATGATTTTTTTCCATTTGTTTTATTTTTTATTTTAAAAAATTATTTTTGGATCACAAATTTGTAAACTTTCTTAACTGTTTATTTCACTGTTTACATTCGTAAAATAACGTGAATTATAGAAAATTGCGGATTATGGGTGCGCAGATTATAGAACCTTGACTGTATAATCACCTTATATTACCGCTATAGTTATAATTATAATGTTATAATATTATAGTAGGCGTATAATACAGGGTGTCCAGAAAATAACACCCTGATTTCAAATTTAAATTTCTCAGAAACAAATATCGATAGAATTATTAGGAAAGCTGTAAAAATGTTATACAGAAGTTTCAAAGGGTGGATATTTTGAAAAGATTATGTTCTGATTGCAAAGAATGCTTGACTTAACATTTTTCTTGCTTTAAATTGCTTGGTTTGAATGAGATTTTGGATGGACAACGCCATATTTTAAAGTTTTTTGGAACAAAATTGTTGGAATTTCAGAAATTTCAAAAATTTAGCTCTAAAAATATGGCTAAGTACCCTGAAAAACTCGTTCTCTACAAATAATCTAAAGCAAGAAAAACGTCAAATCTAGCATTCTTTGCAATCAGAACATAATCTTTTCAAAATATTCACCGTTCGAAACTTTAGTATAACATTTTTACAGCTTTCCTAATAAAGAAACCGTTTACCGCATAGTTCTATAGATTTTTGTTTTTGAGAAATTTAAATTTGAAATCAGGGTGTTATTTTCTGGACACCCTGTATAATAATAATACATTATAATGTTGCTAATAATGAAATAATAATAGTCAGTAATATTACTAATTAATATTACTGATGTCTAATTATAGCAGTAATATGTATATTACCGCTACTGAAACCGTGAGTAAATAGACTGTTTTGTAATGCCTGAGAAGGGAGGGGGATACAAGAAAATAAACAGAACTCTCCTGATTTATGTGTAATCAAATAATACAATGGCATAGTCATAATATTTTTAGAGGAGGGGGAAAGGAGAATATCTGATGATTTTTCTAAAAATGAATGCTATAACATAATTTTAAACTAAAATTTCACAAAAAAGCAATTTTTTTCCTAACTTCAGTAGTGGGGGGGGGGGGGGGGGGGATTCATGTTCCCTCGACATTAGAATAACTTGTTTTAGAGGTTGCACATTGAAATAATAGACTGAAAAAAAAAATAGGAATCAGTATTTTTCTTTTTTTTCAGAAATTTTAATATTTTAGTAAAAATTTACAAACTTAGAAAGTTTTTGAATGTACAATCAATGTTCTGCAATCCACACAAGTTGGGGGCCAAAGGTTCGACAGATTACAGAGTATTTTGGATTATATTTCCTTTTATTATTCCTAGGCAGCATTTTAATTCTATAAAGATAATTAATTTTATGGAAAGATAAATGTAAAATCTAATAATTGGCTATCTCAAAAATGCCCTTTTTAAAGTTTTTTTTTTTTTTTTTTTATATAAGAAACTGATTTGAATATGTGCATTTAAATAAAAATAATTATATAGTTTCCGTAATACTATTTGTTTTTTACTGTTAATAAAATAAGAGAGTTATATTGAAATAACTAAAAGTAAATGCTTTATTATGATTTTTTTTAGTATTTGTTTTAGTTATTTTTAGTTGTTTGAAAAAAAAGGTCTTAACAATGGCCTTGAATAAAAGACTGGTATAAACAGTGTTGCAGTCATAACAAAACCAGAGTGTGTACATTAAACTCATGACTGTCGCACCTTATAGCTATAGCTTCAATAAAGAAACAGAGGGTATACAGATTTTTTAAAAAATCCAGAAGGAATGCAGTATATACCTGTATATACCCTCCACTACATCCTTTGGTACAAATCAAGCATGATGGATTCTATTTTTGTGAACATTTGACATATGTTTAGATGTAGTATTCATGTTTATTGTTATAGTTTTTTCAATAAATGCAAAATATCTGGCATTTCATTTTGTAATTTTTGTTTGCAATTTGCATTTTTTCCGTTATAAAAAATATTCCGTTTAGGAGGTTTTCACTTTTTAAAATGTTTTTTCACACAGAAGACAAAATAACTATTTCAGTCAAGTTTCCGACATACACAGGCTCTCTTTACGTGCCTTAAAAATTATATTAGTTCAGACAAAACCTGCTTAAAACGAAACTACAGTTCCATGCAATTCCATCTTACCAGGTTTGATTGTATAATGTATGCGTTACGTGCTAATATAAAAACCTGTTTAAAGGGGAAATATTAATGTTTTTGTTATTTCTTCTCAGAAATTTTTACTGAATCTCAACCATCCCTCTGAATTGATGAGTCTAGATACGCCACTGAATGCAACCAAGCCCCACTCGGACCCAAGCTTCTCGGTACACTCTGGTCAAGGATGCTCTCTCATGCAAGGGAAGTGGAAAGAAATGAGAAAGTTTTTGAGAATATTTTCCTCCCAAAAAATTGGCTCTATTTCAATTTTAATGTCACTTCCTTTGTTTAATAGAACATATTTTCGATTTTCATTCGACGCTACTAAAATTCCTCTGCTTGGGAATAATGGTCATAATCACGCCATTGAAATGCATTGTGATAGAAAATATATGCTTATACAGTCAAGGATCAATAATCCGCGCATCCATAATCCGCAATTTTCTATAATTTGCGTTACTTAACGAATGGAAACAGTTAAGAGAATTCCAAATTCATGCTCCAAAAATGATTTTTTTAAACAAATAATAAAAAATTAAAAAAAATCATAATAAAACATCTACTTTTTAAAAAAATAACTCTTTTATTTTATTAACAATTAAAAACAAACTGTATTACCGAACATATACCGTAAAATACCGTTAATCCGCCCCCCCCCCCCAAACGTGACGAAAAATCATAAAATAATTAGAGGGAGGGCGCTTACACGGGATTTTTCCGCGATTGTTTCACAAAAATTTGCGGGGATGAATCATAAAATGAATGAATCGCGAATCTTTGAATGAATCATGAATTTTGATACTTAAAGCAATACTTGAAAAAATTTGCGTTAAAAAAAAAAAAAAAAAAAAAAAAAAAAAAAAAACGTAAATTCGCAGAAAAAAGGAGAAATTTGTAAAAAAAAAAAGCCAAAAAAGCGTGAAATCAATTAAAAAATCTCGAAAAAACGCACATTTCATCAAAGATTCATGATTCATTCATTTCATCATGATTCACCGTTCTCAAGCGATTTTTTTGAGAGGGAGGACGTTTTCTCGGGATTTTTTGAAAATTTCAAATCTTTTATGAAGTGGGGAGGGGGCGTTTGATCTGGAAGGGCGGATTAATGGGATTTTAAGGTAAATAATTATTTTTATTTAAATGCACCTATATATCAATTTTTTATTACAAATTTTTAAAAGGCATTTTTTGAGATAGCATATTAAATTAATTGTTAGATTTCATATTTATCTTTTCATATTATGCTGATAATAGATTTAAAATGCTGTCTAGGGATAATAAAATGAGTATCAATCATATAATACTCTATAATCCATAATATTCCATAATTCGCACCTTTGACCCCAACATGTGCGGATTATAGAACTTTGTATTTAATTTTTATAGGAAGTTATAGACTTTTTCAGGGACAGGTATGAGTTACACATGAATTCTTTTCTCTATTTCAAATTAATTGCATACACTTTTTATTTTTATTTATATAGCAAAAATTTTAAATTTTAATTCATAAGTATAAATGGATTTTAATTAGAATTGTCGAAAATATTTCGTACAAAGTAAATTTGCAGTATTTTACCCATGCATTTATCTGTATTTATGCTGAATCAAATGGCGCAATAACAAAACAAATGTGCTACAGTCCTTTTTTACCCTGATGATTCCCACTATGACGTCACTCGAATACTGTCCATAGAACAATTTACTTTACTGTATCACTAAAAAGTACAAATGCAAAAATAGGACGAAGGGTTTAAACAAAATAAAACGAAGATACTTGTCCTGAAACTGATTTTATTGCATGCATTTTGTGCCATTTTTGATATACCTAGATAAAAATTTGGGGGAGGGGCTCAATCTCTGGTGATCCCCCTGCTGGCTACAGCTTTTTGGGTTGCCTTTAAATATAATTTTTGAGTTTGGACTGCGGAGAACTCGACGCATTCAGGGTTCTAATCTTTATTGGATTTGGGAAAATGAGTTTTTCAGCTGACTAAGGAACCACCCCAGATGTAAGTTGTGGATTTAGACAAATGTGATATTGAAGGAAAGGCCTCCTCATGTACGTTAAAAAGTGCAATGGAAAACTACCCGTCCGAATCGAACAGTTTTCGAGATATCAGTACTTGAAATGTGTATGAATAAATAAATAAATTGACAGGCAGGTATATAAGTTGTTCGCAAGTTAAAAAAATTTTGCATTGTTTTTAATCCTCCCGCCAATACCTTTTCCCAAGCTACAAGCAAAATAGTTTATGCCAACACATTGCCACTTATAATACTCTTATGTACTCTATATATACTCTTGTAGACAGGCACTATGAAATTTTCGCTTATGGCTGCATTCGAAGAATTTTTCCATCTGTTTTGTTATTTCCAGCACCTTGTTTTATGAAAAATTTTTGGCAAATGTGTGCTGTAATGTAATGGATAAACTGTATGTGTATGTAGTGTATAAAATAGAATGTTTTACTTAGGTTGACTTAACTTGAGAACAATTTATATACCTGCCTGTCCATTTATGTATTTATTTATTCACACTTCAAATCCTGATGTCTTGAAAACGGTTGAAGTCAGACAGGTAGTTCCATTGCACTTTTTAACGTACATGACAAGATCTTCCTTTTGATTCCACACTCGTCCAAATACACAACTTACACCTGGGAACGTTCCCTAGTGAAAATTGTAACTGTATGTTTTACTTCTTATTGTTAAATCTGTCTCTAATAATTGAGCATTTTGTTCATGCAAAATTATTTTTACTACAACAATCTGTGAATCCTGATCCTGTTTATATCGATATTTTTTTATACAATGAAATGTTATAATCACGTATATATCTGTTAAGATAACAATTTATCTAAAACTTATTTCCGATCCCGTATTTTCCCCTTTTTGTGAAAACAAAACTAGTCAAAAGTACTACCTAATTAAAACCTTGCACAAGTATAAAATGTATGAAACAATATCTAAATTCAATAGGGAAAAAATCATGGTTATGACAAAATAAATTTCCAACAATTATAACTAAGAAGCTGTAAACCCGTCTAAAACGAAAATTTCTTCCAGCGCCACCTCATCTTGTCTAGGAATGTTTTACAGTGCTTTGCTTTTTAGTTGATCAAATTAAATTTTTCAAAACTTACAATTGATTCATATTTATAAAAAGTTTGACTTTACTAAACCTCTCCACCCATATGGGCGCCCTTGGGCCAGGCCTGGACCATACCTTTTACCTAGTACACTTTCTGGGTCGAGCCTTTTATTCTGAAGGACCTAGCCGGGGTCTAACTTTTTTCCGTATCGAACAGGGACTGATATCAATCTTCCTAGTCATTCATGGGCCTAAATTTAACCCCCCCCCCCCCCCCCGAATGAAAGTCATTCAGTTGGCCGGTTCTGGTCCATTCAAAGATCAGTAAAGTTTGTCCTGAACAAAAAACCTTTACAAAACATGCATAATCTTTAAATTATCATTATTTTACAACTAAATATTAAATTTTATTTTTTATAAAGAATAATACATGTTTAAGCTTATTAAAATGTAGCTAAATTAAAATATAGTAAAACATATGAAAACCTGCATGTAATGGAATCCTGTCTTAAGAGGTTACTTCATTCAAATGAAAATACCGATTTGCCAATAGAAGAAATTTATAAAGCTACCTTGGTTACATTTTAATATTTTTAAATGATTTTTGTTTGCTTTGGATAGCTGAGATCGATCTGTATGCAGGCCGCTTTTTACACCTTTGATTTTTTTATGAGGACGCTTTCCTTTTTCGGAACCGGTTTGAAAAGCAAAATCACCCTCTTGTAGAATAGCTGCAACCGAAATTGAAAAAGTTAAAAACTGCCTAAATTTAGATCAATTTCAGCTATCCAATGAAAAAAATCATTTAAAACTATTGAAATGGAACCGAGATATCTTTATACATTTCTTCCATTGGATTAGCATTAGTGTACGGGTCTTTTCATTTGAATGAAGTAGTCTCTTAACCTGAAAAATGTGTTATTCCATGCAAAATGAATGTACTAATAAGAAAGAATGAATATGTCAACAATTATTTGTGTATTATCAAATAAGATGTTAAATCATGGATGAAGTGCAAATGATTTTTATTTATTACTAAAGGCTAAAATATAAAAAGTAATAATAGTAAATATAATGACATACACAGGGTTCATACTCGAATTTGACATAATATATATGGGAGATTTCAATATATTGTCTCTTTGGTGTGAGACAAATGTTTTCTTAAATAATGGTTATCAGATAATCCGTTGGAAAACATAACACACACACAAAAAAAAACATTTTCTCCTGTATCAATTACGAAATGTCTAAATGACAATGTCTAGAAAGTCCTTTGTAGCATACTTTTTTAACACAAGGATTTTATCCCGTATGTGTCAAGATGTGTGTTCTTAGATTCCCATTCTGAGAAAATCTTTTGGAACATATTTCACAAACAAATGGTTTTTCTCCTGTATGGGTCAAGAGATGTTTTTTTAAATTACTATTCTGAGAAAATCCTTTGGAACATATTTCACAAATGAAAGGTTTTTCTCCTGCATGCATCAAGAGATGGGTTCTTAGATTACTTTTATCAGAAAATCCCTTAAAACATATTTCACAAATAAAAGGTTTTTCTCCTGTATGTGTCAAGAGATGGGTTCTTAGTGTACTATTCTGAGAAAATCTCTTGGAACATAATTCACAAGCAAAGGGTTTTTCTCTTGCATGTGTCAAGAGATGTCTTCTTAGATTACTTTTATCAGAAAATCCCTTAAAGCATACTTCACAAACAAAAGGTTTTTCTCCTGTATGAGTCAAGCAATGCTTTCTTAGACTACCATTGTCAGAAAATCCTTTGCAACATGCTTCACAATCGAAAGGTTTTTCCTCTGTATGAGTCAAGAGATGGCTTCTTAGATTATCATTCCGAGAAAATCCTTTGGAACATATTTCACAAACAAAAGGTTTTTCACCTGTGTGAGTCAAGATATGTCTTGTTAGCTCCCAGTTCTTAAAAAATGTTTTGGAACATACTTCACAAATTAAAACTTTTTTTCCTGTATCAATGGAGGAATGTTTTCCCCTATCCCCATTTTGATTAATAATGTGCTGTTCATTGCAGGAGGAATTTGCTTCTGTAAACGATGACATTTCTCAAATGAATTTAAGCTTGATTTCAGACGATAACAGGAACTTCTTCAAGGTGTCAGCAAGAAAAGATTGTCACATTTTCATCCAAGGAAAATTCTTGCTGAGTTTCAGAAAAAACAGTTTTACCTACCACTGAATCTGAAAACAGAAAGAAAAATAATAAATAAGACATTTTTAAATAAACTGCACTAAATTTTAACTCTGAACCAAAAACCGATTTTCCAATTTTTTTTTCCTTAAACAGTACACATTTTATGCATTAAATTATCAAAATACATGTATTTTTTTATGTGATTTAACTCGAGAATTTTTTCATAGATACAGCTACATATGAATAGGTGTGCGTGCGATAGAGTAGACACTGCCATAGCTCATATCGAGACCCTCCCCTATCTTGATTGATAAAATTTATTGGTACTACTTGGTTATCCCGTCGACCAATTTCCCGAAGCTATACAAATCATCAATCTGTTCGCCAAATTATGTAAACTGGCATAATTTTCATTTTAAATAATGGAAAAACGAATAAATTAGCAAAACATAATCAAAAGCACAAATAAAATGTTGAATTAAAAACCACTAGATGACATAACTGCAGGTGATGTGCCCAGGCAGGCTTCGAACTGGAGATCCCACGGTCAGAAAGCGAGCGTCTTATCCGCTGAGAAAAAGGCTAGCTCGATCGCTTCCCGCGAGAAACTCGTTTTAGTGGCCGCGCACGATGGCTGCCACATAACAAACAAATTTATCGTAGTTAATGTCAAATGAATGTGACATTTGCAATCATGCACTATTTGCATGTAATCTTATAGATGGCGCTACTTTTTGGCCGACGGTATAACCAATTAGTACCAATTTATAGTACATTGACTGCTTGTAATTTTACTTTTTCACCTCTTAAAATTTCGTGTATCTGTTATTCATGTTCTCAAAAGGTATATTAACAACATTTTTACCTTTTTGATGTCCATACATTCAACCGAACTCAATTTCACCTCCATTTCTTATACACATTTAGGTGGTCAAGCATCGAGTTATGGATGTTTTTTAAAGTTTTTAAATTTGGCTCTAAATTTTATGCATCATTGAATCCTTTTTACAAAAGTTGCTTTCCAAACCAGCACGGGGAATCGATTTCCTCTGAAATAGGGTTGTAATTTGTTTAACCCTTTATGGAGCAAGTAAATTTTTTGGTTAAAATGTTGAAAATGTTTAATGTCACCAGAAACTAACAAAATTGTCTTAAAATAAAAAGTGCTATTTCCGTCAGGTTGACATAAATACAAATTATCGCACTAAAAATTACGGTCACATCAACCCGTTTCTAATTAAGGTGTAGGTATATTACCACTGCCTATTAAAGGGTTAAACCAGATCAGGGGGAAACAGGTTCTAAACAATCAGTGGTCTCATAAATTGAGTGAAACATTTGGAAGGGTTTTTTCCACAATAACATTTAGCAATATTGAATAAAACATAAAACATTTGAAAGTGTTTGCAAATTGTACTTAGTATTATACTTCAAATTGCATATATATACTTTTTAATTATGTAATTAAAAAATATATATTCATAACTTTAAAATAAACAAGTAATTACCAGATTTGTATTAAGATAAGTGAACTCCACAGTTTATTCTGGAGAGGATTTATTGGATCTTTTATTATGTTAATATTTAATTCGGTAGGAAATGAATCCACACCTTTCGTTTAAACACATTGATAGATCCTGCCTGTTCCTCTCAAAAAAAAGTGGGGGGGGGGGGTGATTTTTTTGTGTAAGGGAATTGTTGCATTATTAAGAATTGCAGAGGTCCCTTCAATGTCAACTGAAATTTCATGGAAACAGACTATGCAGTTCCTTTTTCCTTTCATTTTTAAAATGCTTTTCAATAAATGATTTAAAACAAAATCTTGGAAGAGCGAAAATCTTTTTGCAAATAAAGTTATGTGCACTTGTATTGGGAATGCTTTTGACTTGTATTGCAGGTCATATTCTAAGCCGTGTAACCTATTTAAGGTGAACTGAATGTCACATTTAAAATAACTCATTATTGGCACATAATGTTATAGTTTGACGATGATCATTTGGCATGTGGGTAAGCCAGGTAGTATAGTTTAGTAAACCAAGCGGTACAATGAATTAAAAATGTTATCATCTTATGATTGATGGTAAATTTTGTGATTATTATTAGCTAAATTCTGTTTAACTTAAAAAAGAATTAACAAAACAAATCTAGTAAAAAAATGACATTTGATTCATTCTTCATCTGGGTGTTTGAGTTAGAAACGTGATCCCTATTTAGAAATAGTGGTGTCTTTTTGGAGTTGATTTTTCAGATAGTATTTTAGTAACATGTAAGACAGTCTTTGAAACAATTCAATAGTTAAACGGATAGTTTTGTTTACATTTAACATTACCATGAAATTACAAAAAAAAACCCTCACAAGTTTGCTAAATTATGCATATAAAATGTTATAAAATTAAAAGCTAAACAAACATTAAAATAAAATTACTAATGTTTGTTTAGTTTTTAACTTTACATAATTTTGCATATTTAAACCATTTAGTAAACTTGGGTAACTTTTTTTTTTACTTCCTTGTTATATTGAACCTTTTATGGTGCAAATGTCTAGATATTTTATTCGTTAGGAAATGAATCCACACAATTCACTGACCCTGACAAACCAATTCGTCCTTTCAAAAAAAAAAAAAAAAAAAAAAAAAAAAAAGTGGGGGGCGGGTTGATTATAATTATATCAGTTGATTATAATTATAGTTTCATGAACAAAAATTGTCTGCCTTGATAGCTATCACTAAATCTCAAAAGTTTTCCTTTCTTATTTAAGGACTCTTAATTGGGAAAAGCAAGAAACAGATTATTTACTAAACAAAATGTAGGAATTTGCATCTGCACATCATTGATTCCTAACAAGAATCCTAATAAATCACCATTTTAATCCTACTCATGGATAATTTTCCTAAATTATGCTTTACAAACAGCAAACAATGTAAAAACATTCTTTTTTATTTAAAAGTGATATTCTTTCGAATTGTTTTAAATATATTTATAAATTAACAGTTAAAAGTATAAATTGTGAAAAGTTTTTAAAAATGTATTGTAAAAGGTTTTATTAAGCATTTAATTCAGGAGAATACATTGATATTCGGTCGTCCGAATAGTTTCATTTTATGCCGAGCCAAACATTCGGCTTAACCGGTTAGTTTCATATTCAGCCTAACCAAATATTCGATGCATCCCTAATCTACATAAAAAAATTCCAGGGCTCGAAATGGAAAAATTCACAAACAGGGACAATATTTTAAAGTTTTTGTTGGCTTTTTTTTAATGTATAGACAGATTTATTTGTAAAGATATAAAGCAATATAAAAAAGGCAAGATTCTAAATAGCAATGAAAAAAGTTAGAAAGAGCACAATAAGCTACATATACATGTATATATAAAACTGAAACAATATGTTTTAATAATTGCATGAACCAGCACGATATTTACCATATTTTTACAAATCGGAACTTTATTTGTCATAATTTCAGGAACTAGAATATCAGTCCAGTTTGTTTCAGTAGTTTTTGAGTCTTGAAAGATTCCCCTTATTGTAGTTTCTGGAAAATAATTGCAAGTGTAAACTAATCGAAATGTTTATTTTTATTTTGTTTGTTTCATTATTTATTTTCACTTTTTCAATATGTATTTAATATGTAATACTGATTATCATGACTAAACACAAGGTTTTTTGTGGAGAAAATGTGAATATACTTCTGAAAAATTTAAGAGACACTAGTGTTATAATCTCCGTAAAGTATTGCCATCTTGTTAGTACAAAGCAATTTTTTTTCAGAAGTAGTGAATGTACGGAGCCATGCACTAAGCAATGGTGTGTGGTTAAAAAAAAATTTTAGTTTCATCTTGAAATTGTACCGTGAAATTGGAATCTATGTCGTTTTAATGGTAATTATTATTATTTTACATAAGTACGTATTTTAATATGTAACTTTGGTTAATATGATTGAACTCAAGCTTTTTCATAAAGAAAATATGTACTTCACTTGAAAAACTTATTAATGGCGCAAATATCAATTGTGATTGCGATCATTTTACAAAATATTTCTTAATTAATTAAACTTTTTTTGTTTATTAACTAAGGCAAATATTTTTCTTTATAAAAAAAGGCTGAATTGTTCTCATCATTATGTGTATTTAGAATTGTACTTTAATTATTTACTTTGTTTAAATATTTTTCTAAATTTTTATTTTATTTAACATTTTTGTAATAATTACTTGCTTTTTAACTAATAAATTATTTAAATATTTTACTTAATTATTTTAATGCTTCAATTTATTATATGCATTCATTATAATGCTTAATTACCAATCAAATTAATGTTTCAAAATTGTAAACAAATCAATGACACTAGAAATCTGCAAAAGTCTAAAATTCGCACAATCCCCTAGTCCTAAGCTGTGTGGATTTGAGGGAGTTTATGCTGTATTAAAATAAGTAATAAAGTAAAATAATGAAAATTGAGATAATTTTTAAAATAACTAAAATATTAAAAGCAGAGGTTAAGTTAACAATCAATAATATATGATTAAATATTCACTGTAAAGATGAAATGTATTTTTACTGAAATATCCAATGAAACTTCCCTCATAAAGGTGCATTACTTATTCACAGCAATATCATAAAATCAAGAAGTTTTATTACAGGTTTAGCAAGACTTAATCAAAAAAGTTTGATTAATACATAAATATATTTGGTAAAAAGATTGTGATCATCAATAATATCTTGAATTTTTTCAGAAATATATCCTTCCTTCGTGAAAAAAACACAAATTCCGTAATATTAACAAAAATCACAAATTAAAATACATAAGAAATTGATATAAAATTAAAAAAGCGAAAATTTGTCCCTATACCTGAACTGAATGTTTCATTGTTTACATTCATAAATTATGTGTGGATTTTTGAGGGAGTCTACTGTATCTCACCAAAAGTTATGGATTTAGGTAACTTCATCAAAATATACTAATAGGGTAGCGATTGGTCAAGGAAAAATGCAATAAAAAAAGAAGAAGCCTAACACTGTTTTCTTATAGAAAGTGCTTCCAAGAATATAAAGGGATTAAAGAACGCTTTTGTTATAATGAAATAAATTTCTCTATAACAAAATAGTGGTATTTCATAAATTTTTCGACTGTGTTTTTCTATATCCCTCTCAGCCCTGTACCCATTTCGAGAAATTAAAAATGTATTCAGGCATAACAGTATTTAAGCTAACAAAATATACTAATATTCACATAAAGTGCATACTTAACACCACTAAATAACATAAATATTATAATGTTAGACTCAATATAAATTTTTTAGAGAAAGAAAATAAAAGCATGATCAAATTTTGTTTTTTACATCAAAAACAGGTTCTGCTTTCAGCACTTACAGTGCTACGAGTCTGGACGTTAATTGTCAGGATTATTAAGACAGAACAAGTATCGTCATCAATTGAGCCAAAGTTGAGACTGTGTACATTTTATTTTCTTCCTGAAATTTTGAGTTTCCTTTCATTCCATTTTTCCCCTAAATCTGTTAAATAAGCTACTTTATTTTTGGATGTAATCAGGTTTTCACTCTTCTCTATTTTTCATTACATTCTCAAAGTCAAGTATTGAGTCAAAATGGATTTAAACATGATTCAAACAAATATCTACTATGAACAAATGTATGCAGCAGTAAGCAATTGTAATCTTGATCAATTTCATTACAAAGGTAAAGAAATAATCGGTCATGTAATGAAATGCTTTTAAGTTTATCCACTAATTTAATAATGCAATGAAGTGACGTATGCAGTCATTCATTAAATTATTTTGTAACCAATGGCCGATGACGAATAATGTAGTTTGGGTACAAATGATACTCCTTGTTTTAAATAACCCCCTTATGACACTCCTTAATTGCTGGAGAACCATCAGTAGCAGTGGACAAATTTTTTGACATCAGTAAAATAAATTATATTTTAGAGACCAGCTCTAGGTTCGATTGAATAAATTTTTATTACAAGGTTTTAGCATGGTCCAAAACAAAACTGTTGAGGTAAGCTACCATAATTTCTGACATATAATCTGCGGATCAAACAATTCCTTTTGAATCCAGAAATTTTATTAAGTAATTGAAGACAAAAAAATATGGTAATTTAATAAGTTAAATTTCCTTGTGAAAAATTTCCGTGTCAGAAAATAACTGTCTGCTCCACAGATTATATGCCAGAAATTATGATAGTTTTACTGCACATATCTTAAATTGCTAGGTTTGCCATGACAATGCCTCCCCCTTGACTGTCTTAATGCCCCTCATTTGCCTCTGGACCCACCACCATCCTTGGAAGGTTCCAGCACCCAATGGGGGGTAATACTGCATCCATTGGGAACTATGCTCTAGACCCTTGCTAACAGAAAAATGCACTATATGATGCTTGAATTTTTCTTTTAATTCATTCAATATTTCTCTTTGATTTAAAATTATTTCTTTTATGGTATAATAAAATTTTATTCATTTTTTTAATTATCTGGAGAAATCACGAAACTTAAAATTTCACAAAGTAAAAAAACTTTAAACTAATCTCTTCTTAAAATAACGCAAAAGAAAGAATTCTTTAGAATAAAATTTTCTTGTAGCAATTTCTTATTTATCAAAAGAAACAGGTACATTAACTTCTTTACTTTCGCCAATTACAATCAAAACAGAAATTTAACATAATTAAATTTGCATAAAATAGCTAAGAGTGATAAATAATAAAAAATAAATTAGCAAATAAAATATAGTAAATGAACACAACAAATAAATAACGAAAAACCATAAAAATAAAAATGAACTACAGTAGACTCCTTCAAATCTACACATATTTACAGATATAAACAATAGAACTTTCAGCTCAGATGTAGCGACAAAATTTGACTTTTTTATTTTTATATAAATTCCATGTATATTTTAATCTCTAATTTTCATTAATATGACTCAATTCATGCTATTTGGTGAAGGGAGAATTTCTGAAAATATTCAAGATATTGCTAATATCATTGGTAATCACAATTGTTTTACTAAATATATTTATTCATCATCAATCAAGCTTTTTTTTTAATATAATGTCTGGCTAAACATGAAACTAAACTTCCTTATTTTATGATTTTGACTTGAATCAGTAATATACCTTTATGAGGCAAGTTTCATTGAATAATTTAGGAAAAATGCATCTAATCTTTATAATGAATATATTAATATTACATTTTTTTACAATTTTCTTGATATTTGCTTTAAAAGTTTAATCATTTTAAAAAATTATACACATTTTTATTATTTTAGTTTATTATTTTAATATTTTACTATATTCTAAGCATTCATTATAATGTTGGTTGTATTATTAATTACATTCAAATTACTGCACTGTTTAAAAAGTGCAAACAAAGCAATGGCCAGAAATCTGCCAAATTCTAAAATCCGCACAATCTTTGGTCCTAAGCTGTGTGGATTTGAAGGAGTCTACAGTATTAAAAAAGAAACTATGTTAAATGAACTACATTGAATACTTTATTACATTGTACAGTTATTCTCTGCAATACTGCAAATTTGGTCAAACAGTCTGACTCAAATGTTAAATAGGTAAATTTTCATAAAAATTGGATAAATTGCTAGTAATTGTCAATTGTTGAAAATTTTAATAGCAGCAGAAATCATTATAAAATTTTAAACAAAAGTACATGTTCCCCATTCACTTTATCATTACCTCATAACAATACGTGATGATAAATGTAAAACTAAACTGATTCCTTAAAGTAAAACACTTAATGTATAATATATGATAAAATGAAAAATTTTGAAAATTACCAAAAATTTAACATTTTGTGAGAGGGAATGACTGCTAATAAAAGTACTCCCTGATTTTCTGATTGAAAAAAATGTCTAGAAAATTAACAAAAACTTACGCTACCAATTTATGTTGCTGGGCCGACAAGTGCTCAAATTAGCTTCCTCTTTGTGAAGGATGCTAGACTGCTGCTCTTCTTTAGTGATAGGATATTTGAAATAATAGCAATGTGTGAGGGAATGATGGTCTAACATAGGGAATCATATAATTGAGTGAATTATCTTATAATTCTAAAAATGAGTAAAATTTTTTGTAAGGTACCAAATAGGAACTTTATTTTGCTTAGGGTGTTTTTAATTATTATTATTTATGGATGGAAAAAATCAGGCAGTAAAGTATGGTAGTATGGGTTGAAGAGAGGTGAGGGAATGATATTTGCATGATATATCTTACATTTTTAAGTATTAAATTTGTTTATTTTTAAATTTTACTTTCTTTCCCTAATAAACAAACTTTAGATCTTTTAATAAAAGTAAAAATAAATAAAAATAAAAAGAAATTTGGAGCATTTATATAGATGGGAAACACTTTTTGCACTATTGCATAGTCCTGAAGTTTTTATTAGCTGTACTATGTTATAGTCATAAAATAAGGATTAAAGTATTAGTATAATTGAGGTCATGCTTGGTGTAATTCTAATTGATCTGGCCTAGAATGCAAACAATACTGTTACACTTGGTGAGTTACCATCATTTGAATTAAGTGCATTATTTACTACTTAAGTAATTTTCTTCAAAATCCAATCTTTTATAAATTTCTCTTCAATTTTAAAATATTTATTTTAGGATATAAGAAAAACGTGTCCAACAGTATGAAATTAAAACAATATGAATTAAAAAAGTTTTCTTAAGTGATAATTGAAAGCATATTTTCTAGTGTATGTTAGTTACTTACCTGACAGTTGCTATTTGACAAGTCAAATATTCAGTGAGTGGTTATGCCCCGATCCGGCAATCTGTGATCTAGAGAATTTTGGCCATCTGAAGAAATTTTGCTGTAAAATATACAATTCATTTAGCTTTAACACTGGATTACATAATTACCCAAGACAGAAAAAAAATCCCTAAAAACAAAAAGACCCATATGGTGAACTTAACAATATTTATCTTAGAAAGGTACGTAGCATATATACACATGCTAATGTGTATAATCAAAGTGGAAAATTTCTGGAAAAAAATTATCTATAACTATTGTAATACAAAATTTATGTAAACCATCGTATCATAACCATACGTATCGTAAAATTTTTGATTATATTTTCATATAAATTGAGGGAAATGCTGGGAGCAAAGACATTTTTTGAACCTCTACAGTTTACCTGTGAGCCGAATATTAGCAAAAATTAAAGTTGCAACATATTGTGTGTCATGATACGATTGTGTCATGATAAGTTGTAAAATTTTCAATCAAAAATTTACTATACGAAAAAAAAAAGTCTAACCATTAATGTATTTTAATAAAGAGGATGGATCAGTAAATTGATTTTAAAAATTAGCAATTGTTACAAAAATGCACTCATTACTAAAATACAGACGCCAACACAATGAATGAATCACGCCAGTTGGGTTCATTCATGCGAAGTGAATGAAACCATAATTTCAATTTACACAAAAAACATTTTGGTGTAAACGAGGAACTCAAGGAGGAGTAGAAAGCAACCAAAATTTACGAATCTAACTCTGAAATATTATCTCAGATTTAAAAGTTGACATTATTTGATTTTGAATAACTCACGAAATTTAACCTTAGATTTTTTTTAATAAAGCTTGTTTCGGTTAATGGCTGTCTGATAGCCAATATTATAATCAATGGTAAAAAACATAGTACTAGCCATATTGCCCTTGCAACAGTTTTATTAATAAATAATATGAGTAATTAGTCAACCACCTTGGAATGATTGAATCCTTTTCAATGAATCATTATGTAAAAATCCCCAACTCATTCTTGCGTTGGCGTCCTATGCCTTCCTCGTCTTGTTTAAAATATCAGGTAACTTTTAAAGCATCAGTTTATTAATCTCACTCTCTTTACTAAAATAAGATAATGCTAACATACTTTGTTTGGATAACCTCCTACTAAAATTGTACAATTTGCGGTTTGATAAAGTGACTACCCGAAATTTCATTGATGCAACTTTCATTTTGCTGATTGTCATTTGGAGCATCATAAAAAAGTTTTACTTGGAGTATATACTTTTATTTATTTATGTGTGATTTCTGCGAATATTATTCGAATTTAAATTTCGGAACAGCAATTTTTTTTTCCTGATTTAAATTTAAAGCTTTGTGTTGGTCAGACCAAATTTGGTTGTATTCGGTTTTATTAAATTTAAAATATTTTTTATATGATTGATAGCAAAGTGAAGTTCCTATATACATTTATCAAAGTTTGTATAGAATATTAAAGCAGTTCAAAAAATCAATTACAGTTGAACCTCTCCAATCCGGCATGTATGGGACTCGGGCGATGCCGAATTACAGAATTTTCCGGATTACGGAAATTCTAAGATACTGCAGAAATTTTCATCAATTTCCTTTCTTGTGGGCAGGGGGGGGGTATTTTAGGAATTAAATAACGAAATTGAAAAAATATAACGTTATCATCAGGAGCATTATATAAATCGATTTTAAAAAAACTATTCAATGCAAGAAATAAAGCAATATTACGTTTTGTATTTATGAGAAACGGATTTCTGAAAAAAGTATTAAGTTTGTTTGCAGCAAATAAAGTAAATCGTCATCCAAATCGATTAACGAAAATTTATGATTGAAAAACTAAATGAAATAAAAAAAAATTACTTATAATATAAGAAAAAAAGAAGACATCTGTTGGTACATAACCATCCAGAGCGCATGCCAGCATCCACTTGATCTTGACTCGAGGCGAAGAATTTCTCCTGGCGTAGCTAACAGATCAGATACAGGGAAGGTTACTCAAATCAGAAAAAAGCTCTTTCTTTAGCTTCTTATTCCCAACATCTTTCTATTGTCATTGAATAAGTGATTGATGCTAGATTTGTTGCAATCAAGGGGTGGTGAATTTCTCAGGGAATTATCACCCAATAAAAAAAGAATCACTGAAGACTGCAGAAATCTTTCACACAGTTTACTGTAACAATAATGTTCATCCCCATGAGATTTCCCTTTGTACAAGACACCTGAATTGAAGATAAACTTTAGGAGGGATATCTGAGGGATTAAAGGTTTCATATTAGGAAGTAACTACCCACGTATTGTGTTGCTGACAATTGGGCATACAAAGGCGAAGGAGAAGAATGTTAGTAACAAATTTTTAAAATGTGGCCGTTTCCGGTATTCTGAGTCCAGCTAAATTTTCGGGCTTCCACTACGAAAGTGTTAAAGCGCAAAATTTTATATTTTATAGCGATTCCAGCACACTTCGCAGACGTAAAATAAATAAACGTAGGAAAACATAAAATGGGAGGATATATGTATATACAGTAGACTCCCTCAAATCCGCACTCCTAAAATCCACAACTCTCTAAAATCCGCACATATTTTATGGATGTAAACAATGAAACATTCAGTTCAAATGTAGGTGCAAAATTTGACTTTTTTAGTTTTACATCAGTTCTATATATTTTTTTATTTATAATTTTTGTTAAGATTACTGAATTCATGTTTTTTCATAAAAAAAGAATGATTTATTTCTGAAAAAATAAAAATATTGCTGATATCATTGGTAATCACAATCTTATCAAATATATTTATGCATTAATCAAGCTTTTTTAGTTATTAAGTCTGGCTAAACTTGAAATAAAGCTTCATTATTTTATGGTGCTGATGTGAATTAGTAATGTACCTTTATGAGGCAAGTTTCATTGAATAATTTAGGAAAAATACATTTCATCTTCGCAATGAATATGTGATTGTACATTGTTAATTATTAACTTGACCTTTGCTTTTAGTATTTTAATCATTTAAAAAAATCTAAATTTTTATTATTTTAGTTTGTTACTTATTTTAATATTTTAGTACATTGTAAGCATTCATTATACTTTTAATTTCATTATTAATTACATACAAATTACTTTTTTAAAAATGTAAACAATGAAATGACCAGAAATCCGCAAAATTCTAAAATCCGGAAAACCTCTGGTCCCAAGCTGTGCGGATTTGAGGGAGTCTACTGTATATGACAAAATACATAACGGAGGAAAAAAAAAACAGGGAGAAATGTGCCAGATAATAGAGTTTTCCGGTTTATAGAATGCCGGATTAGAGAGGTTCAACTGTATAGAATTTGAAATTTGAATATCTTCATCTTTTCCGATATCTTGCCAGTAAGGGCTGTAGTGGCATTGATTAAAAAAACAAAATACAGCGTTTTATTGTTTTCTTAAATTTAGATAATTGCACTTGTCTATTCTCGTGCTAAGAAGATACACTGTACCAATAATGTTTGCCACTTAAAACATTTTATTTTCTTTGCAATATCATCTTTAATCTTTTATAGTAGCCATTACAGGTCAGCACAGGGCGAAATTTTCAAGTACTACAGTAGAAATAAAAACTTGGGCTGGCCTAATACAAAAATGAAAAGTTTAGCTTGACTTGTACAAAAAAAATATTGGCCCAGTCTCATAAAAATGTTAAAAGTTCGATCTGAGTGGATTACTACAAAACATTGATTTTTACATAAGTTTGGTTAAACATTTTCCTCGTATGAGGAGTTATAACCAAAATATTTATCTGAATTTTTTTTTCATGTTTATAATCTTGATTTTTATAAAAATGCCACCGGTTGCAATATTTATTTATTTTTAATGAATTTCTATTTTTTGTATGCAAAATTTTCAGTTATTATTTATATTGTTAATCCCTATTTTATGTATTGAAGTGTTAAAAATTTCAAATATGGTATACACTGAAATCCTCTAAGGCAGAATTGCATAGAAGGAAAAAAAATGTTATGGGCAAGTTCCTTTTTTAGTACATGTATTACATATCTTTTCTTGTGTATTAGTATATTAATTTTGTATGATCAAAACATTATTTGCTCAAAACAAGATTTATAGGTAGGCTCTTTTTCACTCTTTCTACAGTATTTTAATTTAGTTATATTTTAATAAATATAACAATCTACAGCTATTTAAAAAGAAAAAAAATTAATTTTTAATTGCAGAATAATGCTGATTTAAAAATATATGTACTTTTTGGACCAGGCCTCATTTTACTGACCTTTAAACAGATTAGACCATGTAGAGAGAAGGATTTTCACATGGCCTGTATCAAAAGTTGGACCATGAAGACTATGAAGGAAACAAATCCCACCTTTGTAAAAAAAAAAAAAAAAAAAAAAAGGCCTGATCAAAGAGTCTTGAACAAAAATAGGCCAAGCCGGGCTTGGCCTTGGGTCAGCCCATGCAGATCTCTAGTTTGCCATTGTAAAGCTTGTTGCAGAGCTATTTATTATGTGACACAAATCGTTTAGTATAATGTAGATATCTTTTTTTTTGTTGTTGTTTTTTGGTTGGAACAAATTCATAAAATTAATATTTTATAATGTGTGTTGTTTCTATGCCACCCTTATTTCATTGCATTCATTAAAAAAAATGTGATAAACATGTAGTAGTGGGAGTACAGTCGAAGTTCTATAATCCACACATGCTGCGGCCAAAGGTTGTGTGGATTAGAGGTCTGCACGGGCCGAAATTTCCAGGCCCGAGCCCGGGCCGGCCCGAACGAAAGAAATATTGGCCCGACCCGGCCCGGCCCGAAAGTTAAAATTTCGGCCCGAGCCCGGCCCGGCCCGAACGAAAAAAATATTGGCCCGACCCGGCCCGGACCGAAAGTTAAAATTTCGGCCCGAGCTCGGCCCGGTCCGGAAAAAAGTAAAAAATTCGGCCCGAAGCCGGTCCGGCTCAAGTGAATTTCTACAGAACATTGATCTTTAATCTTATGGAAGAGTTCTGACCAAAAAAAATTATATTAGTCTTTTTTTTTTTTTTCATGTTTATAATCTCCATTTATGCAGAAGTGCCGTAGGCTACGATATTTACGCTTTTAAATGAATCTTTGTTTGTTGTATGTAAATGTTTCAGTTATCACTAGTATTATTAATCCATATTCCCTGTAATGGAGACAAAAAGTCGAAAAAGCGGTATATGGTAAAATTTCCAAAGACAAAATCGCTTTGGAACGGAAAAAAAAAAAGAAATACATTCCCTTCTTAACAGATGTAAATGTTTAATATATCTTTTCTCCCGTATTGTTCTATTCATTTTGCATGGATGAACATTTTAAAAGAAACTTTCAGTTTTCAGTTTAAAAAAAAATTCCGTCATAATCATGTTTTTTTTTTTTTTTTTTTTTTTTGTGTGTATGTGTGTGTGTGTTTAATTCTATTTTAAAACGCCTAGTAATCTACGATTCTTTAAAAGGAATAAATTCTAATGTTTAATTGTAGAATAATGGCGGCTTAAAAGTAATATATGCCTTTTTTGCAAACATTTTTGGACAAAGCCAAATATTACTGATTTATAAAAAGTCGAGAAAAGGATTTTCATATAGGAAGATTCAATAGGAACTGATTGTTTTGGTCCATGAAAACTAAGAAGAATGGAATCAGTCTCGGCTTCGTTCGGAAAAAAAAGTTAGGCCCGGCCCGTCCAGCAAAAAAATTAAGGCCCGAGCCCGGCCCGGCCCGAAAGATTAGTGACTAGGCCCGGTCCGGCCCGGCCCGAGTCTTCAGAAGTAAGGCCCGAGCCCGGCCCGGCCCGAATGCCATTATTGGAAATCGGCCCGAACCCGGCCCGCGGTCCGGCGGCGTGCAGACCCCTAGTGTGGATTATGGAATATTGTGGATTATAGAGTATTATGTATATTATACGTCATTTTATTATTCCTAGGCAGCATTTTAATCCTTTAATCAGTACAATATGAAAAGATAAATATGAAATCTAATACAGTCGAGGATCTATAATCCGCGGATCCATAATCCGCAATTTCCCATAATCCGCGTTACTTTACGAATGTAAACAATGAAATAAACAGTTAAAAAAAATTACAAATCCGTGATCCAAAAATGATTTTTTTTCACAAATAATAAAAAGTGTAATAAAAATCATAATAAAACATGTATTTTTTTTTATTTACTCTTTTATTTTATTGACAGTGAAAAACTAATCTGTATTACGGAACGTGCCTAATCTTACTGAACGTTCGAATTGACAACTGTTCATTCGTAGCTATTTCAGTTTGTGCAAGTTCAGGAGAGTAATAGTAAACACAGCACCAGCTGAGAACTAAATATTATACCATAAAATACCGTTAATGCGTCCCCCCAAACGTGACGAAAAATCGTACAATAGTTAGAGGGGGGGGGGCGCTTACACGGGATTTTTCCGCGATCGTTCACCAAAATTTACAGGAATGAATCATGATGAAATGAATGAATCGTTGAATGAATCATGAATTTTGATACTTGAAAATATTTGTTTTTTTTTTTTTGTTTTTTTTAACGTAAAATCTGTTGAAAAATCACAGAAAAAAGGAGAAATTTGTAAAAAAAAAGGCCAAAACAAGCAAGAAATCAATTAAAAAATCTCGAAAAAACGCACATTTCATCAAAGATTCATGATTCATTCATTTCAGGTTTTGAAACAAACAACACTCGACTCTTATTTTTGTTAAACAAAAGATTTCTTAAATAATATTCATAGTACTATTTCATTATAGTATACTGAAGTAATTACTATTTATTTTACTTTGTGTTGGTTATTTTTTGTGCATAATTTGTTCTCATTTTTTTATACTTTCTTCCATAAAATATTCCTTAAAAATAAATCTCATTATTATGTAATTATTGTTCTTTAAATACATATATATATATCATTTAAAAAAATAAAATAACTTTAAAAATGCAATTTTTTAGATTATTTATTAAATTAATTACTAGATTTCATATTTATCTTTCCATATTAGTCTGATTATAGAATTAAAATGCTGTCTAAGAATGATAAAATGACGTATAATCCATTATACTCTATAATCCGCAAAACTCCATAATCCGCTCAACCTTTGGCCTCAACTTGTGCGGATTATAGATCTTTGACTGTAGTTAATTTAATATGCTATCTGAAAAAATGCTTTTTAAAGTTATTTTATTAAAAAATTTATATGTAAGTGCATTTAAATAAAAATAATTACTTCATATGTTTTGTAATGTAGTAATCCGTTTTTTTTTTCTTTTTACTGTTAATAAAATAAGAGTTACATTAACAAAAAATAAATGCTTTATTATGATTTGTTTTTCAATTTTTTTATTATTTGTTTTAAAAATCACTTTTGGATCACAAATTTGTAAATTTTCTTAACTGTTTATTTTATTGTTTACATTCGTAAAGTAACGCAAATTATAGAAAATTGCGGATTATGGGAGCGCGGATTATAGATCTTTGACTGTATTTAAATATATAATGACAAACCTACAAGTCAACTGTTAAAATGATGTTTTACATGGATAATGTTTTCCACCAAGATAGGACTTGGCAATTCAGTTGCATTTTAATATGCAAATCAAGTTTTAACTAATACTGAAATATCATACATGAACTCGATTAGGTGATTGTTTCTGTTGTTGAATCCCAATTTATGACCACCATAATGTTAAAATTTTGAGATTCCTGAACTTTGCTAAGATATACTTTGTTATCAATTCAATATCAGTTATTGGTAAATTTAAAGTCTTTCATTTCATGCGGTATTTATAAGACTGTATAAAATAGAAGTAAGTCAACATTTAAATTTTTGTATTCATTCGCTGAATCACTTCAAAAATGGGGTAAGTCACATCTTCAAAATACTTTTATGAATCTGTAAACAAAAAATTTCTATCCACAAATGCTATATGTTTTTTAACAAACTCTTTTGTGCTAGCTATATATATTTTTCTTTTTTCTTTTAACTTAATACTGTCAAGGATCAATAATCCACGCACCCATTATCCGCAATATTTTATAATCTGCATTGCTTAGCAGCAGTAAATATTGGGAATTTCTCCAATCTGTCAGTAAAAAAAATTACAATATTTGACAAATAGTCATGAATTTTGTGAATCAATTATTCAAATAAATAAATAAAAGAAAATAAAAAAGTATTAGGCAAGGAATTGTGGGGAAAATTGGCAATTTTGTAAAACACGGAAAAAAACAGAAACCACAGAAAAAAAATCTCATATTTTGCCAATATGTTGTTGAAAAATATCACGAATTCTGACAAGTGGATGAAAAAGAAAAAACTTGAATTTTGGTAAACAATCAACGAAAATCTGCAAAATTTGTCAAAAAATTGCAGTACCACATAATGATTTCTGTCAATTTCTCTGTAAAAAATATCATGAACTTTGACAATTGGTTGCCGTAAAAAAATTGCTAATTTTAACAATCAATCCCTGATAAAAATTTAATTTCAACAAATGATTGTTAATCAAAGAATGAAATGATAGCAAAAATGAATGCAAAATTTCACAATTGATTGTGAAAAAATAAATTGCAAATTTCATCAAACGATCTTTGAAAAAATTACGAATTTTCATGAAGCGATTGCTGAAAAAGATGGGAATTTCAGTAAAAAATCGAGGGAAAATATTCCAAATTTTGTCAAAAGATCACTGAAATACACAGCTAATTTTGTAAGATCGTGAAATCGCAGTAAATGCTGTCAATCTGTTACTAAAATTTACTGTGCACTATAATCATGGTTGCGGAATTCAATAATCGATCGCAAAAATAAAACTTCATTTTCGTATCTAATTTCAGTGTATGTACAGTAGACTCCCTCAAATCTGCACTCCTGAAATTTGCAACTCTCTAAAATCTGCACTTAATTTACAGATGTAAACAATGAAATATTCAATTCAGATGTGGGTGCAAAACTTGACTTTTTTAATTTTATATCAATTAAATATTTTTTTTAATTTGTAATTTTGGTTAATGTTATTGAAATAATGTTTCTTCATGAAGAAAGAATAATTTATTTCTGAAAAAAATTAAGATATTGTTGATATCAATTATAATCACAATCTTACCAAATATATTTATCTATTAATCAAGCTTTTTTAGTTAAGTCTAGCTAAATCTGAAATAAAGCTTCGTTATTTTATGATCCTGATGTGAATTAGTAATGTATCTTTATGAGGCAAGTTTCATTGAATAGTTTAGGAAAAACATATTTAATCTTTATAATGAATATTTAATTGTACATTATTGATCATTAACTTGACCTTCGCTTTTAGTATTTTAATCATTTTAAAAATTATTTAATTTTTTATTAATTTAGTTTCTTACTTATTTTAATACTTCAGTGTATTGTAAGCATTCATTATACTTTTGATTTCATAATGAATTACATTCAAATTACTTTAAAAAAATATAAACAAAGCAATGACCAGAAATCCACAAAATTCTAAAATCTGCACTACCTCTGGTCCCAAGCTGTGCGGATTCGAGGGAGTCTACTGTATTGTGCTTTTAATATTTAATTTTTTATAAATGAGTTTTTATAGGATTACATATTAATTTTTTATTATATTATACTGATTATGTTATTAAAATATTCTCCAGTAAAAATAAAACCATACAATACTGAATAATCCACAATATTCAATAATTTGCACAACTTTTGGTCTCAACTACTGTGGATTAAAGATCTTTGACTGTATGTTGCTTATCAATTAATTATTTTATGGTAGTTACAGTTGAAAACAGTGTACTTACATATTTTCCAATCCAGATCAGATACAACTGTGCTAATAATACTCCTACACCAACTTTTATGATTTATATTATAAACACATTTATATATTGCATTGCTAAGTTATTTACTAATTTTAATAAAACGTTTAAATTTTTATTTTTAAGTATAAACGTATGTGAAATTGTTGTTTTGAGTTTGAATGCTATAGTAATAAGATTGGCGCAAGTATCAACCATTTATAATGAACTATCTCATGGCTACAAGTAAAAAAAAATGTATTTAAGTTGTTTCTGCTTGGAAGACTTGATGGAAATATCTTTTGTGTGATGTTATTGTATAAATATGCTATTCCTGATCTTAAGATTTTTTTTACTCACTTACTAAAAGCACTATCTTGCTAATGTTAATCCAGTTGGAGAGGTTTTTCAATATGTAATCTGCATTTCTATAGTCTTAAATAATGATTTTTTTGGGGTGGGGGGGTGGCATTTGATAGCTGATATCGATATTTATACAAAGGCTGTTTTTTACTTTTTTTATATTTTAATTTTTTTTATATACTTCTAATTTTGGAGCTAGTTTTAAAAATGAAAGTATTGACAGAATAAAACCTTCTGCCAAAATATACCTAATAAAAAGCCAAAAATGATTTTGTAAGGCTATTCAATACAAGAATAAAAACCTTATAAAAATTCTAAAATTCAAACAAGATTTAAAAAAAAAAAATTCCTCCTGTAGGATTAACATTAGAAAAGGTATGTTTTGGTGTGAGTGAAATAGCCTTTTTAAGAAGGAAGTACAGACAATGTTCTATAATATGCACACCCATAATCTGCAATTTTCTATAATTTGTGTTACTTTACGAATGTAAACAGTGAAATAAACAGTTAAGAAAGTTTACAAATTTATGATCCAAAAATGATTTTTTTAAACAAAAAATAAAAAAATGGAAAAAAAAACATAATAAAAAATATTACTACTCTGTTATCCCATCGACCAATTTCACCAAATTACACAAATCGCCTAACTAATAGCCAAATTATACATCGTGACATAATTTTTATTTTTAATAACTAAAAAACAAATAATTAGTAGAATATTAATAAAAAGTCGAAATAAAAATCACTTAAAAACATTTATAGCATGTGAATCGTATTTAATGTCATTGAATGTGGCATTCACGATCATCCATTATTGGCATTTAATCTTATAGTTTGGCGATAATTTTTTGGTCGACCTGATAACCTAGTAGTACCTAAAATATTTACTTTTTAAAATATAACCCTTTTATTTTATTAAAAGTAAATAATAAACTGTACTACTTAACATATGTAATATGTATATGTAATTATTTTTATTTAAATGCACATATATATCAGTTTTTAAATAAAATAACTTTAAAAAGGCATTTTTTGAGATACAATATTAAACTAATTATTAGGTATCATATTTATCTTTTCATATTTTATTGACTATAAGGATAAAATTCTGTCTAAGTATAATAAAATGACATACAATCCATAATACTCTATAATCCACAATATTCCATAATCCGCACAACTTTTGGCCCCCAACTTTTGCTGATTATAGAACTTTGACTGTAGATTTATTGTATTACACTTCTTATAATGATGTTTCTAGCATTCATTACCTCTTATTTAAATATTAATGTTATAGACTTAGCCTTATTCTAAGTAGGTCCAATGACACCTGATAAGCCCATAAGACATATTATTCGTCTTTGTAGGATTCTATTTATGTATTTTATCATCATAAATCAGATAATTCTGTTAAGAAATTAACAGAAAAGAAAGAACTTTAACTGACAGGGAGGAGTGCCATATCCTGTTACAGTTGACTGGATTGGTAAAAAAATAAAAAATGGCAACAAAAAGACATTTTAGCAACATGTCAGGTTTCTTATGCTAATGGAAAAACAAGACTTAAAATGTTTATAAACATATATTTATTTAATAAACATTATATATTTCATGTGTTAAAATATACAAAATTTATATAAATATTTTTATGTGTATACATAGGAACATATATACAGCGTTCTCGCTATCATTTGACCAACGTTAGTAATTTGGCTAATTAAAAATAAAAAACATTCGCCAAATGAAAAAAGTATTAGCCAAGTAGCACTAAAAAAATTATCTTTAATCCTTTAATGTACCCCCTTTTTTCAATATGTTCTAGAATTGGCTTAGTTTTTATATTTGCGACAATGACTGTTATTAGTCTAAATTCAACTATTCGCTACAAATACGCTAAAAATATCTATATATTAAAAATATGTATAAATGGATATGTATGAAAAGTAAAAAGTAAAAGAAAAAGAAAGAAAAAGCAAAAATTGAGCACTAGCAATTTGGCGAATCTAATCACTTGTTTACTCGCCAAATGAAGACTTTAGTCGCAATTTTGCGAAATGGCGAGAGACAGCGAGAACACTGCATATATATATATTTACACGCTACAGAATATACTATATATACGCTACAGAAAAATTTCATTTAAAAAAAATTCCAGGAAATTGAAAATTATACAATAAATTAATTATAAAAAATGTGTACATAGAATTATTTATTTTCCAATATTGTTAAATGTTGTTGTTAAAAATCCATTCAAATGTTGCACTAAATTTATCATTTAAAATATAAATTTATATTTCTTTGACCACTGATGGTCAAAACATATTTTGACCAGGAAGGTTAAAACAGGTACAAAATATATAATGCTGCATATCCATCAGAACAAATATAGAATCCTACTTTGCAGGGAACTGATTTGCTGTGCTGGTCTGCAAGACAACATTTATAAAAACAGGAATACAAAATGTATACAATTCCGTTTCTGTGCATTTGATTAAAAAAGTTTAAATATATTTACATATATAAGAAAAGGAAAAAAATGCATAACTCCAATGCTTGACAATGTGAATGGGTATAAGTAATGAAGGTGAAATTGAGTTTGGGCTGAATATGTGGCTAGCAAATGGGTAAAAATCTTGTTTGGATATCATTCGGCAATATGTTGAACTAATAGGCGTAATTGAAAAAAAAGAACAGAGTTGGATGTGGTAATCTCAAAACTTTCTTCTATCTCATACACGTTAATATTTCCAGAAAAGTGAAGCATAGCAGCGTCGCCGGTTAGAGAATTTATGCCAAAATCTTATCCGCAACAACTTATTTCAAATTGTAACCAAATCTGAAATTTGATGAAAATCCATGTTAAGGAGACTCCCCCAAATCCAAAACTGTAAAACACACAACTCTCTAAAATCTGCATATAATTTACAGATGTAAACAATGAAACATTCAATTCAGATATTTGTATAAAATTTTACTTTTTTAGTTGTATATCAATACTATGTATATATTAATTTGCAGCTTTTGTTAATATTGGTGAATTTACGTTTTTTCATAATGGAAGAGTTAATTTATTTCTAAAAAAATTCAAGATATTGCTGATGTTATTGGCAATCACAGTCTTCTTACCCAGTATATTTATCAAGCATTTTTAGTTATTAAGTCTGGCTAATCCTGAATCAAAACTTCAAGTCTGGCTAATCCTAAATTGAAACTTCTTTATTTTAAAACTTTGATCTGAACTAGTAATGTTCCTTTATGCGGTAAGTCTCATTGAATAATTTAGAAAAAACATATTCAGTCTTTATAGTGAATATTTAGTCATACTTTATTGATTATTAACTTGAAATTTACTTTTAATATTTTAGTCATTTTAAAAATTATCTAATTTTTTATTATTTTAGTTTATTACTTATTTTAATATTTTTATTACATTGTGAGCATTCATTATAGTTTCGATGCATTATTAATTACTTTCAAATTTTCTGGTTAAAAATGCAAAGAAAGCAATGACCAGAAATCCACAAAATTCTAATATTCGCACAAGCTCTGGCCCCAAGCTGTGTGGATTTGAGAGGATTTACTATATTAGTATTTGAGATAGAAAAATAACAGAAATCGTAAAAAGTATCTCGACAGAAGCGCCACCTGGGCAGTGAATTACTTAAAAAAACTAAAGAATACTAATTTTATATCAGGGATTAACTGAATCTAAAGTGTCATGGAAATTCATGCATTAATTCCTGAGGTATAGCTATTGCAATTACAGTGAATAATGTTGCATAACAGTACCATCTGTAGATCAATTTACTATAAAAGCTAAATAATACTCATTTATATCAGGGATTAACTGAATCTGAAGTTTTATGAAATTGCATTAGTGCCTGAGAAACAGCTATTGTGATAATCATAAATAATGCTGCATACCATGCCATCTATTGGGAGATTTTACATTAAAACATATTCAGAACCATAATTATATCAAGAACTAATGGTATTTGAAGGTTTATGAAAATACTACCTTTAGTTCTTTAGATATAATTATTTTGGAAATCATGAAAAAAGAACCATAGCAGCACCACAAGTTGCGCGATATACAACAAAAAGTAAATCAGATCCAGTTTATATCAAGATCTAACTGAATCTAAAGTTTTGCGAAAATCCGTCCTTTAGTTCTTGAGATAAAACGCCCAAAAAATTTGTCACATACAGACAAACTCAAAGACAGACATTTTGTAAAAACATGATTTTTAGAACCTCCGATCCCTAAAACGTGTAGATCCGTCGAAAACCGGAATTAAAAATTTTTCATGAATCCAATACTTATTTCTTGTACAGATGAAAAAAATAAAATTGCAATCATTCACTGAACGAAATTTGTAGTTTTTCATCACTCAAGGTGTAGGAGGGTCCCAACCCAATATGGGCTATGGCAATGTGTACTGTATCGCATTTCATATCTACGCATATATACCTACATCTGTGAAAAAACTTGTTAAGTCAAGTCATATCTAAAAGTGTATAATTTGATAATTCCATGCATGAATTTTGTATTATTTAAGGAAAAGAAAATTGTAAAATCGGTTTCTTAATTCAAAGTTAAAACTTTGTGCAGTTTATTTTTAAAATGTCTTCTTTATAATTTTTCTTTCTTTTTTCAGATTTAGTGGTAGATAAAACTGTTTTTTCCTGAAACTCAGTGAGTCATTTTCTTGGATGAAAATAGCGACAATCTCTTCTTGCTGATGCCTTGAAGAAGTTCCTGTTATCGTCCAAAATCAAGCTTAAATTCATTTGAGAAAATGTCATCGATTACAGATGAAAATCCCTCCTGCAGTCAACAGCGCTTTGTTCCTCGAAATGAGGATAAGGGAAAACATTCCTCCACTGATTTAGTAAAAAAAGTTTATATCTGTGATGTATGTTTCAAAGGATTTTCTCAGAATTATCATCTAAAATCCCATCTCTTGACCCATACAGGAGAAAAACCTTTTGTTTGTGAAATATGTTCCAAACGGTTTTCTCAGAAGGTTCATTTAAGAACCCATCTCTTGACCCATACAGGTGTAAAACCTTTTGTTTGTGAAATATGCTCCAAAAGATTTTCTCAGACTGGTCATCTAAGAAGACATCTCTTGATACATACAGGTGAAAAACCTTTTGTTTGTGAAATATGTTCCAAAGGATTTTCTGACAATAGTAGTCTAAGAAAGCATTACTTGACTCATACAGGTGGAAAACCTTTTGTTTGTGAAATATGTTCGAAAGCATTTTTTCATAAAATTACTCTAAGAAGACATCTCTTGATCCACACAGGTGAAAAACCTTTTGTTTGTGAAGTATGTTCCAAGAGATTTTCTCAAAGTATTAGTCTAAAAAGGCATCGCTTGACTCATACAGGAGAAAAACCTTTTGCTTGTGAACTATGCTCCAAAGTATTTTCTGACAATAGTAGTCTAAGAAGGCATCGCTTGACTCATACAGGTGAATAATCTTTTCTTTGTGAAATATGTTACAAAGGATTTTCTCCTAATGGATATCTAAGAAGGCATCTCTTGACTCATACAAAGTAAAATCCTTGTGTTTCTGCTTCTGAGAGAATTTTATAGACATTGTCAACTAGAAAGACATCTCATGATTGGTAAAGGAGAAAATGTTATGTTTATGCAATATGTTTTCCAAAGGATTATTTGATAATCATTACTAAAAAAAACCATTTGTCTCATGTTAAATAGATATATTTCTCTAAAAAATCTCTTGCATTTTTTTTGTTGTTGTTAAAATTGAGTATGAACCCTGTATGTGTCATTGCATTTACTGTTATCACTTCTCTTGTGTTTTAGCTCTTAATAATAAAAAAAAATTCCATAATTGTTACAGTTATCAGTTTGATAAAAAGCAAATAACTCCAGACCTGTTCATAAGTTTTTAGTAAAACTTTTTGATTGTTTTAATTTTTTTTATTTTACTGTAAAGTAAATTTTTCCTTAAGATAAAAAATGTGACCAGAAAAGGACAAATTGTACCTCAATATGTTACGTGATAACAAAGGCTTTATTCAAGAAACACTTTTAAAAATTGAAGAGAAATATGCTAAAAATATGTTTTGTGTAAAATAAATAATAAAAACTATTTGTTATATTTTCTTTTGAAACTTTTTTTTAGATGAAGCATATCTCTTTATCGTGTATTCTTTGCACCCAGCGTAAGCTTGGTATTTTAAATATATATATGTAAAAAATTTATTGAATATTTATTCGTCATGTTTACTCAATTCATATATACGATTAGTAAAGATAATCAGTCGTGCACTATCATTTCCATCTCAAAGTACTTCAATTGTTTAAGAACAAATCAGATGTGTCAATCTCAAAACTTTCTGCTATCTTAGACACGTCAATACTTCTTGAAGAATGCAGCATAGCAGCGCAATCTGTCATATGATATGCATCAAAATGTAATTAGCATCATTCTATATCAAGTACTCAATAAATCTAAAGTTTTATGAAAATCCTTGCACTAAAATATGGCAAATATGAATATAGCAGCATAACAGCACCACCTGATTACAATTTTGATTACAGTCAAAGTTCTATAACCCACACAAGTTGGGGCCAAAGGTTGCGAGGATTATGGAATATTGTGGATTATAGAGTATTATGGATTTTATAGAGTATTATGGATTTTATAGAGTGTATGGTCATTTTATTAACCCTAGATAGAATTTTATCTTTATAGTCAATATAATATGAAAAGATAAATATGATAACTAATAATTAGTTTAATGTGCTATCTCAAAAAATGCCTTTTTAAAGTTATTTTATAAAAAAAGTTATATATGTGTGCATTAAAATAAAAATAATTACATATACATATTACATATGTTAATTAATACAGTTTGTTATTTACTGTTAATAAAATAAAAGGGTTATATTTAATAAAATAAATATTCTATTATGATTTTTTTTCCATTTTTTTATTTTTTGTTTTAAAAAATTATTTTTGGATTACAAATTTGTAAATTTTCTTAAATGTTTATTTCACTGTTTACGTTCGTAAAGTAACGCAAATTATAGAAAATTGTGGATTATGGGTGCACAGATTATAGAACCTTGACTGTATAATCACCTTATATTACTGCTATAATTATAATCTAATAATATTATAGTAGTCCTATAATATAATAATAATACATTATAATGTTGCTAATAATGTAGTAATAATAGTCAGTAATATTACTAATTAATATTATTGATGTCTAATTATAGCGGTAATGTGTATATTGAAACCGTGAGTAAATAGACTGTTTTGGAATGCATGAGAAGGGAGGGTGGATATAAGAAAAAAAAACAGAACTCTCCTATTATATGTGTATTTAAATAATACAATAGCATAGTCATAATATTACTTCAGAGGAGTGGGAGGAGGGGGGTATGTATGATGATTTTTTTTTATATGAATGTTCTAACATAATTTTTAACTAAAATCTGAGAAAACAATTTTTCCTAACTTCAGGAGTGGGAGGATGGTTGCCCATGTTCTCTCGACATCAAAATAACTTGTTTAAAAGGTTGCACATTGAAATGATGGACTGAAAAAAAATAGGAATCAGTGTTTTTTTTTTCTTTTAATTACAGAAATTTCAGTATTTTAGTAAAAAATTACAAAGTTAGAAAGCTTTTGAATATACATCAATGTTCTGTAATCCGCACAAATTGGGGGGCAAAGGGTGAACGGATTATAGAGTATTTTTTATTATATTTCATTTTAATATTCTTACGCCGCATTTTAATTCTATAAATATGTATATTTAATTCTACAGAAAGATAAACGTGAAATCTAATAATTGGCTATCTCAAAGAATTCCCTTTTTAAAGTTTTTTTTATTAAAAAATTGATATGAATATGTGCAATTAAATAACAATAAATATATAGGTTCCGTAATACAGTTTGTTTTTACTGTTAATAAAATAAAAGAGTTATATTAAAATACCGTATTTTCGGTTTATAGTCCGCGGCTTATACAAGAAAAAAACCTTCCAAAAAAGCCGCTGCGGTTTATACACGGTGCGGGTTATACAAAGATTTTTTTTAAATTGGAAATCGTGATATTTTTCTACAGTTTTTAAACCTCAAAAAATTTGAAAAAAAAAAACATCGAAATTTTTAAAAATTTTTCGCTATGCCGCGAAATTTAGAGTTCTCCCATGTTTGTAAAGGCTTTTTTTTACTGCTTTAATACAGTTATTTCTGGGTTTGGAAGAACTGTAGCCAAGTATTGCACTGATAGATCTATCATAGCCATTGTGTTTGTAGAGTACAAAATCCAAAATCCTGAACCCTTCCAACCTCGACGATTCTGAATTTAAGATCATTTTTAGTTTATTTTTTCAAAAAAATAATCTACCCTACCCTGTTGTAAAACCAAAAAAATGCGGGATTTATGTCATTTCGGAACGATTTAGAACAGTCGTTCTTTATCAGAACGATTCCGAGAAATCGTTCCTTTACAGAGTCGTTTAATTTCGGAAGGAGTTCAAGGAATCGAACTTTTCCGGAGTCGTTTCATTTCGGATAGAGTCCGAGGAATCGTTCCTTTTCGGAGTTTGTGCATTTCGGACCGATTCCGAGGATTCGTTCCTTTTGGGAACCAATGGCTAAGATACGTATGCACTTTATGTCCGAAATTTTGGATTTTTCACCGATTTTTTTTTAATTTTCGGAATAATTCAGAAAAAATATCACGCTTGTTTGAAAAAAAAAATGCGCGTAAACGCCGCAGCGTTTCTTCCGAAAATTACGGTACTGATAATCCTATTTTTTAGCCGAATTACAGTAGGTATTATGCATCACGAAAAAAATTGGTAAATTTTTGTTAAAAATTATGACTAGTGGCTTCTAATTTCGAACCCTGATCGAAATATACGTTCGTAAATGGTGTATAGTCCGAGGACTATACACCGATGCATCTCCGCGGGTTTTACACGAACTTTTCTTACTGCACTGCTCGATATACTCCCGAAAATACGGTAATTAAAAGTAAATGATTTATTATGAAGGTATTAACGCCACCGCAGCAGAAGTGACTCTATATTGGCCCATTTTCCACCGAAATCTGATATGTTACTTTGTTTTTAAATATATAGTTTTGAATTTTGAAAGTGTTTTAATTTTAAATAAAGTGTTTTATTTTATGATTTATCTCAAAAAATTTAGGTGCAGATTAAAAATCGCCAAATCTGTAACTGCGGTGGCGTTAATACGTAAGTACCATTATCAATTTATTTTCATTTTTTATTATTTGTTTTAGTTATTTTTAGTTGTTTGAAAAAAAAAGGTCTTAACAATGGACTTGAATAAAAGACTGGTACAACAGTGTTGCAATCATAACAAAACCAGAATGTATACACTGAACTCATGACTGTCACACCTTATAGCTATAGCTTCAGTAAAGAAACAAAGGGTATACAGAGATTTTTTTAAAAAATCCAGAAAGAATACAGTATATACCTGTATATACCCTCCACTACACCCTTTGGTACAAATCAAGCATGATAAATTCTATTTTTGTGAACATATCACATATGTTTAGATGTAGTATTCATATTTATTGTTATGTTTTTTCAATAAATGCAAAATATCTAGCATTTCATTTTGTAATTTTTGTTTGCAATTTACAATTTTTCCGTTATAACAAATATTCCGTTTAGGAAGGTTTTCTCTTTAAAAAGTGTTTTTTCACAGAGAACACAAAATAACCATTTCAGCCAAGTTTTAACATACGCAAACTCTCTTATGTCGTAAAAGTTATATTAGTTCAGACAAAAACCTGCTTAAAACGAAACTAGCCCCATGCAACTCCATCTTACCAAGTTCCATTGTATAATGTATGTGTTACATGTTAATATAAAAAACCTGTTTAAAGGGAAAATTATAGTATTTTTGTGATTTCCTGTGAGAAATTTTTACTGAATCTCAGCATCTGAAATGATGGGTCGAGATATGCTACTGAATGCAACCCCCCCCCCCCCCCACTTGGACCCAGGCTTCTCGGTACACTCTGGTCAAGGATGTCTGCTTTCTCATGCAAGGGAAGTGGCAAGAAATGAGAAAGTTTTTGAGAATATTTTCCTCCCAAAAAATTGGCATTACTGCAATTTTAATGTCATTTCCTTCATTTAATGTACCATATTTTCCCGTTTGATTCGAGGGTACAAAATTGTGATAGAAAATGTATGTTTATATTTTATTTTTATATGAACTTATAAACTTTTTCAGGGACAGGTATGAGTTACAGATGAATTTTTTTCTCTGTTTTAAATTAATTGCATAAACTTTTTCATTTTATTTATAAAATAAAAATTTTAAGTGTTAATTCTTACATTTATATGGATTTTAATTAGTATATATGTAAATAATTGTCGAAAATAATTCATACAGAATAAATTTGCAGTATTTTTTCCATGCATTTATCAGTATTTATGCTTCGTCAAATGGCGCTGTAACAAAACAAATGCACTTGCAATCACTTTTTTACCCTCTTGATTCCCCTTATGACGTCACTCGAATACTGTCCATAGAACGATTTACTTTACTGTATCACTTAAAATTACAAATGCAAAAATAGGATGAACAATTGAAACAAAACAATAAAACGAAGATAATGCATTGAAACTTATTTTATAGCATCCATTTTATGCCATTTTTGATGCAGCTAGATAAAAAATTTGGGGGGAGGGACTCGATCCCTCCTCCTGGCTAAAGCCTTTTGAGTTGATTTGAAATATGATTTTCGAGTTTGGACTGCGGCCAACCCAGCGCATTCAGGATTCTCATCCTTATTAGAGTCGGGAAAATAATTTTTCAACTGAGAATTGTAACCGTATGATTTACATCTTATGGTTAAATCCGTCTCTAATAGTTGAGCATTTTGTTCATGCAAAATTATTTTTACTATAACAATCTTTGAATATGTATCGGATACTGTTTAAAATGAAATCTTTCTTTATACAATGAAATTCTATAATCACGTTTATACCTACTAAGATAACAATCTATCTAAAATTCAACTAGTTTCCGATCCCGTATTTTCCTCTCTTTGAGAAAAAAGAACAAGCCAAAAGGATCCATTAAAACTTTGCACAAACAGAAAATGTATGAAACAGAATCCAGCTTTAATAATAATAATAATAAAATCATGGCTATGACAAAATGTATTCCCAACAATTGTAACTGCTAAGCTGTAAACCCGTCAAAAATGGAATTTCTTTCGGTGCCTTCTGATCTGGTCTAGGCAGATTTTGCAATGCTTTAATTATTACATGATAAAATTAAAATTATCAAACCTTACAACTGATTCATATCGAAAAAAAGTTTGACTTTACCCCCCTCCCCCATAGTGATACATTTGGGCCAGGCCTGGACACTACTTTTTCCTGAAGTCTCGGGCCGGATGTATGCATCTTTAAATTATCATTATTCTACATCTATATATTAAATTTTATTTTTTATAAAGAATAGTATATGTCTAGGCTAATTAAATGTAGCTAAATTAAAATATAGTTGAAACGAACCTGCCTATTACGGAATCCTCTCTTAAGAGGATACTTCATTCTATTGAAAAGATCCGTTCGCCTGTGGAAGAAATTTACAAAGGTATCTCAGTTAAATTTTAATGTTTTAAATTATTTTTGTTTGCATTGGATAGTTGAGATCGATCTGTACGCAGGCCGCTTTTTACACTTTTGATTTTGTTTACAGATATTTTTTATGAGGAAGCTTTCTTTTCGGAAACGGTTTGAAAAGCAAAATCACCCTCGTGTAGAATATCTGCAACCGAAATCGAAAAAAAACATCTGCATTTAGATCAATTTCAGCTATCCAGTGGGAAAAAAATCATTTAAAAATATTGAAATGCAACCGAGATATCTTTGTACATTTCTTCCATTGGATTAGCATTAGCGCACGGATCTTTTCATTTGAATAAATATGCCTCTTAACCTGAAAAATGTGTTATTCCATGCAAAATGAATGTACTAATACGAAAGAATGAATATGTCAACAATTTCTTGTTTATTATCAAATAAGTCACTAAAACAAGGATTAAGTGCAAAACATATTTTTATTTATTACTAAAGTTGAGACATAAAAAGTAATAATAGTAAATATAATGACATACACAGGGTTCATACTCCATTTCGGATATAAAAATATGAGAGATTTTCATGTATTATCTATTTGGAATGAGACAAATTTTACCTTAAATAACGGTTTTCAGATAGTCCGTTGGAAAACAGAATATACAAACAAAACAATTTCTCCTGTATCAATTACGAGGTGTCTACTTCACAATGTGTAGAAAATCCTTTGGAGCACATTTTAGAAACACAAGGATTTTATGCTGTATGTGTCAAGAGGTGTTTTTTTAGATGATTTTTCTGAGAAAATCCTCTGGAACATATTTCACAAACAAAAGGTTTTTCACCCGTATGCGTCAAGAGATGGCTTCTTAGATCACCATTCTGAGAAAATCCCCTGGAGCATAATTCACAAACAAAAGGTTTTTCTCCTGTATGCGTCATCAGATGGGTTCTTAGGCTACCATTCTGAGAAAATCTCTTGGAACATATTTCACAAACAAAAGGTTTTTCTCCTGTATGCATTAAAAGATGGGTTTTTAGAGTACCATTCTGAGAAAATCCTTTGGAACATATTTGACAAATAAAAGGCTTTTCTCCAGCATGCGACAAGAGATGTTTTCTTAGATTACCATTTTGTGAAAATTTCTTGGAACATATATCACAAACAAAAGGTTTTTCTCCTGTATGCTTCAAGAGATGAGTTTTTAGATGACTCTTCTGAGAAAATCCCTTGGGACATATTTCGCAAGCAAAAGGTTTCTCTCTTGTATGAGTCAAGAGATGGCTTCTTAGATTACTATTATGTGAAAATTGATTGAAACATATTTCACAAATAAAAGGTTTTTCTCCAGCATGAGTCAAAAGATGCCTTCTTAGATGACCATTCTTAGAAAAATCTTTCGAACATACTTCACAAACAAAAGGTTTTTCTCCTGTATGTGACAAGAGATGGATTTTTAAAGAACTGTTATCACGACATCTCTTTGAACATACTTCACAAACAAATGGATTATCACGTGCATGAATGTTTTTTAGATGCCTTTTTAAAGTACTCTTATTAGAAAATGTTTTGGAACATACTTCACAAATAAAATCTTTTTTTCCGGTATCAGTGGAAGAATGTCTTTCTTTATTTCCTTTTCGAGAAACAAAGTGCTGGTCGCTGGAGCAAGAATTTTCTTCTATAATCGATGACATTTTCATAAATGAATAAGTTTAATTTCGAATGATGACAGAAATTCCCTTGACGCATCAGTATGAAGAGATTGATGCCGATTTTATCGACGGGAATCACTTATTGAACTTCATAAAAAACAGTTTTATCTTCCGTTGAACCTAGAAAGAGGAAGAAATTTTTTTTAATAAACTGCACTAAATTTATGATCGAATCAATTTTATATCAGATTTGACAAGTTTCATTTTCTTAAACAGTACAAAATTCATACATTAAATTATCATATGACATTACAAATGGACCACAGGAAGTCAAACAGCCGTTGAACGGCAGTTGCGATTGGTAGCTGAGAAGATTATGGGCACGACTGGAGGTCAACCGGGTAGTTGTGATTGGCAAATAAAAAGGAAAACAACTGTTTAAAAGTTCCCTAAATATTATTAGATAGATGAGTGTTGATACTTATGAATACAGGCCTCGAAATGTAGAGGAAACTGGAACAATATTTCGGTTTGTGAAATTCTTAAACCATATTATAATAGTTTTATAGCTATAACTTATTGTGATCTCTGCTAATTTTACAATAGAATAGTGAAAAACTATTATTTGTAATAAATATTGTGATCGACATTAAAGCATTTTTAATCAGATGAATTGAGCGTGTCAGAATTTAAGATGGAAAATAAGGTTGATATAGCATTGATATTTAAACCTGAAACTAGCTGTCTTGAAGCAGTATTAATTCTTGTATTAATGTCTTATATTAATTCTTGAATTATATTACTTTTTTAAACATTAAGATATATGAGATAGAATAAAGTTTGTGAATTGGCTCATCAAACTAGTTAAATTGTTTTTGTATGGTTAGATATAAATTTTCTAAAACTGAAAAAAAGTTTTTAATTAACGATAATTTTGAAATTGTGTGAAATTTGTGGATTTTCTTATCTTTTCTTATAATTTGAGTCTTGGATATATATGCGTCTATTATATAAGTAGAAATATTGATCCTGTTTCACCTACATCTTTATTTGTAGTCTATGCGATAGGGGGCTGTACATAGACAATGTTATAACTTTAGGAAGTTTTGGGAGGAATATCTAACATTTGATATTGTAAGATATCTCAAGGGGAGGAGAAGGGATTTTTCTTTTGATATCATTATTATTCTTTACCAAACCAGAATTTTCCTTGTTTGGTATTTCTTTTTTACATTAGTAGTCTGTTTTCCTTTCTTCTATCTTCAATAGAAAAAGTATATCGTAATCGAAATTTTCTTTTGCTTCTGATTTTCAGGGTTCGCCCAAGTGGGCCCTGAACCCCCCGCCCCCCTGGGTTTTTTCACTTAAAAAAACTATAAAAAAATCCATCGTGATTTTTTTCAATTTTTTTTTTAACTTACATAATTGTATCATTATTTATTTTAGGGTAAGCGAATACAAAGATAAATGCTAGTTTAAGTGTATTAAAAAATAAAAAAATACAAAACAGATTTAAAGGAATTTCCAAGCAGAGATAAAATGGCCAAAATAGGAATTATTTATAAAAAAAGTAAGATTTTCATGCCTGTCGTCTAAAATGTTTTTAAATGATTTAAATTTGAATGCATGCGTAAAGATGACACTTAAACACCCTCCTGATTGGTTGTATTGTAATTAGATTTTAAGATTAATCATAACGTTTGTTGTCCAGATTCAGTGTTCAATGAAAATGTTATCCAAGAATTTTCAACACAAAAATGGCGGCATATTAAGGCCAAAAAAAGAGTGAAAAACATAAGTTTACTCGATTTTGTCAATATTTCTTTTTTTCACATTCAGCACCAGTTACCTCTGCTTCAACTGAACAATATGTTTCTACAATGGATCTGGTTTGAAAGCAAATTACAAAATCTTTCAGGGGTTGATACAGCAGAAAAACTAATAAAAGTGTAACACTATTTGCAATCTAAATTTAGAAATATGACTAATAATGACTTCTATGACAATCTAATTTAACATGTAATTCTTTTTATGAGTATACTTAGAACCAGAACTTAGAAAAAACATACTAATGTAACGAATTACTTGTTTTCAAATAAATTTAACATTTAGGATATCAATAATTAATAAAATATTTGCAAGAATTATTCAATGTTTAAATTAATTATTGTGATTTTCCTAAAATCAATATTTTAGGATAGGCGATTTGGAATATTGAAAGTGCGAGAGTTACAGCTATCAAACTTTTGAGACAGTGGGGGATTCAGAATAGTAATAAAACAAATCGAAAGAAAAAATACAGTCAAAGTTTTATAATCCGCACAAGTTGGGGCTAAAAGTTATGCGGATTATGGAATATTGTGGATTACTGAATATTATGTGATTTATATGTCACCTTATTATCCTAGACAGCATTTTAATTTTATAATGAATATAATATGAAAAGATAAATATGAAATCTAATAATTTAACATATTATCTCGAAAAATGTCTTTTTAAAGTTATTTTATTGAAAAAATGATATACAGTTGCATTTAATTAGAAATAATTACAAGTGTTCTGTAATATAGTTTGTTTGTTGCTGTGAATAAAGTAAAAGACTTATATTAAAAAAGTTGATGTTTATTATGATTTTTTTCAATTTTTTATTATTTTGTTTCAAAAAATCTTTTTTGGAGATGGAATTTCTGAATTTTCTTAGCTGTTTATTTCACTGTTTACATTCGTAAAGTAACAAGAATTATAGAAAATTGCGAATTATGGATGCGCGGTTTATCGATTCTTGACTGTAGTAGTTTTGGATTAACAGTCAATAGATTTGCATATTTTCTGTTATTTTGTATTTTTTACAATTAAAATCCCTGAACCTACTTGATACTTATAATAATTAATTCATATTATAATAATACGGCAGGTTAAACGTTTAAAGTAATTTCAAAATAAAACAGCAAAACTGATGTTTGAAGCCACTGATCTGCAGATTTACTAGTATCATTATTCTATATTTTAATCTATATTATAATATTTCTTTTCTTTTGCCTGAGATTAATAAGCAAGATTTAAGATAGAAAATTGTAGAACTTTAACAACTTATCTAACTTAAATGCTTTTATTTAAATGGGAAGCATTTAAGCACTATAAGCCAATTTTCACCATGTCCTTAAACAAGGTTATCTGCTTTCTGATTTGTTTTATTCATCACCATATTAAAATATGCAAAATAAAATATGCAAAGCAAAGTTATAAAAAATAGTAATTTGATTAAAATATAGAAGATTTTATTAACCATGCAAAATTAATTAAGATTGATTATCTCTCTATTCTAAAATATATATATTAATGCCAGCACCGCTGCTGACTGTGAATTTTTTTTGACCTAAGGTATTTCTTCACTAACATTAAGAAAGCTACTGCACACAAAAATATGAAAATTGGGGGTATTATAGAGAAATGCTTGATAAATATGCTGATGCAGACAGTTTTTAATCAAATAATTATTTTAAGATATATTTAAAGTCAAAGTTGGTAAAAATCGTTCTATTAAAAGTTTTATTGAAGCATAAACTATACACAGTAAAGAACAATTTTTTTCCAGAATAGTTGAGGCCAGATGTATTCCTGATAACTGGTTTTTCCAGTTATCTGACTTGACATTAAAGCAACATTAATTTGATAAGTTTTATGGAATATGTGTGGTTGTAGTATTACTTCTTATTTTAAATTAATTATTAGATTACTTGAACTAAGAATCAGATGCAAGTACAAAGTTCAAAAGTACATCAGAGTTTGAAAGAAGATAATTTAATTCCTTGGGAACAAAAATTGTTCTGTTTTCTCTGCATAAAAACATCTATAATATAACTATACATTCTTTTATTTAAAATGCTAGATGCTGTTATCAAACTATACAATTGTTTTAGGAAATGGCTACAAGTTTAATAACAGTGTAGACCCTTATTTCTACAAAGATTCTAACATCAGTCTATTAGAAATATCATTCCGGAAAATTGGTTTTCTGGTTAACTGGATTCTGGATAAATGGTTCAATACTGTATAGGAATTTAATCATTTTGAGATAATTTTATACATTAGAAGTTCCCCGATGTGCAGATTGCAGTTTTTTTTTTTTCAATTTGACAAATCTTTTGAGGATTTATTTCGAGAGATTTTTATATACATATTTAAAAAAAAGTTTGTTGTTTTAAATTGTTGTTAAATGATCAAAGAAAAATATTTCCTTCAAATAAAAAAAATATTTACACACAACTATTACAAACATAAAAAACTTTTAAAATGATACTCAAATAATTACAAGTTAACCCCTTAACTGATTTGCCCGTACGCCGTTCGGGCAAAACGAATTTGCTTAATTCATCATTTAAATCTTTTTGACACCCATTTTTTTTCAAACTATTTAAACGTGGAGATATTTAGACTAAATATTACGAATATTTTATTTTAAAAATTGTGATGAGAATCCGTTATTTTTAATTAAAATACTAAAAGCAATGGCCAAGTTAATAATCATGAATGTGCAATTAAATATTCATTATAAAGATGAAATGTGTTTTTCCTAAATTATTCAATGAAACTTCCCTCATAAAGGTACATTTCACACCAGGATCATAAAATAACAAAGCTTTATTTCAGGTTTAGCCAGACTTAATAACTAAAAAAGCTTGATTAATACATAAATATATTTGATAAAATTATTTATATCAGCAATATCTTGATTTTTTCAGAAATAAATTATTCTTTTTTTCATGATAAAACATGAATTCAATAACCTTAACAAATATTACAAATTAAAAAATGTATGGAATTGATATAAAACTAAAAACTTCAAATTCTGTACCTACATCTGATCTGGATGTTTCATTGTTTACATCCGTAAATTATGTGCAGATTTTAGAGAGTTGTGGATTTTAGGAGTGCAGATTTGAGGAAGTCTACTATATAGACTAATAGTAAATGAGAACACTAATATCTAACAATCTAACACTGAAATGCCAAACTAGTTCGTAACTCAGTGATTTCAAAATAAGTAACTTTACATATTATACAGGGTGTTTCGCTACCAGACCGACAAACTTTGAGGGGTGATAGTAGACATGAAGACAAACATTATTAAATAGGAAACCATGGGGCGCAAACGTTTTCCGTAGGAGCTAGGGGCCATTAAAGTTTAAGGTCCAAAACTTTAAACGATTATAAAAAACGAAAAAAAGGGTGGTTTCGTTTGTGGTTTTCGCTAAAATCATTCTTTATATCACGATTTGTTTGTAAAAAAATTTTTAATGTTACGTTCAAAAATTGTCGATAGAGGTCGCTTTAGACTTTAGAGTAACGAACAACTACTTTTTACCGTTATTTTGTGCATGGGGTTGAAATTATTTGAAAGTTTAGACTTTAACTTAAATTTTAAACCCAAAATCGGAAACATTGGGATCGGACAACTTGCGAAAATTGAACTGTGAACAGAGTGGGGGGGGGGGGTTAAACACTCAGAAACAGCATTCAAGCTGATCGATTTTGTTGCAGTTTGCGTGTAGGTTATTCCCTTGGTAATTATTTTATTCAAAATGACTAACAGCTCTTGAGTCTCCATTTTTTGATAGAGGGCGCTTCCTACACATCTCCGAATTTTCAGTGTCATTACTCCTATATGTTTTACTACCAGACCAAGATACTTTCAGGAAATGTTAGGGATGCAAAGACGACTCGGGATCATATTATAATGTAACGTCGAAAATGCCTTTTTAACGAGTTAGGGTTAAAAGAAGCAGAGAAAAAAGCAACTTGATAATTCTACAACACGTTCTGTCGGAACTTCTGGTAAAAGCACATGTTCCTCTTTCGTTGCGCCACTCTATAGCACGATGCGGCTCCTCCAAATTTTACCAAGGATGTTCGCAAACACCCTAACGTAACATATGGACAGCAGTGGATATGTACTGGTGCCTCGGTTTGTTGGCCTGCCAGGTCGTCACACCTACTTCATTATATCAATTAATTTTTGTTACCTACCTTTATTTTATTAGTGTATAATTGTTCTGTATTTTTTTTAAATAAACATTGCTGGGTGGGGTTAGTTGAGCTCAAACCATTTGGTAGGCTCCCCCACCTGGCTCAATCTGAATCTGAATCTGTATGGACTTCTTCTGCTGGGATCAAATGAAAAGTTGAATGTATGAGACTCCCGTACCGTCAGTGGAAGACCTCTCAGCTCGAATTTCTGTAGCTGCCAGAAAGCTATCCGAGATGCCAGGAATCTTTCAAAGCGTGAGGTATGCATCGCTGCTGTCAAGCATGCCCGACTATTTCTGGTCGTAATTTCGGACACCTTTTGTAGTAAAACCCTTAACTAAATTGTTTTCTGCCACATTAACGTGTTGCTATTTAACTACCTGTTTCTGTTGCTTTTTTCTCTGCTTCTTTTAACCACAACTCGCTAAAAAGGAATTTTCAACGTTACATTCCTATGTGATTCCTAGTCGCTTTGCATCCCTAAAACTTCCTGTAAGTATGTTGGTCTGGTAGTAAAACACCCAGGAGTAATGCCATTGAAATTTCGGAGATGTGTCGGAAGCGACCTCTATCAAAAAATGGAGACTCAAGAGCTGTTAGTCATTTTGAATAAAATAATTACCAAGGGAATAATCTACACGCAAACTGCAACAAAATCGATCAGTTTGAAAAATGTTTATAAGTGTTTAAAAACCCCCTCTCTGTTCACAGTTCAATTTTCGCTAGTTATCCGATCCCAATGTTTCCGATTTTGGGGTTAAAATTTAAGTTAAAGTCTAAACTTTCAAATAATTTCAACCTCATGCACAAAATAACGGTAAAAAGTAGTTCGTTACTCTAAATTTATTACAAACAAATCGTGATATAAAGAATGATTTTAGAAAAAACCGCAAATGAATCCACCCATTTTTTCGTTTTTTATAATCGTTTACAGTTTTGGACCTTAAACTTTAATGGCCCCTAGCTCCTACGGAAGACGTTTGCACCCCATGATTTCCTATTTAATAATGTTTGTCTTCATGTCTACTATCACCCCTCAAAGTTTGTCGGTCTGGTAGCGAAACACCCTTGTATCTAATTGATGAGTTATTAAAATTCAAAGGAAGAAAAAAAAAAGAAAGAAAGAAAACAATGTTTTGTCATGAATAGTGTGAAGCCATACAAATAATGTTCAAAGAACAAATTCAAATAAACTTCATTATTTGTCACTATCAAGTTTTCCCGAGGTATTGCATCAGTCTACTTTTTAAAGTTTTCTGAATGCTTGCTCTTGTTTGAGAATGTAAATGTCTCGGCTGTTTGTTTGCCAGCATAATTTACTCTACATCTGGGAACTATACAGTGATATGGCATGTTATATTCAATTAGAAACAATATATGTTTTTACATTTATTGATTTACAAGCAAGTAACATTCGTTTAAAATGAAAATGAATTCTTTTCCATTAGTGGTACACTAGATCAATTACAAATAACTATTGATGTAAGAAAGAAAAAAAAAAGAGTACAAAGAGCAGTTTTTTGTTATGTTCTAAAGAAGACATTAAAAGAAAACAGTAGCTTAATCCAATTTTTCTGTTAATTAATAATGAATCACACCACAAGAAAAAAAAAGTCTGTGATCTCCTTTTCTAAATGCTTTTTATACAGGGGTGTAAAAATCTAGCTACCAGCAGGCAGTCTCCCACCACTAAATTTGTTTCGTTGGTTTTTTTAACTATTTGGAAAATAGTTGTTCTCGGTAGAAAATGGGAAATCTGAAGTATATCTGAATCTTTTTATTAGTTGAATTCCACAACTTATTTTATTTTATTTGTTTCCTGGTTGATCCAAGTTTCATGCCCCAAAATGGAGAACTTCTATTTCCACAATAATAAAAAGAGTAATAAAAAAGAAAAAAAAAATAATTTAAAAACAAATTTTGATAGAGATTTCAAACAAATTTTTATTAAAAAGTGCATTTTTTATCTATGCAACGATGTAAAAATTAAAAATGTGCAATGTTAAGAAGTTTAAAAATGTGTAGTTCCGAAAATAGTAAAACTGAAATTTCATTTAAAATTTGTTTGTGATGGGTCCAGGAATATAAATATTTAATCCATGTCGTATGTAATATGAGTTATTCAGAAGTCAGTCTGATAAACACCATCCAATAAAAATGCCATTTTAAACAATTAAAGTTGTCTATGGATAATTTACTGTTTTTTTATCATTGGTCTAGGATATTAATATTTAATGCACAGAGAACATATATATGACTCGTTATAATCATTCTAAAAAAGATGTTTATTATTATTATTAATTTAAATATACAATTTCTTTAAAAATATCATTTTCCAAATATTTGTTGTAATTTGTTAAATTGCAATTTTGTTATTTTTTTTTTCTTATCTAATATTGCATGTAAAATTCTTGTTAGAATGCTATTAAATTTTCAGTGAAGAAAACTTTTAAATTTTAGTAGTGAGAGACAACTGGCAGGCGACAAGACTTTTGCATCCCTGCCCTTATAGATTGATATCATAGATGATCTTGCTTGAGAAGATCCTATTGGATATAATCAGACAAGAATAGAAAAAAATAAAACATTGTTATTTTTAAAATTACTGAAGACATCAATAAAAAAAAAAGGATGCCATCAATAAAATCACCAGCGAATGAAGTGGTTAACACATTCAAGTGCCACAGTGACTGACATTGAACTTTCCATTTAGGCTGTGTCAGTCATTGGCATCTGACAGAGTAAAATATGAGATAAAGCTAAAATAATTATATTGTTTTAAGTAATTATTAAGAAAGTACCGGGTGATTCAGAAGTTTCGGGAGTTTTGAAAAGCTAATAATTAGCAAACTATAAACAATAGAAGTATGCAGTTTTCACAGAAATGCTTAGAAACTTATGGGATTTGTTTTTCGATGAAACAAACATATTATGTTAGTTACACTTTTTGACAACAGGTGGCGCTAAAATTGATAGTATTATTATTTATGGTATGATACAGCTCACTAAAAAGAAAGAATTAGTGTCCAAGAGTTATAAAATTTCATTATGACGCCCATAGCTTATAAGTACCGCAGTGAGCAGATGCAAAACAGCGTGCAAGGCAGAAAGAAATTCCAGAAGAAATTTCGGTTCATCGTGATATTAAAAGTGTACTGCACTCACTGTGAGCCGATGGTTTCCATTGAGTATTGGCATCGAACTCTATCTCATTTCCTATTGCAACAAACATTTGGGATCTGCTGCTTCTATTTCGATCTTCCAATGAGCCCTTTTCTCAAACCTTGCTTACCATAGTATTTCACATTTATAATGGCCATCGAATCTTTTGCGGTTTTAACTTCACATATTGTACGATAAGAACATAACTCGACATGCAAAGAAAGCATGTATAAGCATAGCAGTAGTTCATAAAATTTTGTATCACAATTCCCTTTCAATGCAATTTCAATTACTTAAAAAAAAGTGTTTGAACATAAACCATCTTTAAAACAAAATTTCATGAATATCCTAGAACAGATATTTCGCAATAAACTCATGTGTCTATATAACGCATGGTGTAGATACATCCAGTCTTATACAGCTGCGCCATCTGTTGCTAAAAACTGTAACTATATATATTAAAAAAGATCCATTCTAAACAAAAATCCTACATGTTTCTGAGCATATATCTAAAAACCGGACCTTTGTATTGCAAATAGTTTCCTAATTATTAACATTTCAAAACTCCCGAAACTTCTGGATCACCCGGTATAACCCTATACAGTTGAAACTCGAAAATCCGGACCTCCAAATTCCGGAAATCTCTAAAATCCGGACATTTTTTTTATTTCAGTTTTATTAATTTTTAAAATAAGACATAGCTGTACTTTTCATCAACTGCAGTTAAATTCTGATAACTATACTAAAAAAATATATATAGATATATTCTGGTTAATATTGTAATGACTTGCCGTTAATTAGACTTTATTATTACAAAAATTAAAAAGTTAAAATGCGTTCAACAAAATTTACAGCAATGAATCATGATGAAATGAATGAATCATTGAATTAATCATGAATTTTGATACTTGAAAAAATTTGGTTTTTTTTTTTTTTTTTTTTTAAATGTAAATTCTGTCAAAAAAAATGCAGAAAAACGGAGAAATTTGTAAAAAAAAAAGAAAGCCAAATCAAGCATGAAATCAATTTAAAAATCTTGAAAAAATGCACATTTCATCAAAGATTCATGATTCATTCATTTCATAATGATTCGTCTCACTCTCAATCGCCTTTGAGAATCGGGAGGGAGGGCGCTTTCTCGGGATAATTTCAAATTCTTTATAAAGTGGGGAGGAGGCGTTTGATCGGAAGAGCTAATTAACGGGATTTTACGGTATTATATAGCCATAAAAAAAGATTTTTTAATAAACCTCCAAAATCCGGAATCGCCGCGGTCCCGACGGTTCCGGATTTTCGAGGTTCAACTGTAATAAATGAAAGTTGAGTACATTTTTTTAAAAATTTCCAGTAATTAAAATAATACATATTTTTAATTTTTATATGATATTTTCGACTGTCAGTCATGGATAACTGATGTGATCTAAGCAGAAAATCCAATATCAGTCACGAGTGACTGATGTGGGACTCGTTGTGTTAAATTTTTTTGTAGCCGTAAGAAAAAAAGCAGATAAATGCTGTAGACAGAGACACTATAATTGTGAACATTCAATGATACAGTATACCCCCAGAGTTTTATTTGAGAACAGAGGGTATATGAAGCTTCTAAAAAAAGCCAGATTGTATACAGCATGCACCTCACTATACCCCTGGTGGTTAAATAAACTATTAAAAGGTACTAAAAGAATTTTAATTGTGACCATGGTTTGGTGATATGTATCACAGAATATGCAGTCAACTGTGTGAAATTTGAATACTTAGGAACCGAGGATTTTGTGGATAACAGATCCTTCCTTGGTTTACATTTTAATTTTAAATCAAACTATAAATTAGGGACAGCTGCAACATTTATTTATTATATTCAATAAATTAGTTAATTTAAAGAAAAAAATAAATTATATATATTTTACTAATTATTCGTTATTTTAAGCACTGACAACACAATGGTCATTTCAGATTTGGTTTGTTGTAAATTATTTTCTCTGTAATTCATGAGCACGAATTATTTCTTGCTCCAAGATAAAATTTTGTTGTTCAAGGAAATTTAAATATTTGTATGCAATTTATATATTTATTCAAGGAAAAATTTATAACTGAAAAAAAATACATATAATCAGTTTAACTGTAAATGACGGCCAATTATCTACAAGAGAGATATGGGCCTCAAAAGGAGGAGGATGCCCTTTGTGGGGATCTTTATGTGATTCTAATCCATATTTATGCAAGGAAATATAAAGTTTAAAGAAAACCTCTGAAAACTCAGAGTAATTGGGCCAGCAGGCAGCTAAGTACTAAGAATTGAAGTTAAAAAATCAATTTGAAAAGATGATTTTAGAATTTGTCAGAATACTATTTCCTATAAAAATAGAATAATTTTAAGATTCTAATAACCATAAAATTGTTGAAACCAGCAACATAGAAAATTAATTTCAACTTGGAAGACCAGGCTTGAAATGCCATGATTTCCCAATGAAATCAAATTCTAAAATATCTTTTTACGAGGCAGAATTCATAAATAAGACACCACAAGCTAACATAAATGAAAACAAAATCAGAAAATGATTTCAAGAAAGATAACTCTTAGGTGAAGATTCAAGTATTTTAATTTTAAATAGTCCACAATCCATGGATCAAACTGATTAAATATGCAAAATGTTAAAATGTTTTTTATGTTCTATAGGCACTCTTATTTTTTTTTATGAATACAATATATTCTTTGTTTTTTAATTTAAATTTTCAGTTAAAATCAACTTAAGTATAGGATGTTTTTTTTTTAAATTGACACTATATAGAACTCTCTGTAGCTAATTTTAATAACCGGAACTGATTTTAAACTTATAAGGGGCTAATGAAAGCAAGAGAAAAAAGATTCCAAGAAACAAAAAATAGTTCCAATCTCCAGTAAGGTTTATTCCATGTGACATGTTATACTCGGCCGTCAAAAAAATTGTACAAAGAATGCACGGTGTGATGCAAGAGAATGCTGGTTACATTGAATATGGTCTAATTAATTCATCAGGAAAGTGATTATGATGATTAAAACATGGCATTTTACCCAAATTATAAATTTTCTTTGTTTCTGATGTTTGTTTCCAAATACAGCACCAAATTTCCCCCTATTAGTTGTAATTGGAAGTACTTTTTATTTATTTATTTTTTTTTTAATCTTTTTTCCCATGGTTTTATTAGTCCATTTATCAAATTTTGTGCCTTTCCAGTTATTCGAATGAGCTACTGGCGGCTCTGAATAGCGTCAGTTTTAAATAAACTTAGTGTATATTTCATTTAATGATTTTATTAATTCATAAAAAAATGCAAAATTAATTTAATACAGCAAACAAATATATGTGTGACAAAATAGATGTTGCATAAAAATGCTTTACTTTTACTTATTACCAATTAAAATGTTTGTTAAACTCCATGATACTAGGATGATCAAAACTGGTAGACTGGTCAAATTGAAAGAAATTACTTAACGAGTTATTACTCACTATCTAAAATATTCCTTTGAAAAATATTATAATCAATAGAAAGGCAGTTAAATTTATTAAAGAACACTATTATTATGACTTAATATGCTTCAATCATTCAAAGACTATAAAATTTTCACTTCAACTTTTGTCTAAATGTGGCCAAAACTGGAACATTACACCCTATATGATCTTCATCCTTGTAACTTTCTTCCTTTCTAACCAATGACCAGGCCCCTACCTGCAGAGTTATTTCAGCTTAACGGGTTAGATACCTGGTATCGGGGTGGGCGATTGCCTAATTGCCATGTAGCGGCAATAAACTTTGCTTCGCATGCCATCATTTCTGCAGTACTTGCTTGTCATTGAGTGTACTTTGTTTCGCCTGTTAATTAATGGTACATCCTGTTGTTTGAGCTGCAAATGGCTTCGAAGATGGTCTCTTAATTTAGAGCCTTGATCAGATGACGAGTATCCTTGTAACTCAGCAACACACAGACATCACAAAAATCCCCTCTCTCCCCCTCCTCATTCTTTAATTGAGAGAAAATCCCCCCTACTAAAAAAAAAAACAGAACTGCTCATTCCACACTTCAAATATTAAACTTGCCTAAATATGCTTAGTTGGAAAATGCACTTATCCCCCCCTCCCTCCCAAAAAAAAGAGCTTCTGTGTATGCAAAATACACAAAAACAATTTTCAACTAGATCCATTTTCAATAACTACTGTACGTCAACCATCACTTTACAAAATACACAAAACTTATGTCACAAATAAATTTCAAAATGATATAAGAAACAAACTTGTAATAACAAAAATTCATTTATCGCTTCTTGTGGTATTCAATTATTGTTTCTTATGTGTATGCGTTGTTTTGTGTAAATTTTGATAAAGTTTATAGAGATACTTCATCATGCAATCAATTATTTAAAAAATATTTCTTTCAACTAAACAGAACGGAATCAATTTCAATTTATGAGCAACACAATGTTTTAAAATAAAGCGTAAAAAAATTTCAAACAAATTAACTGTAAATCTAAATTAAAATTTGAATAATATTCAGTAAGGTACTTAAAAATAAATAATAATAATGAAAGAAATTATCGGCAATAAATAAAACGTTTTATAATACTTTAAATAACGCAATGATATATCAGCAAAAATGAAAATTGCAACATGTAAAACGTCATAAGTCATTATCAAATAATAAATTCTAAAATTGCTAGTTGAAGAATAATGAAAGAAACTACCTTACCTTAGCATTAACTTATTTTGATAAAGAAGTTGGGTACTGTAGTATTATAATGTATTACTCTTTTTGTGGCAACACTTGTATTTTGTAACCATTTTTGGCAACGCTTGTGTGATTGTTGTTAGTCTGGTATTCTAGCTGATTAAAGCCTAGTTTAGGTTTAAGTTATGATAATCTTACTTAATACTATTGATATTCTTACTTTATAACAATTTAATCAGCTAGAATTTTCTGCACAGCTATATCGCTCGTTTTAGTAAGATGGAACAACTTTTAAAACCGGAAAGATTCGGTACCGATCCTTCATGCACAGATGCTGAAGCCAAGTGGAAACACTGGAAAAGAACATTTGCTAATTTTTTGAGTCAAGTAACTACAATTGCAGAGGACGCTAAGCTTCAGTTGCTGTGCAATTTTGTTTCCGCTAATGTTTTCCGATATATTAGCGATTCTGAAAACTACTCCGACGCCTTCAAAATACTCGATTCGTTATACGTAACTAAGCGAAATGAGATTTTCGCGAGACACTGCCTAGCATCCAGAGCTCAACAAGCGGGAGAATCTATTAACGAATACCTCCAAATATTAAAACAAATGAGCAAAGATTGTGAATTTAAAGCCGTAACTGCAGACCAATATAAAAATGAATATATCAGGGATGCTTTTATACGAGGCCTTAAAAGCTCACGTATACGAGAAAGACTTTTAGAAAACGCAACCATAACACTGGAGAATGCATTTGACCAGGCTCGGTCACTGGAACTAGCTGAGATGCACTCTGCATCATATTTGAACACTACAAATACTACCCCAGTTGCTGCTGTTGAGTATAGAGAGTTTAATCCAGAAGAAACGCCATCTACTTCAGCTGCCATGAAACGCTCAGAAAAGTGCTTTTTTTGTGGTAATGATCGCCATCCAAGGAACTCTTGTCCAGCCAAAGATGTTATTTGCAGAGGGTGTGGCAAAAAAGGGCATTATCTAAGAGTCTGCAAATCTAAGCCTACTCGCCCTTCTCCCAATGCTACAGCTTCTACATTACTTTTAGCTTCTGCCTCTACAACCCCTATGTGTCTCCAAAAATCCATAACTAAAGTATCAGTAAATGGAATAGAACTGAATGCTTTAATTGATACCGGAAGTTCCCTCAGTTTTCTGAATGAATGTTTTGTAGATAAATGTAGGATACTTGTTAAGCCGTATTCCGGCAAAATAACCATGGCTAATTCCTCCTTGAGTTCAGATGTTACTGGGTGTGGTTCACTAACCTTACAAATGCAGAATCACATATACCCTAATATTGAAGTACTTATCATGAAAAATTTGTGTGCTGACTTTCTGATTGGGCACGATCTTCTAAAGAGCCACTCTTCAGTAGAAATTGAATTTCGTGGTGACAGATTACCTCTAAAAATCTGTTCACTGGCCACCGCCCGTGTTCCACCTGCATCCTTGTTCGCCAATCTCACACCAGACTGCAAGCCAGTCATCACAAAATCTAGGCGTCAGACAGAAGCTGATAAAACATTTATTGCTGCAGAAGTTGCAAAATTGCTTAAAGAAAAGGTGATTGAGGCTAGTAACTCACCGTGGCGCGCCCAAGCTTTTGTGGTAAAGGGAGAAAACCACAAACCTAGGATGGTAGTAGACTATTCTCAAACAATTAACAAATTTACAATGCTCGATGCCTACCCACTCCCAAAGATAGAAGAATTAATACACAACATATCTCAATTCAAAGTATTTAGCTCCATAGACCTAAAAAGTGCCTACCACCAAGTGCCCATCTTGGATTCTGATAAACCTTATACTGCCTTTGAAGCAGCAGGTAAACTCTACCAATTCCGGCGAATTCCTTTTGGTGTTACTAATGGTGTCCCTGCTTTCCAACGAAATATTGATAATATAATCAAGGAAGAAAAGCTCGAAGGAACATTTCCTTATCTCGATGATGTGACTGTTTGTGGTCGGGACCAAAAAGAACATGACCAAAATTTGGAGAAATTTCTGAAGGCTGTGAGCAAATATAATCTGACACTAAATCCAGATAAATGTCAATACTCTACAAGAAGTGTAAAAATTTTAGGCTATCTTATTGAAAACAAGATTATCAAACCGGATCCTGACAGACTTGAACCTCTAATGAGCTTACCTGTTCCTAAGGACAAGGCAGCCCTACAGAGAGCTCTGGGGATGTTTGCTCACTATTGCCGCTGGATTCCCAAATTTTCAGAAAAGATTCGCCCTCTTCTGAATAAAGAATCATTCCCTCTCTCAGAAGATGCTGCTAAAACATTCAATGCAATCAAAGATGATGTGGCACATGCCTCTTTCTCCGCGATTGAAGATGATATCCCCTTCAGAGTGGAAACGGATGCATCAGAGTTTGCCATTGGGGCAACTCTCAGCCAAGCAGAGCGTCCTATTGCCTTCTTTTCAAGAACACTCAATGCAGCTGAGCAGAGACATTCCTCTGTCGAGAAAGAAGCTTATGCAATTGTGGAGTCACTGAGAAATTGGAGACACTATTTAATCGGAAGACATTTTGAGGTCCTCACTGATCAGAGATCTGTGGCTTTTATGTTTGACCAGCATCATTCCAGCAAAATAAAAAATGAAAAGATTATGAGATGGCGGCTTGAATTAGCTAACTTCAAATTTGACATAATTTACCGCCCTGGTAACAGAAACACTTCTGCAGATACGATGTCGAGGATTACAGCAAGTATATATCCGGAAACAGAAACAAATCTCAAAGAATTGCACAATTCCTTATGTCATCCTGGCATAACCCGGATGCACCACTGGGTCAGAGTTAAAAATCTGCCATTCACTTTGGATGATATTAAAAAGGTGACAAATTCTTGTTCTTGTTGTAATGAGCTAAAACCCCGTTTCCACAAGAATGAAGGAAAGTTAATAAAAGCAACTTCTCCATTTGAGAGATTAAACTTAGACTTCAAAGGGCCTCTACCTACTTCATCGAAAAATCGTTTCCTTTTGACAATAGTTGATGAATTTTCAAGATTCCCATTTGCATTTCCCTGTACAGATGTTTCTGCTTCTACCATAGTAAATATATTAACCAATGTGTTTTCTCTCTTTGGTACTCCTGCATATATCCATTCAGATAGAGGTGCTTCATTTATGTCACACGAGCTGAAATCATTCCTCACCTCTTTAGGTGTTGCTACTAGTAGAACCACTGCATATAATCCGCAAGGAAATGGCCAAGTCGAGCGATATAATGGCATTATATGGAAGACTGTACTTTTAGCCCTGAAATCAAAAGGTGTTGGAACAGAGCATTGGGAAGAGGTGCTTCAGTCAGCACTTCACTCTATCAGATCATTACTATGTACTGCTACAAATGCAACTCCTCATGAGCGCATGTTCTCTCACCCTAGGAGATCGTTTAATGGCCGTTCTTTGCCTACATGGTTAACCCAACCAGGTCCTGTCTTAATGAAAAATCATTCTAGGCACACCAAATATGATCCACTTGTACAAGAGGTAGAATTAATCGAGGCAAATCCAGATTATGCATATGTAAAACTTCCTGATGGACGTGAGTCAAGTGTCTCTATTAGACATTTAGCACCCAAAGAACACTCCGTAGTCAGGCCTGACATGCAATCCCATGTAGATTCTGTAACAGAGTCAACAAAATATTCCTCAGATCCTGTAGAAGGTGTAGGGGTTACAAAAGATGAAGACCAAGATACTGCCGTACCTAAGTTAAACAATTCTGACCTCCAGAATGCAGAGACTGAAAAATCGCCTACCTTCAACCGTTCTCTACCTGGTAGATTGAGACGACCACCAACGTACCTTAATGACTATGTTACTTACTAAATTAACTTTGGTGGGGGTGAATGTAGTATTATAATGTATTACTCTTTTTGTGGCAACGCTTGTATTTTGTAACCATTTTTGGCAACGCTTGTGTGATTGTTGTTAGTCTGGTATTCTAGCTGATTAAAGCCTAGTTTAGGTTTAAGTTATGATAATCTTACTTAATACTATTGATATTCTTACTTTATAACAGGTACAATAAATTTATGTTTTAAAAGTTACCTGAACAAATTACTAAAGAAACAAAAGACGCCATTAAAAGAATGAATCATTATTCTCATTATGATTCATTGAAAATGATTCTTGCATTTTTTCTAAAAAGGACTCCCGAGTATCCAAGTGATTATTATTTTTTTAAATTAAATTACTGCAGTAGCAATATGGCTAGTACTTTTTTAAATCCTTAGTTATAATACTGGTTACCAGAAAGCCATTAAACAAGCTTATCCAAAGAATCTGGGCAACATTTTCTTGAGTTATCCAAAATCAAATTACTTTAATTTTTAATCCAAAATGCATATTTAAGCTCTAGATTTGCAAAATTTTGAAAATGCTCCCTATTTTATTTTTTTTTAAATATTTTATTTTGTTAATTAAAAATGAGTTGCATTTCTATTGAATCACTATTCAGGAATGAATTTTTTTCTCATGATTGAATCGCTGAGTTGGCGTCTGTAATAAAATAATACTCTGTAACAGTAGCTAATTTTTAAAAATTATTTACTGTGCTATCTTCTTTACTAAAATAAATTAATGGTAAGACCTACAAGCTTTCCCAAAGAATCTGGGCAAAATTTCCCTGAGTTATCGAAAATCAAATTGCGTTCAATTTTTAATCCAAAATGCATGTTTAAGCTCTAGATTTGCAAAATTTTGAAAATGCTCCGTTATTCTTTTTAAAAATAAATATTTTACTTTTTTAATTAGTTGACATTTCTATTGAATCGCTATTCAGGAATGAATTTTTTTCTCATGATTGAATCATTGTGTTGTCCTATGTAATAAAACAATACTCTGATTGTAACAGTAGCTATTTTTTTAATTATTTACTGAGTTATCTTCTTTATTAAATCAAATTAAGGTAAGATAGATTTCTTTCGTTATTCTTCTACTGAAAATTCTATAACTTGTAAGTCGATCGTTTGAGGGTACAAAATTTTATGTATCGCTTCGCCACTTTTATTTTTACTGGCCCTTATAGTAGTCACTTAAAATATTTCGTACACAGGTAAACCGAATATTTGGCTTTCCGAATACTTTACTATTTATAATTTAATGGTATTAAAAAGTTTAAATTTATGTAATATTTAAAACAGATACTTCCATCTATATAAACGAAATTTCCTTTAATAAGTAAAGTTCCCAATACTTTATTAATAAACACTATAGATAAAATACTCTATGAAAGCTATGCTTTGAGTTATTATCTAAGAAATCTTTTTTTCATTAATAAAATATTTAATTTTATGGTTGTGAACGCAATTTTCTGGTATTCTAAAGCATATATTTTAAAATTAAAGACAATTTTTGAATGATAAAAAAAAAAAAAACTTTTGCCATCAACTGTTTGTTAAAAAAAAAAAAAAAAAAAAAAAAAAAAAAAAAAAGATTAACAAAAATTTATTAATTTTATAAAAAGAAAAGTTTTGTTCTAAAATATTAGTTGTAATTTATTTTTTGTTTATTAGGAGGTATCAAATGTTAAGCTTCACATAAAAGGAATCTGCTGCAGCAAATATAGTTAAAATTTGATCGTAAGTATTGTGCTTGAAATTTTTTAGTTAGTGCTAATAGTTTACTGGGTGTTTTAGTACTCTATATAGAAACTTCAACAAGAGTTTTTAACTTATGCAGTATATTACAGTTGTTATAAATCTCTTATTGACTATAATTTGCAGAGTGTCTCACTTTTATATGAACCCAAATTATTATTCACTGTCTTATTCCGTGCCAAATCAGCATGCAAGATAATTGTGCATAGTTAAGAGAAAAAAATATTTTTTTTAATTAAAATTTTTTTTAAATAGTTTATTATTATTATTATTGTTATTAATTGTATGTTTGTTGTAATAGTATAAACTTAAAATTCTGAAGTTTTTAGAGTGGGATTTTAGTGGAATCAGGGATTGTGAAATAAAAGCTGAAAATTACCATGCAAACTATAAATGAATAATAAAAAAAAAAATTAAATTGTTATTTTAATGGTAATTTTTACCTTTTATTTGATAACACGTGATTCCATTGAGATTTCACTCTAAAAATTTTAGAATTTTAAGCATATAGTATTAAAACAAATATGCTATTTTTTCAAGATTTTTAAAAAACACAATCTAAACAACTTTTGCATTTTAAATTGAAAAGAAATTAAATTTTATTTTTTTAATTTGCTTTATCATCTTGCATATCAAATAAAACCTTATAAACTCCTCTTTAAAATGAGTGGTCATAAAATTTTCTATGTTTAATAGAACTTGAGAAATTTAAAATTGAATATACTTATGCAAGTCACAAAATAATGATGATTTCTTTTAATTGAAATAGGTATTTGTATGAAAATTTAAAACAAAATAAAAATTTATATCATCATGCAGAATGATCCCTTTTCATTGAAATCTGAATTGGTCAGGTTAAATAATGATTTTTTTTGTTGTTGTTGTTGTTGATTTGACATGAAATGATCCCATTACCCAATTTACACATTATTTTTCATAGAAAACAGACTTTAAATGATTTTAATAATATATATGAAATGAATTATTAATCTGTTATATATTAAATCCATAAAACAATTTTATATATACAGTTACTCAAGGAGCAGATTCATGTCCAATTTCATATTTTGTGAAACAGTCTGAATCTCTAACTCTCTGAGCTAATACAAATTCTGTCACCAATTGTCATATAAAGATGTGACTGGCATCAATCAATTGGTAAAAGCTTGTCTACTATTTAATGCAAACTTTAAATTTAGTTTGAGCCACTGCGTAATTTGCATGGGAACTTAGTTCTGATACTCCTTTATTATTTCGAATGTAAACAAACAGTTAAAATCTATTTTTAAGCAAGTTTTTTTGCACATTAACCATAAAGAAAAAAAAATGATCTAATGAATTTATTAAGAGATTTTTAATGGAAATCTGCATTCATTAGAAGGAAATGCTTTATGCATCTTGTAAATAACTATTGGACTGCTATATTCTGAACACAATTGTTGGCTATGTAAAAGGTAAAATTGCTTTTAAAGAGGCATTAGCTCTGGAGGATAAATAACTTAGTTTAAAAAAAAATACTTATCAAAATACATAAGACTCCCTCAAATCCGCACAGCTTGGGATCAGAGGATTGTGCAGATTTTAGAATTTTGCAGATTTCTGGTCGTTGCTTTGTTTACATTGTTTAAACAGTAATTTGAGTCATTTAATAGTGAAATCAGAACTATAATGAATGCTTACAATATAATAAAATATTAAAATAAGTAATAAATTAAATAATAAAAATTTAGATAATTTTTAAAATGATTAAAGTACTAATAGCAAAGGTCATGTTAATAATCAATAGTATATGATTAAATATTCATTATAAAGATTAAATATATTTTTCCAAAATTATTCAACAAAACTTGCCTCAAAAAATACATTACTAATTCACATGAAAATCATAAAATAAAGATAATTTTTTTCAAGTTTAGCCAGGCTTAATAACCAAAAAAATCCTGATTAATGCATAAATATATTGGCAAGAAGATTATGATTACCAGTGATATCAGCAATATCTTGAATTTTTTCCAAAAACATTTATTCTTCCTTCATGAAAAAAATATGAATAGAGTATTATTAACAAATTACAAATAAAAAAATATATGGAATTGATTCAAAACTAAAAAAATCAAATTTTGTCCCAATATCCGAAAGGAAAGTTTCATTGTTTACATCCATAAAATATGTGCAGATTTTTGGTTTGTGGATTTGAAGGAATCTTCTGTATCTTGATTCTTGAAAGGCTTCAAGATTAAATTGCTGAGCATAAACTAAAAGGTATAAAGCCAAACACCATTATTTCAATGTTTTATCGATTTAAAAAATTGTTTTCTGTTAATTTTGTATTATATCATTTAAATTAGGGATGCAACGGATATCCGGCCAATATCCGATATCCGGCTGATTTTTCAATATCCGAAATATCATCGGATATCCGGATCACAATCACCGGATATCCGACTTCTCTGCCGGATATCCGGAGAATGCAGCAAAGCAAATATAGATGAATAACAGTAATCCTTTGATCCCAAATAATACTGAAAAACTTTTGTTTATAATGCAAAAGATGAAATAATAAGTTCCCTATCAATATGAGTAAAAGATAATTCTCAAAAGCTTAAAAAATTGCCAGCTTTCCTTACTATTTATATTAAAATTCTGTAATAAATTCAAGATTTTAAGTTTGTATCTTTTAGAAAATTGTATCTTTACTTTCGGATTGTAAAACGAAATTTGAAGTCAAAATAGCAAATAAAGCCTTTTTGTAAAAATGTATAAAGATAGAAAACCAACATTTAGAAATGCTCAAATAATGAAAGAAAAGGTAGAAAACAGCTGTTTCGAATCTATTGTCGAGATTCTTCATCAGTACAAGACTCAGCATGTAGAAAAAGCTAAGCTGAGCAAAGCGACAGAGAAGCGTAGGCTTATATACCATCTAGCAGCCTTTGCCCGCTACGCTGGTCAGTGTTTTTTAAAGAAACTTTGAATCAAATGAAATTTTTATATCATAGTAATTTTTAGTTTTATATCATACTTTAGAGTGTCTGTCATTGGTGAAAAGTCCATCATCTAAACGGAAAGTTCAATGTTAGTCACCAATGAATGACGTAGCGCTCAACATGTTAACAGTTTTAATCACATAAAAATTCATTCAGCAGAGCCTTTAAAATAAAGCCAACCTTTTGTAATTGGGTTCAACTGATTTAAAACATCTCCATAAGTATTCAATTAAGCAATGTATAATGCTATATTTCATTTGCTACAAAATTTCAGAAAAATTATCCAAGTAACAATGTAAGTTCCATTAAAATCTATCTAGTAGAACTTAAGTTATAAGCGGTCGGAATGAAATTTCACTTTGTGTTTTATATATATTGATATAGTTAGATATAGCTTACATAATCATGTTAACCTGATTATAGAACTCTCTTTGAAAATTGTAGGTACAACAGATTTTTTTGTACAATGATTAATACAAAATTCAGACTTCCTTTTATATAGATAGATTGAAAATTTCAAGTTTTTGCGCAGAAGGTATCGCCAAATAAGGAAAATGCAAAGTATTTCACGAACTACTGGATTTAAAAGATTTTGCTCGGTACCATTCGATTCAGCATAAAAAAATATACTAAAATATGTTATCAGTTGAAAAATAACTACAAAAGCCGATTTTTAAGGATTTTTTTTTTATTCGTTCTTTTTTTCACCTCCCTTGGGGGTGGAATTCTCGAAAATTTCTTCTTAGCGGCACTCAGTATTATAAGAAGTGTTTTTATCCCAATTTTCAAGATTTTTGGTTCGGCAGATTTTTTTGTGCTGTGAATAATACGAAATCCAGACTTTCTTTTATATGTATAAATAAGGATTGAAAATGTCAGGTTTTTGCACCGAAGACATCGCCAAATTAGAAAAATGTGAAGTATCTCACGAACTACTGGATTTAAAAGATTTTGCTTGGTACCATTTGATTCAGCATGAAAAAATACACTAAAATATGTTATCAATTGAAAAATAACTGCTAAAGCAGATTTTTAAGGAATTTTTTTTTTAAACTCGTTCTTTTTTTCACCCCCCCCCCCTTAGGGGTGGAATTTTTAAAAATCTCTTCTTAGTGGCACTCAGTATTATGGGAAGTATTTTTATCCCAATTTTCAAGATTTTTGGTTCGGTAGATTTTTTTGTGCTGTGATTAATACGAAATCCAGACTTTCTTTTATATATATAGATTACAGGAGCGAATGATAGTAGATTCTGAATGGCTGTTTGCTACTTTACATGAATTATTTATGCATTTCTAAATATTGGTTTCTGTCTTTAGTCTTTATAAAATTTGAAATTGTTTAATAAACTATGATTTTATTAATTTTCTTTCTTTCGCTTAGTTTAAATAATGGGTCAATTGGTTTATAAGTTAAACAACCAAACAAACATTTTTTACTTTCTTCTATCCTTGATAGTAGAAAGTAATGTAATCATTTTTTTGACAAATTTATATGTTTTAGGGATCCAATATCCCTAAAAACATGTTTATTCAAAACCTATCTGTCCCAGTGTCACCATCATATCATCAAAAATTGTATGAAGTTATACATAGAATGAACCAAACATTTTGTACATGTTTTTGGCTGTAGTTTTAGACACAGGATCATTCTGATGAGGACACCTCCATGATTAGTTTTGCGAGTTCATTGGATAAATCTAAGAGGGGGGGGATGGGAGGTAACTCCCCCATCTTGAATTTAGGTTAATAGGTTTTTCCCATAAAATTTACTGATTTGCTTCAAAATTTGGATATAAGTTCATTTGGATAAGGCACGTCCCCGATTTGTTTTGAGAGTTCATTGGATAAGTATAAATGGGGGATCGGTGGGACTACCCCTCTTAATTTAGGTAAATGATTTTTCTTGCAGAATTAACCAATTTGTTTTAATATTTGGATACAGGTTTATAGTGATAAGATGCTTCCCTAATTAGCTGTGGGGTCCTTTTGTTAAGCATAAAAGGGATACCGGAGATTACCTCAAACCCCCTTAAATTTGATAAATAAGTTTTTATGCAGAAATATCCTATTTGCTTTAAATTTTGGATGTACATTCTTTTTGATAAGACGAATCTCTTGAGTAGTTTTGGAAGTTTAATGTTTAAGTATAAAGAACGGGGATAACTCTTCTTAAATTATATAAATGTGTTTTTATGAAGAATTATTCAATTTGCTATGAATTTTGGATATAGGTTTTTTTATGTGATAAAGCATATCCTTGGTTAGTTTAGGGGATTCAATGATTAAGTATAAAAAGGGGAAATGGGGGGGGGAGCTATATCCTCCCTTAATTTTTTTTTCGAATGTTTTTGAATTGGCAGTTCATGCAGCTATGGGAATTTTGTATCTTGCTAAAACTGGCTATTCGCAAACAGCTGATGTATAGCGGAATAACAAAAAAATATTAATTTTAATAAATAACATGATCGAGATTAATTCATTCTTAATCTAATTGACTGCGGCAAAAATTCTAGATGAAAATCAAATTTGGTATGATATTGAACTAACTATATTGATGTAGTATTAATATTTGTAAATATTTTTTGAAAATTGAGATCTATGAAATAGAAGAGAGTCTTAGGATTGGTGCATCCAACTAGTTATTTTCGTGACTTCATTATAAATATTTAAAATTAAAAGTAATTTTTCTTTTAATAAATTTCAAAGTGATTTACCTTAAAATAAAATTAAATATAGCTTAAGGTAAGACATTTTTGAATAATTAAAACATGAAAAAAAAAATCATCAATTAAACCTGTGTTTGGATATAACTCTATAACCATTGGTATATTAGTAAGACTTTTATGTTTACATTATAAAAGGATGCTATGTATTTCTTTGTGAAAATTCTTTACAATTATAGACATATTAATAAACATGTAAAATTTGTTCTAAAAATTATCAGCCATTTCATTGTACATATTATAAGCAATTTTCAGCGGTTCAATGACAAATAAGCAGAGTATTTAAATACTAGAATTGCATTTTTTATTCAATATTATTATTATACACATACAGGGTTTGAATTTCGGGACGGGATGGCAGGATTCATGCACTATAGAATCTTGTGTCATTCCTGTTTCCCAAAAAAATCACTTTTTGAAATTTTTTTCTTTGTGAAGTGAGGGTCAAGTCTCAGGACCGACTGACTATTTTCTTGATACTTTCCTCTATCGATTGACAAATCTCACAGTTTGCTCTTACAACAATTATACAAAATTCATGATTGTTTTTCTGCGTTTGACTGAAATGTTTTGTAATTTTTCTCACAAAATTTCCTGTTTGCTGGTCTTACAAAATTTTGCAATTTTTTCTTTCTGGAGACCAACAGGCAAAATTCATAATTTATTTCTCTCAAATAATTGACAAATTTAGCTATTTTATTCTGCGACTGATTGGCAAATTTCCCTTTTTGTTTTTGTGACATTCTGATGAAATTAACAATTATTTTCCTGTGTCCAACTGAAAAATTTGTGTTTTGTCCTTTGTTATTGGCTGACGAATTTCATGATATTTGCTTGTGCCAGCTTAACAAATTTTACGATACTTTATTGTAATTGATTGACGAATTTCGATATATTTTCCCACTACCCAAGTTCTCTGAAAGTTCACATTTTTTCAGGCAGGTCGACAATTTTTGAAAATTTATTTTTGCCATGATAGCTACATTTTTTCTATGACAGATTTATATATTTTGCGAATTTTTTTCCTGTCCCAAAACAAGAAATAACTAATAGGGCAATAATGGTCACTAGAGTCTGAGCTCTATCACATGAGTCTGGAATTAGCTCTGAACAAAATGAGATTAAATCCTGTGTTGCACATTTGAAAAAAAAAAAAATAAACATTTTTTGTTTACAATCAGTGGATCAACATTAGATTTTTTCATTTTTCAAAGTCATCGCACATTTTGTCATCAATGGGCTCAATAATCATACCTCCTTTTTTTATTTAAAAGACGATCTTTCATACAATGTTTCTGTTCGGATTCATTTTTTTCCATATCTGATAATTTGCACCTTCCCATTTTGTAACTTTTCTACTCTCTTCTTTATTAACATTGACATTTTGATTTCCTATTCAAATAAAAATTCTTCTAAATGTAAAGAATTTCGTAAAATAAATAAATAAAATGTGGACATCCATTGCCCAAAGCAAGATGTTTAAATGTTTCCCATTGAGTTATTGAAAATCAGTAAAAACATTTTTATGATGTTCAAAACATGATTTATATAATAAATCATATATTATGTATATCATGGATTAAACGTTAATATTCCTGGACGAATCATAAACAAAATAAAATGCAGACATCACAAGGCCCATTCTCAACCAAAAACAACAGCCGTTTTCCAAATGATTTAAAAAAAAAAAAAAAAAAAAGATGAACTTCAAGGAAACACATTTAGAAACAATAAATACTTGATGTGCATGGTTCACAGAAATTAGGGCATGACTTTTTTAAATAAACCATTTCTTATGTAATAGAAGAAACCTATTGACTATGTTCTTTTCAGAATTTCATATGGGTTTAAATTCTAATAAATAGTAGAACATAATTCAATTAGCTAAAATGTCAGGGATTACACATTACAGTATTGACGATAATTCCACAAAGTGATATACAATCACCGAAGGATATTGACAATACAATCACCTACTTGCATTATTCTTGAAAGTAAATTAAAAATGAATGCCAATCAGATTTTAAGAAAATGAAGAAAAAAAATAAGAAAAAAAAATAAGATGAAAAAAGCATAACCAAGTATTTTCGATAATTTAATGTGTTAGAAAAGTTGCTCTGTTCTGTTTGTCAAAAGTGTAACCTATAAAAGATTCTAAGTCACACAAAATCGAATAAACATGAATTGAAAAATTCATTTAGCAACTCAGTTATTAATTGCCCATAACATTGAGTGAAAATTGAAAAATGATGTAATATATATAAGGTTTGATTATTTTCCTTTGTTTTAATTAAAATAAACATTTTGGATAATTATCTTGAGTTGTTGATTTAATTTATTTCAGTGGAATTTTGTCCTGTCGGTATAATTTGTAAATATTTAAGCGGCATGTAAAAAATAATAGGGTTTAAAAAATATTTTCCCCCCCTCTCATATAGTTTAACTCCCCTGCATTTACAAATGTTATGAGGGAAACTCTCTCCTCCTGGGAAAACCTGAATTTCAAGCCCTGATAGTCAAAGATATATAGTTTCTGTAAAATATATTGCAATATATTTAAAATGTTGTAATGGTGTGTGAAACATGTTTGCAATTTATTATATGAGATGGCATTGTATAAAGAAATAAACGAACATTCACCATAACTAAAAACATATTTAGAACCGGATATCCGATCGGATATCCGAATCCGGCAGGCAAATCGGATATCCGATATCCGGGAAAATCAGTATCCGTTGCATCCCTAATTTAAATGTATTTGTAATAATCAGTATATATATTTTTTTTATTTAAAAAATATTTTCTTTCATTTCTGTGTTATTTATTTACAGTATAATAAACATATTTGTTGATAAATTCCAAATAGGAGAATGTAAACAATGAAATGACCCATAATCTGCTAAATCCCTTGGCCCTAGTCTGTGCAGACTAGAGGCAATTCACTGTTCTTAAATATTCACTAGACTTTATCAGAGCTTATAAAAACCGTGCACCAGAATTTGACATAACATAATTGTATGTTGAACTTACATTGAAATACATTTGATATTTTTATTGATGTATTTAAAAATATCCTATATTTACAAGTAAATTTTTGAAATGTATGGTGAAATGTAACCTTTGAATGCTTTAACGGAAATAGATTCTTGTTAGCTTTATATAAGTGAACTCAAGAGTACAAATAATCCTACAAAATAGGTTTTTAATTATATTTAAACAACTATGCACATTGCAATCTATTCTGTAGCTATTAAACAGGCATTTAACATTAGATTTTCCAAGTTTTAATTCTTCATAATTCCTAAACTACTTGACTGAATACTTTCTGTTTGATATCCAAAGGTAAAATTTTGCAAAAGATCTAAATATGCAGTGAAATTTAGTTGGTAGTATGGAAAATTTTTATATTTTTTTTATAATTTCAATATGCAGATGACTCTCTAAGCAAAATTTATAAATGGAATAAATTATCTGTTGTTATTAGAAACTAATGGCTCTGGTCTCATTATGAGGATTTTTGCACAGTCAGCTGCATATGGCCTATTGGTACAATGTGGGGTGTGCATTTGTTGCCAAATGTTATAAACCTTTTTTGAAATATATCATTTGAAGTATTAATATGCATACTGAGTGATTCAGAACAATACTGCAATAATACACATGGTGTTAGATTATGTTATAACAAAACAATTTTTGTATAGGAAACTAGAGTTGCAATTCTATTATTCAGTCAGAAGTACAAGGTATTTCATTCCAATCTAAAACAAGTTTTTGTTCCTAACTTTAGCAGAAATATTTATTTAAATGGAATCATACGGAGAGGGAAATGATCTCCCCTTCAGGTGCAAACATTGCATTAAAAAGAAAGCTTCTAGCTCTACCGCAAGTAGCTCGAACCCGAAACATATAATAAATCCACCCAACTCCGAGTCTCCTAGCTTAAGTAAAAAAAGAAAGTTTCTAGAACTTTTCATAGCCTCTAACAATATCCCTTTATGTACAAAGAAAATAGTGTCGAGATTAAAACGACAAAATCGAAAGGAGTGAAAATTCGAATGTATTCCACATACAATAATTTCTTTAAAAAAAAAAAATAAAATAAAATAAAAAAAAAAATAAAATAAAATGGATACGCAATAAATATAAAATGCAAAGGGAAAAGAATAAAAATAATGACATTTTTGAACAAGTATGTTTTAGGAATAAATTTAATAAGACGTTCTAAAAAGGTTGATAAAAACAGGGGAAAAGTGAATTTTATTAGTAATTTTAGTTATAAAGTTTAATCAAGAATATTTTTAATTTAGAGCCATTTTTCAGATTGACGTGTATTGAAATAAATGTTTTTTAAGGCAACTTAAGAATTTATATCATTGCTATAAAGATTAACAGATTAGATTTAATAAGTCGGAATAAATATGTAATATCGTTAAAAGTAAATTAATAAAGTATAAAGTTAATTTTGGAGGAAAAAAATAAATTTTGTAATATCTATCTTTTTTAAATTTTATAAACTTCAGTTAAAAGATCAGAAAAGAATATTTCGGAGGCTTGGGGTGGTCGTTAGACTCTGAAAAAGCAATAAAAAAATTTGTTTTCGTCTTGTTGCATTTTTATTTTATTTTTTTTTTTTTGAGCGAATGACGGAAAAGGGTAATCGACTTAGAATGAATAATAATAATAAAACAGTGTAAAAAATAGAGTGTTAAGAATCAAGAAAATATTACTTTTTAGTGTGTTTTGTAATAAATTTCTAAACATATTTTTAAAAATTCTTAGAAGGAAAAAAATACAGCACGAAATGATGCAATTTTTGAATGAAATAAATTGCCGAATGTAATGAGTATTCTGACTGCGAAGCATGAGTATTTCGTAAATATTGAATAATTTCAAATATATTTTGACGTTGTTTTATGTTTTGTAATAATTTTTTAATATATTTAAAAAATTCTTAGACGGAAAAAAAATACATGCAAAATTATGCAATTTTTAAACAAAACTAAAAACACCGAATGAAATGAGTATTTCGAATTTTGGGATATGAGTATTCCGAAACTATTTAATACTTTTAAATATTGACGATTTCTGTTCATCAGTTTCTGTTTTCATGATAATTTTTTTTATTATTTTTAAAAATTCTCAGAAGGGCAAAATACAGCACGAAATCATACAATTTTTGAACGAAAAGGAAATTACCAAATGCAATGACTTTTTATAATGTGGAGTATAAATATTTCGAAAATATTTAATAGTTTTAAATATGTATTGGCTTTGTGTTATATTTTATAATAAATTTTACAATATATTTTAAAAAATTCTCATAAATAAAAAATATAGGCAAAATGGTGTAATTTTTGAGCAAAAATGAAATGACCGAATGTAAAGAGTATTTCCAATGTGTTGTTATGAGTATTCAGAAAATATTTAATATTGACGATTTTTGTCCATCAGTTTTGACATTGTGTTACGTTTCGTAATAATTTTTTAATTACATTTTTAAAAAAATTTAGAAGGGAAAAATAAAGCAGGAAATGATGCAATTTTTGAACGACAGTGAAATTACCGAATGTAATCCATTTTCCGAATGTGGGGTATGAATATTTCTAAAATATTTAATCGTTTTAATTTTTTTTTCTTTTTTTTTTTTAATTGTTTTATGTTTTGTAATAATTTTTTTAAACAATTCTTAGAAGCGAAAAACACAGTGCAAACTGATGATATTTTTAAATAAAGTGAAATTACCAAATGTACTGAGCATTCCGAATGTGAGGTATGAGTATTCTAAAGTTATTTAATAGTTTTAAATAGGTTTTGATATTGTTTTATGTTTCGCAATAAATTTTTTAATGAATTTTTAAAAATTCTTAGAAGGGAAAAATACTTTACCAAAGAATGCATTTTTTAAACGAAAGTGAAATTACCGGTTGTAATGAGTATTGCTAATATGGCGATATAAGTATTCCGAAAATATAATACGTATGTTTTGACACTGTTTTATGTTTTGTAATATTTTTAAAATTTCTTAGGTGGGAAAAATACAGCGATAAATGATACAATTTTTGAGCGAAAGTAAATTTACCGAATGTGGAGGGGGTCGCACCTCCCGACCCCCCCCCCCTGTAGCTACGTCCCTGAATGAAATTAATTTTGTGTTTTTATCAGTCCAGATATGGGAGGACTTAATATGGGAGAGACTACTATATTGCATGCACACATACGTATCTGTATCAAAAACAAAATACCCTCATATCATGCATGGTAACAATGACGTCACTCTGAGTCACTCTGGTCACATCACATCTGTGACTTAAATGCCACCACTCATTGACATCACATTGTGAGTGAGATGTGACTTTCTTAAAAATCTTTTGAAAATTACAAAAATTCTTCAAAACTTTACTTACTTTAAAATCCCTTTTGTCATAATGTCGCTTTTATCACAGTTTCATCACGATGTTAATGTCAAAGTAGTCACAAATGATACATTTTTCACAAATTTGTCACACCGTGACTTCAAATAGTGGTCAATATGTAACGTCACAAACGACCTCTAAAACGGCCACAACTTCACGTTTTAGTCTCTGTGACTTCACATCGACGTCACGTGACGTCACATCGATGATCGATTTTCACAAAATCACAGTGTGACTTCACAACGACGTCGCAGTGACGTCACCATGACTTACGGGTACTCAAGTTTTGTTCTACCTAAAGATATATAATATGATAACTTAATGCATGAATTTTTGTACCGCTAAATGAAATGAAACATATCAAATCTCGTATTTAATTCAGAATTAAAATTTAGTAAAAGATGTGTTATTTTATTTTATTTTTAGATTCAAAGGTAGATAAAACTTTTTTATAGAAATTCCATACGTCATTTCCATGGATGAAAATGGTCACGAACTCTTTACACTGATGTTGTAAAGAAGTTTCTGTCATTTTACGAAAAAAAAAAGCTTTTTTACTCAAAAAATGTCATCAATTAAAGAAGACAATTTTAACTCAAGTGAACAGAACTTTGTTCCTCAAGATGCTGGTAAAGAAAAACACTCTTCCGTTAATACAAGAGAAAAAACATTTATTTGTGAGGTATGTTCCAAGGCATTTTCTGGTACGAGTAATTTAAGAAAACATCTCTTGACTCATACTGGAGAGAAACCCTTTGTTTGTGACATATGTTCCAAAGCATTTACTCTTAAACAGCATCTAAAAAACCATCTCTTCATGCATACAGGAGAAAAACCTTTTGCTTGTGAAGTATGTTCTAAGAGATTTTCTAAGAATGGTAATCTAAGAAGCCATCTCTTGACGCATACAGGAGAAAAACCTTTTATTTGTGAAATTTGTTCCAATAGATTTTCTCAGAATGGTAATCTAAGAACCCATCTCTTGACACATACAGGAGAAAAACCTTTTGTTTGTGAAATATGCTTTAAAGGATTTTCTGTTAAAAGTACATTGAGAGCCCATCTCTTGACACATACAGGAGAAAAATCTTTTGCTTGTGAAATATGTTCCAAGGGCTTTTCTCAGAATAGTGATCTAATAAGACATGTAAGAAACATTCACACAAGAGAAAAAACATTTGTTTGTGAAATATGTTCAAAGGGATTTTGTGATAACAGTGCTTTTAGAAGACATCTCTTGATACATACAGGAGAAAAACCTTTTGTTTGTGAAATATGTTCCAAAGGATTTTCTCATCAGAATGCTCTTACAACTCATTTCTTGGCAGATACAAGCAAAAAACCTTTTATTTGTGAAATATGTTCCAAAGGATTTTCTCAGAATGGTAATTTAAGAAACCATCTTTTGACACATTCTGGCAAAAAACCTTTTTCTTGTGAAGTATGTTCCAAGAGATTTTCTCGGAGAGGTAATCTAAGTAGGCATCTCTTGACACATACAGGATAACATCCTTGTGTTTCTAAAATGTGCTCCAAAGGATTTTCTAGACATTGTGAACTAGACACCTCATAATTCATACAGGAGAAATTGTTTTGTTTGTATATTCTGTTTTCCAACGGACTATCTGATAACCATTATTTAAGGTAAAATTTGTCTCATTCCAAATGGACAATACATGAAAATCTCTCATATTTGTATTTCCAAAATGGAGTATGAACCCTGTGTATGTCGTTATATTTACTATTATTACTTTTTATGTTTTAGCCCTTAGTAATAAACAGAAAAATATTTCGCACTTCATCCATGGTTTAGGTCTTATTTGATAATACACAAATAATTATTGACATATTCATTCTTTCGTATTAGGACATTCATTTTGCATGGAATAACATATTTTTCAGGATAAGAGGCTACTTCATTCAAATGAAGAAGATCAGTTCACTAATGCTAATCCAATGGAAGAAATGTATAAAGATATCATCTCGGTTGCATTTCAATATTTTTAAATGATTTTTTTCCCATTAGGTAGCTGAAATTGATCTAAATGCAGACTTTTTTTTCTTTTTCGATTTCTGTTGCAGATATTCTACATGAGGGCGCTTTTGCTTTTCAAACCTGTTCCGAAAAGAAAGCTTCCTCATAAAAAATATCTGTAAACAAAATTAAAAATGTAAAAAGCGGCCTGCGAACAGATCGATCTCAACTATCCAATGCAAATAAAAATAATTTAAAACATTAAAATTTAACCGAGATATCTTTATAAATTTCTTCCACAGGCAAACGGGTCTTTTCAGAAGAATGAAGTACCCTTTTAAGAGAGGATTCCGTAATAGGCAGGATCGTTTCAACTATATTTTAATTTAGCTACATTTAATTAGCCTAGACATATACTATTCTTTTTAAAAAATAAAATTTAATATTTAGATGTAGAATAATGATAATTTAAAGATGCATACATCCGGCCCGAGACTTCGAGAAAAAGTAGTGTCCAGACCTGGCCCAAGGGTATCACTATGAGTGGGGGGGGGGGGGGTTGGTAAAGTTAAACTTTTTTTTATATGAAACAGTTGTAAGGTTTGAAAATTTTAATTTTATCATGTAAAAACCAAAGCATTGCAAAACCTGCCTAGACCAGATCAGAAGGCACCGAAAGAAATTCCATTTTAGACGGGTTTACAGCTTAGCAGTTACAATTGTTGGGAATACATTTTGTCATAGCCATGATGCCGGATTCTGTTTCATACATTTTCTGTTTGTGCAAAGTTTTAATGGATCCTTTTGGCTAGTTCTGTTTTCACAAAGAGAGGAAAAAACGGGATCGGAAACTAGTTGAATTTTAGATAGATTGTTATCTTAGCAGGTATAGACGTGATTATAGAATTTCATTGTATAAAGAAAGATTTCGTTATAAACAGTATCTGATCCATATTCACAGATTGTTATAGTAAAAATAATTTTGCATGAACAAAATGCTCAACTATTACAGGCAGATTTAACCATTAGATGTAAATCATACGGTTGCAATTCTCAGTTGAAAAATTATTTTCCCCCAAATCTAATAAGGATTAGAATCTTGAATGCATTCAGTAGCATATCTAGACTCATCATTTCAGAGGGATGACTGATATTTCTGAAGTTTCTGAGAGGAAATTACAAAAACATTAACATTTTCCCTTTAAACAGGCTTTAACATTAGCATGTAACGCATAAATTACACAATTAAATTAGATGGAGTTGCATGGGACTGCAGTTTCGTTTTAAGCGGGTTTTTGTATGAACTAATGTAACTTTTACGGCGTGTAAAGAAAGCATGCGTATGTTGAAAACTTGGCTGAAATGGTTATTTTGTGTTCTCTGTGAAAAAACACTTTTTAAAATGAAAACCCTCCTAAATAGAATATTTTTTACAACAGAAAAAATGCAAATTGCAAACAAAAATTACAAAATGAAATTCCAGATATTTTGCATTTATTGAAAAAACTATAACAATAAATATGAATAATAACCTAAACATGTGTCATATGTTCACAAAAATAGAATTCATCATGCTTGATTTATACCAAAGGGTGTAGTGGAGGGTATATACAGGTATATACTGCATTTCTTCTGGATTTTTTAAAAAAATCTCTGTATACTCTTTGTTTCTTTATTGAAGCTATAGCTATAAGGTGTGACAGTCATGAATTTAGTGTATACACTCTGGATTTGTTATGACTGCAACACTGTTTGTACCAATCTTTTATTCAACGCCGTTGTTTAGACCTTTTTTTTCGAACAACTAACCAAAACAAATAAAAAATTTAAAAAAAAATCATAATAAAGCATTTATATTATTTTAATATAGCTCTTATATTTTATTAACAGTAAAAATAAACTGTATTACGAAAACTATATAATTATATTTATCTAAATGCACAAATTCATATCAGTTTTTTAATTAAAAAAACTTTAAAAGGACATTTTTTTGAGACAGCCAATTATTAGATTTCACATTTATCTTTCCATAAAATTAATCATCTTTATAGAATTCAAATGCTGCCTAGAAATAATAAAATGAAATATAATCCAAAATAATCTATAATCCGTTCAACCTTTGGCCCCCAAATCATGCAGATTACAGAACATTGATTGAATATTAAAAAACTTTCTAAATTTGTAAATTTTTATTAAAATATTGAAATTTCTGAAATAAAAAAAAGTACTGATTCCTATTTTTAAGCTTTCCTTTATTTCAATGTGCAACCTCGAAAACAAGTTATTTTAATGTCGAGGGAACATGGACATCTCCCTCCCACTGCTGAAAGTTAGGGAAAAATTGTTTTTTTGTCAAATTTTAGTTTAAAATTATGTTATAGCATTCATTTTTTTTAATCATCAGATATCTACCACCCCCACCCCCGCTCCTATGAAGAAATATTATGACTATGCCATTGTATTATTTGAATACACATACAACAGGAGAGTTTGTTTATTTTCTTGTATCCGCCCTCCTTTCCCAGGCATTCCAGAACAGTCTGTTTACTCACGGTTTCAATATACATATTACTGCGATAATTAGACATCAGTAATATTAATTAGTAATATTACTGTCTATTATTATTACATTATTAGCAACATTATGAAGTATTATTATATTATAAAACTACTACAATATTATTACATTATAATTATAGCGGTAATATAAGGTGATTATACAGTCAAGGTTCTATAATCTGTGCACCCATAATCCACAATTTTTTATAATTTGCGTTACTTTACGAACGTAAACAGTGAAATAAACAGTTAAGAAAATTTACAAATTTGTAATCCAAAAATAATTTTTTACAACAAAAAATAAAAAAATAGAAAAAAAAATCATAATAGAATATTTACTTTATTAAATATAACCCTTTTATTTTATTAACAGTAAATAACAAACTGTATTACTTAACATATGTAATATGTATATGTAATTATTTTTATTTTAATGCACACATATATAATTTTTTTAATAAAATAACTTTAAAAAGGCATTTTTTGAGATAGCATATTAAACTAATTATTATTTATCATATTTATCTTTTCATATTACATTGACTATAAAGATAAAATTCTATCAAGGGTTAATAAAATGACCATATACTCTATAAAATCCATAATACTCTATAATCCCCAATATTCCATATTTCGCACAACCTTTGGCCCCAACTTGTGTAGATTATAGAACTTTGACTGAAATCAAATTGTAATCAGGTGGTGCTCTTATGCTGCATTATTCATATTTGCCATATTTTAGAGCAAGAATTTTCATAAAACTTTAGATTTAGTAAGTACTTGATATAGAATGATACTAATTACATTTTGATGCATATCATATGACAGATGGCGCTGCTATGGTGCATTCTTCAAGAAGTATTGACGTGTCTAAGATAGCAGAAAGTTTTGGGATTGACACATCTGATTAGTTCCTAAACAATTGAAGTACTTTGAGATGGAAATGATAGTGCACGACTGATTAGCTTTACTAATCGTATATATAAATTGAATAAACACACCGAATAAATATTCAATAAATTTTTTACATATATATATTTAAAATACCAAGCTTACGCTGGGTGCAAAGAATACATGATAAAGAGATATGCTTCATCTAAATCCTTCGAAAAAAATTTCAAAAGAAAACATAACAAATAGTTTTTATTTATTTATTTATTTATTTTACACAAAACATATTTCTCTTCAATTTTTAAAAGTGTTTCTTGAATAAAGCCTTTGTTATCACGTAACATATTGAGGTACAATTTGTCCTTTTCTGGTCACATTATTTTTTATCTTAAGGAAAAATTTACTTTACAGTAAAATAACAAAAATTAAAACAATCAAAAAGTTTTACTAAAAACTTATGAACAGGTCTGGAGTTATTTGCTTTTTATCAAACTGACAACTGTAACAGTTATGGAATTTTTTTTTATTACTAACAGCTAAACACAAGAGAAGTGATAACAGTAAATGCAATGACACATACAGGGTTCATACTCAATTTTAACAACAAAAAAAATGCAAGAGATTTTTTAGAGATATATATCTATTTAATATGAGACAAATTGTTTTTTAGTAATGATTATCAAATAATCCTTTGGAAAACATATTGCACAAACATAACATTTTCTCCTTTACCAATCATGAGATCTCTTTCTAGTAGACAATGTCTATAAAATCCTCTCAGAACCAGAAACACAATGATTTTACTTTGTATGAGTCAAGAGATGCCTTCTTAGATGTCTATTATGAGAAAATCCTTTGTAACATATTTCACAAAGAAAAGGTTATTCACCTGTATGAGTCAAGTGATGCTTTCTTAGACTACTATTATCAGAAAATCCTTTGTAACATATTTCACAAACAAAAGGTTTTTCACCTGTGTGGGTCAAGCAATGCCTCTTTAGATTACTATTGACAGAAAATCCCTTGGAACATACTTCACAAACAAAAGGTTTTCCACCTGTATGAATCAAGAGATGTCTTCTTAGAGTAATTTTATGAGAAAATGCTTTGGAACATATTTCACAAACAAAATATTTTTCACCTGTATGAGTCAAGCGATGCTTTCTTAGACTACTATTGTCAAAAAATCCTTTGGAACATATTTCACAAACAGAAGGTTTTTCACCTGTATGTATCAAGAGATGTCTTCTTAGATGACCAGTCTGAGAAAATCTTTTGGAGCATATTTCACAAACAAAAGGTTTTACACCTGTATGAGTCAAGAGATGGGTTTTTAGATGACCATTTTCAGAAAACCCTTTGGAACATATTTCACAAACAAAAGGCTTTTCACCTGTATGAGTCAAGCGATGCCGTCTTAGATGACCATCCTTAGAAAATTTTTTGGAACATGCTTCACAAGCAAAAAGTTTTTCACCTGTATGTGTCAAAACATGGGTTCTTAGATTAACCTTCTGAGAAAATCCTTTGGAACATATTTCACAAACAAAAGGTTTTTCTCCTGTATGGGTCAAGAGATGGGATTTTAGACGATCATTTTGAGAAAATCCTTTGGAACATACATCACAGATATAAACATTTTTTACTAAATCAGTGGAGGGATGTTTTCCCTTATCCTCATTTCGAGGAACAAAGCGCTGTTGACTGGAGGATGGATTTTCATCTGTAATCGATGACATTTTCTCAAATGAATTTAAGCTTGATTTTGGACGATAACAGGAACTTATTCAAGGCATTAGCAAGAAGAGATTGTCGCTATTTTCATGCAAGAAAATGACTCACTGAGTTTCAGGAAAAAACAGTTTTATCTACCACTAAATCTGAAAACAGAAAGAAAAATTATAAAGAAGACATTTTAAAAATAAACTGCACTAAGTTTTAACTTTGAATTAAGAAACCGATTTTACAATTTTCTTTTCCTTAAATAATACAAAATTCATGCATGGAATTATCAAATTATACAATTTAGATTTGACTTGACTTAACAATTTTTTTCACAGATGCAGGTACATATGCGTAGATGTGAAATGCGATACAGTACACATTGCCATATCGCATATTGGGACCTCCTACACCTTGAGTGATAAAAACTACAAATTTCGTTCATTGAATGATTGCAATTTTATTTTTTCATCTTTACAAGAAATAAGTATTAGATTCATGAAA